>JARGCV010000132.1:2757500-3077500 GCA_034064705.1 Bothrops alternatus | reverse complement strand
TACAACTTTAAGGACTTATTTTTTCTCCTTTTGAAATAAACAGCAAAGGGATGATTGGAACTTTGATTCTGGAAAGTTACAAATGGACTAAAGGTACAGATAGATTGGAAAGAATATTTCTGAATAGTAAGAATCCTTCATGTGGGAAAATCCTTTTGTTTTGAATTCAGTTTAAATAAAATTGATTGCTGAGACTTTGAAGGTTGGACACTAAAGGCAATCAGAAGGAACTAAGTATTAAATTCAAAATGGAGCAAAAAACTTTAACATTGGAGATATTGAAGGATATTTTTGAATAACGGACCTAGAAGTTTATTTTAAAAATGTCTGACTCTGTAGATGGACTATGTTTAAAAGAATTTATGTAAGAGGAACAAGTTTCGCCACACAAGACTGAGACTGATTTGGAAATAGATTTAAAAGTGACAGGCTACAAAAACAATATGCAAAAAGATGCTACACTGGACATAAAAATGAAACTGGCTTATCTCTTAAAAGAGATGTACAAACAACAAACCAGAAGAGGGATTTGGATAATTTTACTATAGTATATTGGATTTGTAAAAGAGACTTTTATAAACAAGGACTCCCAACAGGCTGGAGTCCATATGCCTTAAAGTTGCTAAGGTTGAGAAATATTGCTCCACAAGCAAATTACCAAAGCTGAGAAACACGTATCTTAGTATCAGCAGCATCACAATTTCCACCCGTTCCCATGCAATGAAATGAAAACCAATGAAATGAAATGCAGAGAATCTGAAAAGAATGCAGAATAACAGACTTGGAAGTCTTCTAGAATCTAGTCCAATCCCTGCTGAAGGAGGAGATCCTATACCAGTGATGGCAAACCTTTTAGAGACCAAGTGCCCAATCTGCAACTCAAAACCCACTTATGTATCGCCGGGTGCCGGATGGGTGTGGCCCACTCGGCGGGCGCAGTTACAGTGGGCTTGGCAAACTGGGTGGGCATGGCTACTGGATGGGTGTGGCTGCAGTAGTCATGGCAAATTAGGTGGGCATGGCCACCTTGATGTTGCTTATGGGGAGGGACATCTGTGGGAGCCGGGCAGGGTTGGGGGAGATCCAGGGGGTCTCTGGCAGGTGGGATGGTGGGCTCCCCAATGGCGGCTCCAGGCTGGCTGGCCTTAGGCCAGAGATGGTGAACTTTTAGAGACCACGTGTGCTGGGGGGATGGCATGTGCCCACAGAGAGGGCTCCGCGTGCCACCTCTGGAACATGTGCCATAGATTCGCCACCATTGTCCTATACCATTCCAGACAATCTCTTCTTAAAAGCCTCCAGTGAAAAATAGTCAAATCTCAAATGGTGCTCCAGGGAGACTCCAGGATAAATTCTTAGTGACATCCCAGTTCTTAATTATCAGAAAGACTCTCTACAATGTTATTGGATCGTGACTTCCTAAGGAGCACCTTCTGCTCACACTATAGTAGGCAAATGGGAGAACAGCAGAAACTGAAACACAGTCTCAAAATAGCTAAGTGCGTAATCTGAATATGTTGTCACAGGACATTAAAAGCCACAGTGGGCGAGAAGAAGAAAATGCACAAGTTTTAAAAATATAATTTTCATTGATATTTTAACAAGATTTTAAAAAATACAAATGTTAGAAAAGAAACCAAGGAAGGAGGAATTGTGAATAAAAAAGAAAAAGATTATAAAGAAGCAGCTTCTGATCTTTTTGACAGCGGTTATAAATGCATTTATATTTTACCTTTTCTTGTTAAGGTTACATCATAATTTATTTCTTTCCATAAGCTCTGCTTTCTACTTTTCAAACTTATAAATTACAAGTTTATTTCCCTCTTTTTTCAGCAAAGCATCCATAAGAGATTTCTAGTCACTGATAAATGTAGTTGTTGATCTTTCTCTAATAAAAAAAACCCTAATTTTGGCATCTCTGCTGGTTCTGCCATCTTCAGCAACCATGCCTCCATCGTGGGCACTTCAGAATCTTTCCATGTTTACATATATAATAGTTTGCTCAGGTACAGGTAGTTCTTGACTTACAACCGGTCCTCGCACTTACACATCACAGGATCCCCATGGTCATGTGATCAAAATTCTGTCACTTGACAACTAGCATATATTTATGACAATTGTAGAATCCCAGAGTCCTGTGATCCCCTTCCCAGCTGGCTTCCAATAAGTACAGTCAATTGGAGAAACCAAATTCTTTTAATGACTGCATGATTCCCTTAATAACTGCAGTGATTTGCTTAACAACCATGGCAAAAAAAGATACTGTAGTAAAATTGGGTGTGACTCATTTAACAACCACTTTGTTTAGCAACAGAAATTCTGGTCCCAATTGTAATGATAAATCGAGGACTACCTGTATAATAATAATCAAAATTCACCCACTGTTTATACTACGCAAGAGAATCAAGCGTCTCTGTATTTTAAACTCTGAACTGTCATTCTGTGTTCTGTAGGTCCTGCCATGGGCAGGAGGTTAGACTAGAAGACCTCCAAGGTCCCTTCCAACCCTATCATTCTATGTTCTTCTAGGCCATGATGGATGAGAAACCTGGGGCTAGTATTAACATTTGAAGAGCATCAAGTTGAGGAAGCTGCGCTAGATGTTGCAGCAAGATGGGATGGAATCGGGGTGGGGGGGAGGTGTCTACTACAAAACAAGCTAAGTTACGATGACCCTCATTTTGCATTTTGTGATAGGGTGGAACTTGCATAGTGATATCACTATGCAAATGTAGATGCCATGAAAGCACATCTTGTTCATTGCTTGCCAACAAAAAACAGCCCAGGTGGCTTGTTTTCCACCAGAAATAGCTAATTTCTGGCTGAGAGCAGACCAGCTACAGCTAGCCTTTTTTTTAGTGGTTCCTTTTGTCGCATGGAATAATTAGCCTCCCCCAACACCCCTTATGTATTGATTGTTTTGCTGCCCCCTGCTAGGTTTTTTTTTTTAATGTTCTAGGAATCTAATTATGTCAAATGCTTCCCAGTTGTCGTACAGATGCTTTAAAATATCGACGTTCTATGCAAGCAGCATATCCAAGATGAAGAAATGTAATTGGAAGCTTCAGCACAACGTGCCTGCTATGATCTTGCATTAATGACAACTTTGAGAAAATTAACAGCTTTCATAGCAATGTCAAAGTTGTCACCTGGGTAGACAGCTAAAAGCTAATCTTAATACTGCACAGAATTCTCCCTAACGAATTTACAAAAAATAAAATCTGTTAGCATATCTGCCTTCATACAGTACGCTACAACTTAAATGGAGAAAATATAACCAGTTGTTATGATTGTATAGCATGACATGTCCAAAGATTTTGTATTTTGCTTTCCGGTCTGGAATATTCTGGACAATATATGGCCCCCTCAGCCCTAGAATTGCACTGCCAAAATTCAGCAACCAAATGGCTGATTTGGGGGCAAGAAAATTTTTGTCATTTTTAATAAGGGTGGAGATGTAAATGAGAAGAGCTTGGGATGCATGGGAAAATTTTTTTTTTTAAACTTTAAAAAAAAGCTTTAAAACAACAGGCTACAAATGACATGAAAAAAGATGTTATGCTGAACGTGTAAAAGAAACTGGCTGATGTTTTCATAATTAAAAGGAATGTACAAATAACAAACTAAGAGAGTGACCTGGGCAATTTTCCTGTATTGGATTTACAACAGAGGCATGCTAAAGCTTTGAAGAATTTGGTGACATGGGACATAAAAAAACCAAAAAAGAAATCAAGTTCTAGGACAGTGATGGTGAACCTTTTAGAGACCAAGTACCCAAACTGCAACCCAAAACTTACTTATGTATCATCAGGTGCCGGGTGGGTGTGGCCCATTGAGTGGGCGTGGCCCATTGGGTGGGCATGGCTGTGGTGGTAACGGCAGACTGGGTGGGACCAAAAAGTTCAATCAGTCAATTCCAACTTTGCGAGATCCTTTTTTTTCCTGCGAGAAGTTGAAATTGATTGATTGAACCTTTTTTTTTTTTTGCACACAGCGGCGGAGGCCTAAAGCGAAAAGGTTTTATAAAACCCAGCTGAAGGCCTAGGACTGGGGCGACGGTGTGTGTGCCCACAGAGAGGGCTCTGCGTGTCACCTGGGGCACACATACCATAGGTTCGCCACCACGGTTCTAGGACATTATTTGAAGATACTAAAGATTCAAGATTGCTAGAAGTAAAAGGAATAAAAATAAAGTTGGTTAATTTGATCAAGGCTAAAATAGAAATATTATTATCTCTGGTAACTTTTAATGGTAACTTTTTGTTGATCAGAACTGAACAGAGAGGCTTTGAGGATTTGTTTATAGTTAAGAGACATTTATTGTGTCTTATTTTAGTTTATATTAGTTTTTTATTTTATAATCTTTAATATAATTACTGTTAAAAAAAGGATTGCCATGATACGCTGATCCACAAACTCCCCTCTTACTGGGTGTTTATGAGAATCTGATCTATGTGTTTCAAGGATTCCATATTTCTAGGCTTCCATTTTCTGATAGAAGATCTTTAAAACAAACTTTCAGGGCTGTAAGGAGTATAGCAGTGATGGCGAACCTTTTAGCGATCGAGTGCCCAAACTGCAACCAAATCTCACTTATGTATCGTCGGGTGCCAGGTGTGTGTGCCCCATTGAGTGGGCGTGGCTGCAGTGGTAATGGTAGATTGGGTGGGAATAAAAAGTTCAAGCAATCAATTCCAACTTTGCGAGATCCTTTTTTTCCCCACAAGAAGTTGAAATTGTTTGTTTGAACCTTTTTTTTTTTGCATACAGCGGCGGAGGCCTAAAGTGAAAAGGTTTTATAAAACCCAGCAGAAGGCCTAGGACTGGGGTGATAGGTGCGTGCCATCTGTGGCACGTGTGCCATAGGTTCACCACCATGGGAGTATAGATTGAACCTTGACATGATCAGACTCTTATACTTGGGTAGGCTTAAAAATAATGGGATACCATCTGCAGCAAGGGAGCAGATGTAGTGTGGGTCATAATATTATAAAGCTGTTCAGGCTTTCTGACATTTTTCAGTTTCAGAAACTGAGAAAAGGTGGACAGATGAGTTAGAATGAAGTACATTACTGAATATAGTTAGAGACAACTGTCAAAAGGAAGGCGAAAGCTGTTTGGGAAATTGCTGCTGAACAGGACTATTGCCTACACAATGGTTCAGTCTATACTAGTCTTTCTTAACCTGGGCAGCTTTAAGATGTGTGGACTTCAACTCCCAGAATTCCCCAGCCAGCATGCTCACTGAGGAATTTTGGGAATTGAAATCCACACATCTTAAAGTTGCCCAGGTTGAGAAACACTGGTCTACACAAAAAGATTTTGATAAATTTGCCTGCTTTGAAAAAAGACAGGACCAGGTTGATTCCCAAGAACTTTTTGTACCAGGGCATCCACAAGGGTGTGCATGAGTGTCAACAATCACAAGGAGGCCGGTGCAAGGTCACGATTGAAACTCTATTCCTGGCTGGGGGATTTCCAGGAATTAAAGTCCACCCATCTTAAAGTTGCAAAGGTTGGGAACTACTGTCCTAAGCATACGCTTTCCAGACCCCCTGCAGAAGTAAAAGCACAACTCCATGATAGGGCTATATAGTGTGGTGAGTCATGTTTTACTTGGTTTATTTGAGCAATCCACAATGGGTTGAACAGTTAGAGGAAGAAATAGAAAAAATACATAGTGGAATAATGTCTCCTGGAAAAGAGCAGAGCTAGTTGCTTGCTCTTGCCGCAATAGATAAGATCCAGCCCCACTTTTTTTTAGCCTTTTTAGGAAAAGGCTTAAATCCTGGTTATGCCAGCTAGCATCGGGTCCTGAAGGAGAAGCTGTTGGCTGGAGGTGGTTTTGGGACACTAACAGAGAAGTAACCCCCCACTTCTCCCTTCTAAACCTTTGTTTTTCTGTTTGTTTTAATTTTTTTTATTTTAATCTGTTTCATAATTGTTGAATGTGTGTTTATCACTTTAAACCAGGGGTCTTCAAACTTGGCCCGTTTATGACTTGTGGACTTCAACTCCCAGAATTCCTCAGCCAGCATGAGGAATTCTGGGAGTTGAAGTCCACAAGTCATACACGGGCCAAGTTTGAAGACCCCTGCTTTAAACTGTGAGATGGACAGCTAATAAGTCTGATAAATAAAGTTAAGAGAAGCTGCTATATCCCATTAGCCTGACTCGTCATAGTCTTTTGCACTAATATACACCAGATTGATAAGTCTATAAATTTGCTGCTTCAAGCAAAACCTGGGGGGAGTGTGGGAGGTGTGAACCATTTTTTCAGGCAGTTTCAGAACAGTCCTGCACAGCCATGAAGAGTAAAGTCTGCAGCTTCATACCATCCCAACTCAGGTCTCCTCTGGTTCCTTCCTTCTCATTCTTTTGTAAAACATTGATTTCCCCTCCCCCTTTGTCCCTCCTCTAAATTTAGCAAAATGGTACATTTCTGTGTTGACAACTAGTACTGGAACCAGGCAGTGTGGGAAAGCTCAGGTCCTCTTCTTCATGCTTGGATGAAGCAACAACTGTACTGTCACATGATGAGGTTATTGCTAGTTCAGTGAGTAAGGCCTGATTGAGCATATAATTATGGGAACACTGGCTTTGAGTCTGATTTTTCAGTTTAATTGGTATATAGGTAGCCCTAGGCCAGGGGTAGGCAACCCAAAACACTCAAAGAGCCACTTGGACCCGTTTCCCACCAAAAACAAAACACTGGGAGCCGCAAAACCCTTTTGATATCTAAAAGGAAGATAACACTGCATATATGCTTTTCTACCTTTTATATATAGATAGATAGATAGATAGATAGATAGATACATACATACATACATACATACATACATATATATATATACACACACACATATATACATATATACATATACATACATACATACATATATATAATTTATCATAAATGTAAAAAAGGATATATGCAGTGTTATCTTCATTTTAGATATCAAAAGGGTCTCTCTCTCTGTCTCTCCCTCCCTTCCTCTCTCTCCCTCCCTTTCTTTCTGCCCTTGGTCTGCCAGTCCTCTTCCCCCTCTCTTTCTCTCTCTCCCCCCCTCTCTCTTTCTCCCCCCCCCTCCGATCTTCTGCTCACCTAGCAAGCTGGCTTCAAGCTATTCTCTAACAAGCTCAGGGGTAGGCAACCTCGGCTCTTTTCTGACTCATGGACTTCAATTCCCAGAATTCCTGAGTCAGCAAAGCTGGGCTAGCTAGCTCTCTCCTGCCCTTCCTGCTTCCTGCAGAGATGCAGCAAAGGGAGGAGCCATGCCCAAAAAGATTTTCAGCTTGTAGGAGAACACAGCGAGTCCACTCTCTTTTACACACACACACACACACACACACATACAAACACACACATAAACACAAACACAGAGACAGAGAGAGACAGAGAAGCAGGGAAGTGCAAGTGCCTCTCTCTGTCTCTGTCTATCTCTGCAAATGGCAGAGGAGGCTGGGAGCTGCAGGGGAAGGCTCAAAGAGCCACATGCGGCTCCGGAGCCGCAGGTTGCTGACCTATGGTCTCGGACGACCTCTGCTTGCTTTCCAGAGGTAAGGGACGGTCCTTGCCCGGGGCTTAATTTCCTAACTTTGCTTTGCTTTGCTTTACTTACAGGGCCTTACCAGCTAGTTGCCCAAATCCAATTCTTTCATTCACTCATTCCATTTCATTTTCACACAGCCTCTCCCTTTTCCCTAACAAAAGGTTCTGTGCTCTGACCAAACCCCCATGCTTTCCAGGTTCTGCCAATTAAACAGATCCTTTCTGTGGCTAGGAAAGACCAGAAGGAGCAAAATCCAACTGTGATTGGGGGGGGAAAGGGTCTTCTCAGTCACACACACAGACATACACACATTTTCTTTGTTTCCCTGGGCTTTAAACTTAAAATTTAGAGGTACTCACCTTCACCTTCTTTGCAAAGCAGCCCTTGAGCTCAAAACCCAAAACCTCCCTTTACTACCCTGGCTCCACATGGGCAGGGCCTGGGAAACCCATCCACAGACACAAGGGATCTGCTGCTGGCAAGATGGGGTTACCAGTCTCAGTCCATTGGAGAGGTTAGCTTGGAGTCCCATCTCTGGGGTGCCAAATTGTGGGAAGTAAAGTCTTCATCCTGGTTCATCCAAGCCAGGAATAAATAAGCAACATGGCGACTGCTTTGGGAAGATGGTTACAGTTTATTGAAGAAGCAGAAAGATGGTTCTTGCAGGAAAGAGCAGAGGAGAGAAGAGCTGAACACATGGGCAAGGGGTTTGTATACTCCCTCTAGCCTTTTGTTGGGAATAGTTTCCTGTTCCTGTGGCATGAACTTTGAGGCTATTTCTGAGTGTTTTTCTAGGCCTTGATATCTGTGGTTTAATCCTATTATCATATCCTGCTTCCCTGGTGATGGGGCTAATGACTCCTAGAGTTTGGGTGGGGTATGCAGATTTTCTCTTTGTCTTCTTGAGTTCTCTGACTCCAACTTTCTGATGGTTTTACATCTGCATTTGTATAGGGCTGGCTCCTGCTTGGGGCAAAGAGATTTGAGGCCAGAATTGGTTTCTGGTTTTAAAAATCCTCTTGAGGAAAAATATATTTTTCTGCCCTTTTAATATTTCCTTCTCTGGGCTAACTTCCCTCAGAATAAAAGGCTGATTTAAGTCGATAAGGTAGCTGCTACATGCTGAGCTGTCATTGGTTGAGGATGCAGTGAAATATGCTCCACCACCATCATACTGAAAAGTTATAATCCAATTAATCTCTTCTAAAAGATCTGATGAGAATCAGCAACCAGTGGCTACCATCCCCATTTTCCAACCCAATCATTTACCAGCCCAAAGTTCAGTGACACAATATTTTATGTTCCATTGTATGCTGAAAGGCCAGATTCAGTCACTGGCTTTGCCAGATAAGCTTAAAAAAACAACAATCAACCACTGCTCTATCAGCTACATGATCCCAAACTAATCCATTTTTTGGATCTGCCAAATACATACAACAATAAACTCAGTGGTCTGAATTTAAGAAGATGGACCAACCAAAAATAGCCAAAGCAAGGTTAACATCCATCAAGTTGAAAGTGAATACATTGCAGCAGATCTAGCTGACACTCAGACAAGAGTAGACCAGCTACAGCCCCACAATATTTTTATCCATAATTTACTCAACCCAATTTTTTGAGTTTGTATGACACATGGGACCATAAACTAAATTTGGGTGACACATGGAACCATAAACCAAGTTTGGATGACACACAGAACCATAAATCAAGATAGAATGATACACAGAACCATTAACCAAGTTGGTTAATACATGGAACCATAAATTAAACCACGCAGGTTGGGTCCAGACATACTCAACTATGGTACAATGGCCTGAATAGTGAACAAACCCGACATTACCACTCAGGACTGGGTGGCCAACCCATATAAGCCAAGTCGGCAGGAATCTGATTGACCCCACCCTGACATTTAAAGCAGAGCAAAAGTAGCAGTTTCGGTTTATCCCGCAAAGGCCGTTCTGCAGACGTCGCTCTAATCTAGGGGCCAACAGGGAGCGGTGGCACAACAGAAGCGAAGCCACTTCCTTCTCCAAACTCGCCTGAAATGCCTTTAAATATCCTTGTAAAGAAGTCCCCCCCCACACACACACCGCCATCCCCGATTGGCTGTTCCTTCCCTCCTCCAGAGAGCGGCCTGAATGCCACCAATCGATGGGTGGGAACCGGGCGCCGGGGGTCCCTGTCTGACAAGCGATCGGGGGGGGGGCGGCGGGCTGAAGGAGGAGATGCTGCCGAGCCATCCAACTGCACGCGCACGCGCGCGCGCTCTCGCCGCCGCCCCCCGCCCCCCCAGCCTCACACGACGAGCGGCTCCGCTTAGAGCGAAAGGGGAGGGCAGAGCGGAGGAAGGAGGGGGGGGGATAGAGGTTTTGTGTGCCTGCGCGTGTGTGTCTGTGTGTAATCGCTATTACAGTAGACCAGCTGAAGGGTCAGCCAGAGAATATTTATACACTCCGGCGCGCGCATGCCCGCCCAAGAAGCGCTCGCCTCAGCCGGGCCAGCCCCACTTTCTTCGCTTGGCCGGCCTCGGCTCGAGAGGCAGGATCGCCAAGCTCGGAGCTTGAGACGCGGGCGAGCCCTTCCAGCGCCGGGGAAAGAAGTGGCGCAGCCGCGGAGCCGCTCGGGTCGGGAGGCCAGCCTGCCAGCCAGCCAGCCGGCGTGAAGCGCTACAAGGTGAGAGGCTGCTGAGGAAACGGTACCCGGCACGTGCAACGGCGGCGCCGGGCGTTTTCAGGCCGGCCTTGGACCAGGGGGCTTTTCCGGAGGTGCCCGGCCACCGCCACCTCCCGCGCTTGGGAAGGCGCCGGGAAAGCCAAGGCCGCGGAACCGGAGGGGGGGGAGGGTGCTGGGACCACGCGCGTCCGGCCGCCCACGGGGTGGTGGGTGGACGGACCCCTCTGGAGGCGTTTGAGAATGGGCGGGATGCGCGGGAATAACTCTGGGGGTCCCGGAACTGTCAGCAGCGAGGGAGAGACGGCCCGGTCCGGGTGGGAGGCTCCCGAGGAGGGCACACTGCGCAAAGCGGGTGGAGGCGGGCTTGGACGGGCACAGCCGAGTGGCCCTTCGCCGGGACTGCGCCTCTGCCCCTCTTCCGGATTCTCGCTAAATGTGATCTCGCTAAATCCCTTTCGCGCAGTCCGCAGCCAGCGCAGAACTGGACTCTCCGGAACTCGTGGGCGGGAGGCTTAGGGAGGGGGGGTTGTGTCAGGCGCTGCTTCATTCGCAAATGCCCCCCCCCGTCTCCATCTGCAATCCAGGGGCAAGGAACGTTACTTCTGTTCGACTCCCCCTCCTAATCCGGAGTAGGCTTTCGCGCTGATCCCCGCGGGCTCTCTGGGCGAGAGGGGGGCGCGCGGGGTCCCCTCTTCCCCAGGAAGGCTGCGGTTGAATTCGCCGCGCACCCGCCTGGACACCTGTGGCCACTTTCCTTCCCCTTTTGGGGGTGGGGTTGCCCGCTCCGCCCACCCTCGCCCTCGGCTTCCTCCTGCCTTTGGCTTCCCCCTCGCCTGCTGCGCCCGCGCCTTCTTTCCGCCAGCGGATCGCAAGACTACCGGTATCAACCGAATCCACTCGGCCGGGGGCGCCTCCCGTTCGCCCCCATTGATAGGCTCCTGGCTTAAGCCCCGCCCCCCTTCGCGCACGCTGTGTTGTAGGTAGGACGCGTAACCTTTGAGAAAGTTCGCCGCCGGCTGCGATCGCAAGCGGCTAGTGGGTTTGTGTCTGTGTTTTGCTTTTGTTTTGAATAGATCGTGCGGAAATCGCTACCTGCATCTTTAGGACAACCTGGACTTTCCTCACTCTTATTTTCCCCGCCGGAGTTCAGACGGCAGAATAAATCCCAGGCTTCCCAACTACAGCATCTCCCTCCCCCGCGCACCCCTTTTATGCGATCCAAGCTTAAAATACTGAATTGGTTGAGGAAAAAGGAACCCAGTGAACACAAGTAACAAACTCTACTTTGAAGTTCAGTTAGCCATAACATCCTTTTGACTTAGTGCACTGGTTTAAGAACACCAGTTGCAGGTTATTCAGTAACCATGATCAACCATTGTGGCTTAGAGCCATGCCTGAATTTAGCCATTTTTTTAATGTAACACTCTCGGGTTTTGCAACATGTAAGCTTGTAGCTCAGTTATGTTTATTCACTGCAACTGAAAATATTTCAGCTTTTATGTTTACAGTCTTCTAAGAAAAAGATTATTTTCTGCTCTGACCCTTGTCCATCATTATTAGTATTAGCAGTAAGGATGCTTTTTAATGTTAGCATTATTAGTATTACAGTATATTATTAAATGTCTCCAGAATTGGGAGTTTTCCCTCCAGAAACTGACAGTTTTCTCTTAATGTCCAGCATTCAGGGATCAGGGAATTGGTTGGCTTCTGACGGAAATCCTGTTTTTCCAAGCTGGAGATTGCATTGTTTGGGGATGAGAGGACCAGGGGGATGGAGAAAGACTTGTTACTATGACTGTTCTTAAATGAGTCGTTTCCTCTCCAGCATTAAGCAGAAGTTAGTTTTCCTTCCTGAGAGAGAACATTTCTTTGACCCATAGGGAGTGTTCCCCCACCCTTTTTTTTTAAAATGTTGATTTTAGACTAACAGCTTTAGGAAAAGGATTGTAGCTAAGCGTTGGGGGTAGATGTTGTGAATGTAAGTGTAAGAGTGTAAGAGATAAACAGACAGAGCTGAAGCACGGGGTTAAATGTGTCATCAGTTTAGAAACATTGTGTTCCCACAAGAGACCCACGTCCAGCCCTTCCCCATGAATTCTGTTGACCCTTATCTAATGCAGTTTGGCTTGACCACTAGCGCAGGGGTAGGCAGCCTTTGCTCTTTTATGACTCGTGGACTTCAACTCCCAGAAGTGGACTTCAACTCCCAGAATTCTGGGAGTTGAAGTCCACGAGTAATAAAACAGCCAAGGCTGCCTACCCCTGCACTAGTGCAAGTGGTCCTTGACTTAATGACCACAACTGAGCCCAAAATTCTGTTGTCAAGTAAGACAGTTAAGTTAATTTTGCCCCATTTTACGACCTTTCTTGCCCCCGTTGTTAAGTGAATCACTGCAATTGTTAAGTCGATGTAGATTTCCCCAACCAACTGTTTTCCAGACGGGCTGCAAGGACACCTTCTAGAAGTCTAATTAGCAGGTTTTCCCATTTGGCGCTGCATTTTGAGAAAGAAATTCACATTATTTGTCAATCAGCCCATGCATTTTCCTCTAGCTAAGTTAATATTGCTAAGTTTTGCACTGCTAACATCTCGGCAGGTCATCTTGAGTTGTCTAGGACCAGCTGTTGTGCTAGTGTGGGATGAAATGATAGTTAAATAGAATTGCACATTAATCATCCAACTTTGGTTGATCAGCTAAGGATCTGAGAATGTAATGTTTTATTTTGTTCTGCTAAGATGTCTTTGATTCTCATGCATTATCATAGAAACAAAAGGAACTACAGTATTAAAGAGGAATCCTTGAGAATGTGATTGTCCTCTTTATAAAGTTTTAAGTTACTTCATACTGGAACTTTAGCTACATGATAGTTCTTTAAAAAAGTAATTATGCCACAAAAATATTCACAGTGAATTACCATTTAGAAACTTGAAAAGTCAGATAGAGGATGATGATTCTGGAAAAAATCTATGTGGTTATTAAGAGTTAACACCAACTTGATGATCCCTAATCAATCAGTTAGGCAGTTGGTTATCATATTAAAGAAACCAATAGGTCATTGGAGCTAATTCATAAATTTCTATGCAGACTCTCTAGCTTTGACCAAGCTTCATTCCTCCATGGTAACTGAGGAATTCTGGGAATTGAAGTCCACACATATTAAAATTGCCAAGGTTGGGAAACCCTGATTTAAGTATTGAAATTTATCAGAGTTTAGCAAAACAATTATGTCTTCTATGTCAAGACTATGTGGCTTAATAATAATTTGTGCATTAGTGATGCATGTTTTAGAGAGCTGATTTGAAAAAGAGCTTAATACCTGTATTTGTACAACATTGTTCATTCAGCTAAAATGGGATTGAGTTTTGCACTTCACATAATTGCCTTTGCATATTGTACGAATCAATCTATCCCATCAAGCTAAATATGGCTCAGTTGTTTGGTCATCATAAGTTACTGGAGCCCAAAATTCTGCCTTCTGGAGCATTGTATGAACCAGACACTGTTTTATTGACCTTTAGTGAATTTGCTATGTTGGTCCATTATCTCCTTAAGGTTTCTTAAAACCTTCCTTGTGGCTCTGCAAATCAAAAGGCAGGCTGTGGATTAGCTCATATCTTAAAAAGAGAGAGAGACAAGATCAAATCTTTGGATTCCCAATTGTATAAATAGCAATATCTGGGCAGCTTAAATGAAGAGCTTGATGTAATGGAACTACTGTGCTATTGTGTTCTGGATGTGAAAAGCCAATTCCCACCTCCAGACTCCATGGCCAAGTGGAACAGCTTTTATTAATGTCCTGGGTATGCTAAAGCACTAATTTGCCTGGGGAATGTTCATTACTGGCAAAGTCCCTCCCTCCTAGCAATGTTTCTATTGAAACATATGTGGCTGTTCAAAAAATGCCTTGATGTGCATTCATCATGTACTTGGGTAGTCAGCAAGTACAGAATGTAGCATATGCAGCAGCCTCCGCAATCGGTCCTCACTCCCCACATCCGCACAAAGATAACAGTCTATTCAGAGTTTTCAGTGGGATCTGGAAAATTAGAACCTTGAATAGATTCATAAAAAATATTTTTTACTTAGCTTTTCCAGTGGTAGCTTTTCCAGTGTGCAAAGGGTTTTGTCGTCCTTGCACTCACTGAGACAGTACATGGGGATGTAACAAAGCTTTTCTTTTGTGACTGGGATGCTTTGTGTGCTTTGGAACAAAAGAACCTGTATTTAAGATAAAAAAAAATTATGAACAGATTAGGCCAGATTGTTAGAAATTCAAGTTTACAGCATTGACCAACATTTTTTTTTCATCTTTAGAAGCATCATAAGCCATTTCATGGGGGAATTCTGGAAACCGAAGTCCATCCATCTCAAAGTTGTCAAACTTGAAAAACATTGATTTACAGGCAGTCCTCTATTTATGACTGCAACTGGAACTGGAATTTTGGCCATAAGTTGAGGCTCCCATGTGACTGGTTCCGATTTTGTGGTTGTTAAGCAAATTGCACCATCATAAGTCTGAATTATGTTAAGCAAATCATGTGGTTGTATCTAATCAGAATCTACGCTCCCAAATGAGTAAGATGTAACCATGGGATGTTACAATCAGTTATAAATGTGAACTGTTGCCAAGCACCCAAAATACGGTCCTGTGACCATGGTGTGTGTGTGTGTGTGTGTGTGTGTGTGTGCAACATTTTGCAATGGTCAGAAGTGCTTTATTGGCCATAAAGCACTCTATCTGAGGCTGTCATAACTCTAACCAATTGTTTTATCAACCAGTCATAAGTTGAGATCTATTTATAGTTCAACCCTTTGCAACATGTAGGAAAACTATTTAAAGCATTCAGGAGAAATGGTTTCCCACCCAACTTTTAAAGCCTTCAAGAGATGCAGAAATCGTAACCTCCATAGATGGATTTAATTATTTTGTTATGCCTTGTTTTGATTGTCTGTGGAGGTTCTCAGTCATCCAGGTCATGCTTGTCCCATAGTTTCTCTTGAAAAGGCAACCGGACTTTGGGACTTTGCTTTGATTGACATCTAATCTAGCCTGCCACTGAGTGAAATAAATCCAGTGCCAGCTATAGGCAATCATTCATCTTCTGCTAGGAAAACTTCATGGACAGAGAGCACCCGCTGTTTCAAAGCTGCATTTACACTTAGCTACAAGGTCATTTGCATGGATCTGGTGCAGCGGGATGGGTGAACCCAACCACTGTAGATTATGATTAAAGGTTAGTTTTTTTCTACCGTATAAGCCCCATCTACCTATTGGGGAAATGTTGGAGGCATGTCAATGACTCCTCCTCTCTGAATATTAGCTGGCCTCCGATCACCACTATTTCTACTCCAGCATTTGTCAGTTCCATTAACCCTTTCTTTCCTGAGTTCCTTCATACCCCTCACCTATCAGAATAACACAGATGGAAGGGACTTTGATGGTTTTCTAGTCCAGCCCCCTGCTCAAGCATGAAACGGTATAGCATTTCAGACCAATGGTTGTCCAGTCTCTTCTTAAAAACCTCCAGTGTTGGAGCACCCACAACTTCTGGAGACAACTCATCCCACTGATTAAATGTTCTCACCGTCAAGAAATTTCTCCTTAGTTCTAGGTTGACTTCTCCTTGACTAGTTTCCATCTGCTTTTCTATCTCCCACCTCTGTTTTTGAAATCTGCTTGTTTCCAAGCTTCTGCTAAGGTAGAAGAAAATGGAGAAAATCTCTACTACTTCATTTGGGGGGGAAAGGTCCGTGTGGGTGTATTTTGCAGAATTCTCCAAAATGGAGTCATTGAGAATCTGCCCTGAAAATCCCCAGGTTTGTCTTGCTTATTTGCAATTTTTACTTTACTTGTGACTTTCATTTGGTTTCTTCCTCTTTCCCTTAAGAGAGGTGGTTGTCCTGCAGATCAGTTTCAGTCACTACAGTCTAAATATAGTCTTAGCCAGGGCTTTTTTTTGTCATAGAACGCCTAGAACGGAGTTCCGGCACCTTTTTTGGATGGAACCTTGTAGGGTAGTGAGTTGTGAGTTTCAGCACCTTTTTTTTTTTTTTTTTTTTTTCAAAGAAAGCACTGGTCTTCGCAAGTCCAATAGAGAGGGCTGGATCTACAGTACCTAAATCCTCACTGGTTGTTTTTGTGTCCTGATATTTCCCCATTTTTCAACTTATTTTTGCTTTATTTTTTTATTGGGTATTCTAAAATGGGGAATGGGATCTGGAGCAGACAAACATTACTGCATCGTCACTAGCATGGTAGACATCACAGCAAAATGTGACGATGAAGATAATCAATGTTCATGTAAGCTTGTGTACTGGGATTACTGATCATACCAAACCGTGGGTCATTTGATGATGTCTTGCTGATTATTGTAAGCCACATACCATGATTTACCATTGATACCGGTAATAGCTGGAATCGCACAGCTTGTACACCAAGAGCAAACACTCTGCAAGCAAAACCATGAGGTTTTGGAAGTGATTGCACATCACCGGTTTTCCCCTTCTTGCTTGCATAAACCTATTGTTTGACAAGGTGATTGACACATATCCTGTTCTGAGTGTTGCCATTATTAGAACAGAAGCAGAAGATGACCATTCCCCCCCCCACTAGTTCCTAGGTTGATAAGTGAATGAAGCAATAAGAAATTTTGAGAAAAACTCATTGAAGAATTCCTGTCTCCTGGCTTTTATGTTGATAAGAGAAGATCGACAATTGTGTTTGAACTGCTTGATATACAATCTCCAGCTTCTTTGGATATCCGCACTTCTGTTTCTCCTATATATTTTTCATATTTTGGAATTTCTGCCAGGGAAAGGATGAAGTGCTAGTGGGTGCTCTCTCACTCTCTCTTTCTCTGTCTCTCTTTCTCTCTCTCCATTAAATAACTCTTCTAATTTTGGGTTTCCAAAGTTTGGTTTGAGATGCTAATAGTTTAGAAATGAGGTTTTGTTATGATTCCTCTTTGGACCAGCCCTAATCTCGTAATGTTGCACAGTTCTGTTTTTCTTATGTGTTGACCATATCTAGACATAATCTCAGAAGTGGGAAAGGCATTTTGGTCTCCAGAAGCCTGATCCTAATACTTCTCTCCTCATCCTATGATGGAAACCCTCCTAGCATGCGCTGGACCACAGGTTCTCCCAGTCAGAGAGCTGATGAAATGAGATTTCCCAGAATCCCCTTTCTCTCTTTCAATTTCCTCTGGTCCTCCAGCTGACTTCAGCTACCAGCTGCTGTATAGTCCCTCTGAGGATGCTGGGCTGTTTTCAACTCCATCCCTGTCCTCCCCCTGTCTTGCCGTCCCTCTTGCTTTGCTTCCCCCTTGTACGTAGTTGCAGTGAAATGGACCGGAATCTGGTGGCTTCCTGTCTCCATCCTGTTTCCCTTCAACAAACGCCCTTTACTCTCCTGCACACTTCCTCCCTGCCCTGCTCCTTACTCAGACCCTCGCCTGCTCTTAAGACCTTGCTGCTGCTTGCCCTTCCCTTTTCAGGGACGCTTTGCAAATGTACTGCTCTCTCTTCTCTGTGCAGTACAAGTTCTAAGATTCAATGCAAATATGACTTCATAGGAAACAGTGTGTTTTTACGCTTGGAGAAGAGCAGATCAATGTTTTGAAAGGTGCTGGAATTAGCAGCGGAGACTCCCTTATTATGGATTACTTTAAGGGGTGTGTGTATCTCTTACCAATGTATTTTAACTGCCGGTCTAATTTTTCCACCATCCTTTGTATAATATAGGTAGTCCTCGACTTATAACTATTTGTTTAGTGGCTATTAGAAGTTATAGTGGCACCGGAAAAAGTGATTTAGGATTGGATTTCACACAATACTTAGGCTGCTTGGCAACTGGTGTGTGTCTATGACAATTGCACTGTCCTGTGGCCATATGATTACCATGTGTAACTTTCTCAGCTGGCTTCCAACAAGCAAAGTCAATGGGGGAAGCCATTTAAGGACTGTGTGATTCACTTAGCAACTGCAGTGATCCATTTAATAACTGTGTCAAAAAGGTCACAACATGGAACAAAACTCACTTGACAACTGTCTTGATTAACAATGGAAATTTGGGGCTCAGTTGGAGCTGTAATTTGAGGATTACAGGTATATAGTATCAGTTCAGTGATGAGAAACACACAATAGGTGGCCCAAGATTGCAATTGTAATTTTTAATGTGATTTAATACTGGTCTATTGAGCAATTCTATTTACTATTTGCTATTATTAAATGTGAAGTAATTTCTCTCCTAGCCTCACACTTTATTTTTTGAAATATGTCCTCTAGCATCCCACTCTGAAGAACAGTCAACAACCTACAATCTGGAACAGTCGCACTCCAGGTCCTGCTCCAGAACTGTATGCTCCAGCTACCACCACTTGTTTTTCACTACCTGACTGGTAAAGTCAGTCATACGGAACAAGGGTGGGGGTGAAGGAGGAAAATGCAGAACGTCTTAACTTTGGGTGCTCAGCTGCTTAATATTAAGAGAACAACGTTGACATGACAGCTGCTTTTGGGCTAGAGCCCAACATTTGAAAAATTTCTGTATTTGGGGGGCTGTCCAGGTCATGCAGAATAACAGGATAGCAAAGTTGGAAGGGACCTTGGAGGTCTTCTAGTCCAACCTCCTGCTCAGGTAGGAAACTCTATACCATTTTAGACAAATGACTGTCCAGTCTTTTCTTAAAAACTTCCAGTGTTGGAGCTTTCACAACTTGTGGAGGTGAGTTGTTCTATGGCAGCGGTTCTCAACCTCTGGGTCACGACCCCTTTGGGGGTCAAACGACCCTTTCACAGGGGTCACCTAAGACCATCGGAAAACACATATTTCCGATGGTCTTAGGAACCTGTCTCGCTTTCAACTCCCCCTAAAATTCTTCATTCAGGCAGGCTTCCAGAGTTCGGCCGGCAGGATGCAAGTAACCCTTCCCCCCCCCGTCCTGCTGCCTCCCATGGCACCGCACCGCTCTGCATCCCGTGCCTCAAGCCTCCATGACACAGAACCGCTGGCATCCCCAATGGCCGCTGATGTGCTTCCCACCGCCGGCGACCATGCAAGCCTTGGCAATTGCTCCAGCCAACGAAACGGGTGGCTGGGAGACCACCGTGGCACTGATCTTCTGCGCCTGTCAGCTGGCGACCGCCTGAATGTGTGCTTGTCAGCTGGGAGGTCTGGCGACGGAGCCGGCCAGCGTGGAGGGCAATGGGGAGATGGCGGTGCTTGCCCGCAAATGTTGGGCCCACAGGGCTCGACACAGAGTTGACGGTCCAACATAACTTCCCTCCTCGGATGAGAAAGAAGGAATGAGAGAGGGAGAAAGAAAGAGAGAGGGAGAGAAATAGGGGGAGAGAGGGAGAAAGAGAAAGAACGAGGGAGAGAGAGATTAAATTAGTAACATGGTTGTTAAGTGAATCTGGTTTCCCCCATTAACGTTGCTTGTCAGAAGGTTGCAAAAGGCAACATGACCCTGGAACAATGTGATCATCATAAATATGAATCAGTTGCCAAGCATCGAAATGTAAATCACATGACCCTGGGGATGCTGCAACGGTCATAAGTGTGCCGTTGTAACTTTGAACAGTCACTAAGCAAACTGTTGTAAGTCAAGGACTACCAGTACTTTATCACTTTTTTCCATTTATTTGGTCATCATGTTTTTGATACCTCATTAGGTGACTGGTGGTACTCAAATGTTGCCATATTCTAAAAGTGGTACAATTGGTGAAAAGGTTGAAAAACCCTGCACTAATGGACCAATTATTCCCTTCACTTTTTTCTGGTTTTTTACATATTGAAAGAAGCTTTTTTTTTGTTATTTTTGACTTTGGTTGCAAGCCTTAGTTCATTTTGAGCCTTAGCTTTCCTCACTTCATCTTTGCAGGCTCGGGCTATTTGCTGATATTCTGACTTAGTATACGGATTTGTATACTTCTCATTCATGCCATTTTCGTTGTGCCCTTGCAAACACTGCCCCAAGAATTTCTGATTGAGAAAGAAGCAATCTCAACCTTCGCACTGACGTTGGCTTTTTACGCATACTGTCGCAAAATGTAGCAATGTAGTTTACTGTTGTTATATTAAGACTGTTACCCATGCTATACCATGCTTCAAGACAAAATTTCATTTATTTGTAATTAGAAATAAATATTTCACAATATATAATTACATATAATGCTTTAATTATGTTCAATTTGTAACAATGAAAATACATCCCGCATATCAGATATTTACATTACGATTAATAACAGTAGCAAAATTACAGTTATAAAGTAGCAACAAAAATAATTTTATGGTTGGAGGTCACCACAACATGAGGAACTGTATTAAAGGGTCTCAGCATTAGGAAGGTTGAGAACCACTGTTCTATGGGTTAGTTTGTTGAATAAGCTATAAGGAAAAGTGGGACCCCTCACTTCTTCATGCTGTATCTTTTATGTTTTATTGTGATTTATTTGCTTGTTTGATGTGAGGCATCCAAAGTCATGGAGAGTTGGGTGGGTGTCATGATGGGGATGACCTTGGGAGAAGGGGAGGAGCCAAAGTCAGGAGAAGGGGTCGGACAAGAGGTAGCGTTGCCCACAAGAGGAATGTGGACATGGCAAACATCTCTCAAGAGACCCTCCGTAGTGTCTTGAGATGCAAAGAGGATGGGGGGAAATGGACTTTCAGACTTGCAAGTTCAGTGTCAACCTTGTGAGGTAGTCCATACAGGAAGCTCACCCAGATGAATTCATTCAACTTTATCGTAAAGTTGCATTAACAGAATCTTGCAAGTCTGAAAATACATTTCTCCTGCACTGCCTTTTTACCCCAAGAAACTATTAATCCCTTCTGAGACATTTATCACATCCCTATTCTTTCTGTGGACTAAGCAGCCTCTTCTCTGATGTTCCTCTGGCTGTAGTCTTCCCCCTGTTTCCCAAGGCCATTCTTATATGTCTTACAGCAGCCTACAAGTTAGCATCACCACCACCACCATCTCTACAATTCTAAGCTTTTGGAATTCCAGAATTCCCTCTTGACTTTTTTTGGGGAGGAGGTCCACTGATTGTCTCTTAGCTCTGATTCTCACACTTGGCAAGACCTGCTGAATCCCAGCATCCTCTGCTTAGCTGGCCCTCTTAGAGACCATCTGCCTCCCTGGGTAGGTTGTGGTCTTCGTGCCAGGAACTTTGCCTGTTGGAGGGGCTCAGAGGCCCCTCCATAGCAAGCTGTGCCTGCCTTGTTAATCTTAAGAAGACCATGTTCTCTGCAGTCTGCTAGCTTTACATTCTTTTTATATGATGCACGAGACCTCAGCTCTTTTCCCCAATAGATCTATAAAATCTACTTTGATTGAAATGCAGTATGGCACTTTTCTATTTCTTATCTTGCCTTAAAACATCCCATACATGCAAATGGCTTACAGAGAGTAAAAAAAAAAAAAGGTGTTTTGTGAAGATGCTGCCCAGGAGCCACAGATATCAAACATCCAATGTGCTGTATTTATGCCAATGCTTTTACCGGTAAGCTCTTTCTCTCCAAGGACCCAACAATAAACTGTCATCTAGAAACCTGGGGCAAATGCAACAGTTTAAAATCTGATACCACTAAATTCAGCTCATCTGTCCTGGGAATTTGTTCTTGTGTTTTTTGTTCAACCATAAAGGATTTTTAGTGAAGTGCAGATATTGAGTATGAATCATCCTAAACCCGCTTACCTTGGGCTGGAATCGGAAGGATTGCCATACAGTTGTGCTGTGTTGATGTTTTGTTTTTTTTGTTTTTAGATTACTTTTATCGTGCCTTTATTATTTTATAAATAACTCAAGGCAGTGAACGTATCTAATACCTAATACTCCTTTTTCCTCCAATTTTCCCCACCACAACAACCTTGTGAAGAGGGTTGGGCTGAGAGAGAATGACTGGACCAAACTCACCCAATTGGCTGGACTGCAAAGTAAATGTCTCTCTCCATTTACTCCTTGGCAGCTATTTGGTATTTAGGACATGCTACCTGTGAGTAAGGAGTTGGTAAACAGACATCAAACCGAGTTATCCCTGACAGGCAACCATTACAGCCTCTATGATTGACAAATACATATAGGGTCTCTTCAGATAGAGCTTGACTTCTGGTGTGCTTCATTGTGTCCATGTAGCTTTCTTGCTGTGAATAAGGAAGATGCTTGTCACTCCATTTAGTAACCATGATAAACCTGAGGAACAGACAGAGTTTGCAATTCATAATTTAAAAAATCCATTTTAAAAATGGATTTAATCTTTCAGGCCTGCTAAGTTTCCTTCATTTAAAAAAAAATTGTGAAGGTTTATTCTGTGAAGCAGGGAGCCTGTTCAAAAGGACAGCTGTGGCTATCAAACTTTGAGAAAATTGTTTCCCGCAAACCACTGCTTGCAGTTGACTGCTGTGAACCTCGTTTCATCTACATCTGCTGTTACCAGTGTACATGATACTAAAAGGAAGCAAGGTCCATCTAGTTCATACCAAGACACAAATAATCTTCAGGGACCCACAAGGGTTTCATTTTGAAAGCAGGGGACAGCTATTAATGACCAATGTGATGAAACCATGAGAGGAAAGCCATCACTTAGCTCTATCATGATCTATTGCTGGCCCCTTTCTAGGCATCCTTTGTGTTTTCGAAAAGCATCTGGTTGGTGGACAGGAAGTCATCTTGGAAAAACAGGCTCTGTTCTGTGCTGCCAATGACACATGCAGCCAGCTTCTGCTATCAACTCAAGATATTTGCTGCAGTCATAAATCCTTAACTGAAGTAACGCAGAAGCGCAGAAGCACGTTGCAGACTTAAAACGTCCTGCTGCAAGTGCATGGAAAATGAAGGTACGAGAGAGGCTTCTCCAAACAAACCCAGAGAGAGAGAGGAATCACACATTTGCGAAGAATTAAAACCAGTCAGTCTACAGCAATGGTTCTCAACCTTGGCAAGTTTAAAAGGTGAGAACTTCAGTTGCTGGCTGGGGAGTTTGGGAGGTTGATGTCCGAACTGCTTAAAGTTGCTAAGGTTGAGAAATGCTGATCTACCGTTCAATAGGTAATTCAAGCCAGCACATTGGTGGAGTTTTTAGGAAAGGAGGTGGAATGTTATTCACTACAAAGAGCTGGTCAAGCAGTCATCCCTGACTATTGTACCAGCTTGACTAATTTGCTGAATCGAGCTTCTATTTTTCAAGAGGACACCTTGACAGTCTTTCTTCTATGCTTCATAATTTGAGCATGAGGTGAGTCTGGCCTTAGGAACCTTGCCTAGCTCAGGTTCTGGATCAGTTGATTCAGCCTGTATCTGGATCTCCTCTGGTGATTTTTCCATCAATATACTATCTTTCACAACTAACAGAGTAACAGTGTAACAGAGTTGGAAGGGATCTTGGAGGTCATCTAGTCCAACCCCCTGCTCTGGCAGGAAACCCTGTACCATTTCAAACATCTTCTTGCATCTCAAGCTGAGATTCAGGCTAGAATGATCAAGTTTTGTGAGTTTATTTTTTTTAAAGCACAAAGTACAAATCATAGTAGTAGCAAATAAAGGACATAAATAAAAAGTAAATTTTGAAAAATAAATTATTAACATCCCTTCATCTGCTGTTTCTTTGTTCTTTCTGATATTTTTATAATATTTTTATGGTTTTAATGGTAATGGCTTTAAGTATTGACTGACTGTTTAGCTTTGTTGCATGTCACCCAGGGTCACGTGTACGGTGAGAATAGTGACTAAAACTTGGCAACTGGATTTCTTTCGGTTTAGGGTGTCATTCAGTCAGTCATTCCATTAGAATGGAATGGAATAGAATAGAATCTGGAATGGAATAACAATAGAGATAGAATAGAATAGAATAGAATAGAATAGAATAGAATAGAATAGAATAGAATAGAATAGAATAGAATAGAATAGAATCTGGAATGGAATGGAATGGAATGGAATGAAATAGAATCTGGAATGGAATGAAATAGAATCTGGAATGGAATGAAATAGAATCTGGAATGGAATGGAATAACAATAGAGATAGGACAGGACAGAACAGAATAGAATTTTGTATTGGCCATATGTTTGTCTCCGGTGTATAAGCTTTCAGTGTA
The DNA here is from genome assembly GCA_034064705.1 of Bothrops alternatus. NCBI lineage: Eukaryota > Metazoa > Chordata > Lepidosauria > Squamata > Viperidae > Bothrops > Bothrops alternatus. Next base: position 3,053,176 of record JARGCV010000132.1, on the reverse strand, counting down.
CATACAAGCAACAAGTGATAAATCAAGATCATAATCATCAAAAAAACACATTAATCATAAATCATAAGATACAACACTTGGTGATAGTCGTATCTTCTCCAGCATGGTGGATGTAGAATCCACTGATTGGTTATTTCAGCCTTCCTGCTCAGAGAGACTGTCAGAGCTTTAGTCACGCCTCCCTTTGGGTGTGTCTTCCCAGTTTTGACTTAGTCTTAGGCTCAGCAGCAGGCAGTTTCTTGGCTCCATTGGAATATTCTATTTTGATCACTTTAATTCGGTTTTGTTTATTCCAAATTGATTCTAAATTCTCTAAATTTATAGCTGTTTGGGTTTTGGCTAATTTCTCAAGGACTCTGTCCTTCCTATAAACTCGAGCCTCTTGGGCTCCGGCAGGGCTCTTCTCCTCCCCTCGGGGCCTTTAGGCCTTCCACAAGCAGGACTCTCGGGTAGTTTCACACCCATTTTTTCCAACACCTCTGCATGGCAAGCAGACTCTACAGCTGGCGGATCTCTGTCCGAGCTCCAGGCGCACGGGGCTCTGGTGTTGGATGCATCGCAGACTCTCACGTCCCTAAACCGCAGGTTCCAGGACGGGGGGGAGTGGGGAGCACTGCCTCTTGTCGTGCTTCATTTCCCCTTAGCATTTCAAGCCCGTCTCCCTCGCCAGAGATACGAGGAGTTGCGGCCGCCATTTTGACCGCGTGGTTGCCAGGCGGTCGCCATTACAGACTCCCGCTGATGGCCACCATTTTGAATTAGGGCCTGCTAGGCCGCTCTTCGGAGTAACTGTCGCCTTGACCTGGGCTGCCAGGTCCGAGCGGGGGACCAGATAGCGGATTGTATTCAAGGGGCTCTGAGGTCCATAGGCGGACGCCAGACTGGTTCGCGCAGGCTAGGCCGGACCTCCAGTGGTTATCTGGGACTGCGTTGGCAGGCCTAACGGAGGCAATCACATATATTCGAGGGGTTGTTTCTGACTGTGTCCTTACTAGAAATAATATTAATATAATAATATTAAATAAATAAATAAAGGTTGGATATAGGTGGCTGTCATAAATAGATATCAATATCAGTGGACATGATATTGCCCTCGGCCCTGTTCCGTCGTGAGAGTTATTCTGACCGCCTGTTACTATTAGTAGTGGCCTTTAGCCACCAGGCCTAATCGGACAGGCCTACTGACCTGTCTGACTGTTCTGCCGTTTGCCTCTTTTGTTCAGTGTGAGGAACGGGTGCGTTCCATCTCTGACTATCGATCTGCATCCTTGGTCCTCTTTTTTTCACTAGATATCCTCAATTAGGCCCTATCTAGTCGCAATGGCAGACAGTTCCTCGCCCCAGGCACCACAACTCTCTGGTACACCCCCTGCGCAGTCAAAGCGCAGATCTACTGAATTGGAAGCAGGGGGGGGGAAGCCAAAACCAAGCATTTGTCTACTAAAGAGACTTCCAAGACAGCCGAGCGAGAGGCCTCGAGGAGGCACCAGGCACTGGAGAGGGAATTCTCCAAAGCACAGCGGCTCCTACCCAGTGGGGCCGAACCGGTTCCCCCCACCCCACTGGATACTGCTACCTTGGAGCTTCCATTGGCACCTGTGCAAGAAGCCACCTGGATTAGTTCTCCTCTGGGGGCAACCGAACAGGCAGGTCCCTCTCACTCCTCCCCCTCCTTACAGCAGGGCCCCGAAGTTGTTCATGCTCCAACGGTGGTTGGGGCTATCCCTAGGGGCCAAGGGGATATGTGGTCTCAAAGCCAGTTTCAGGCATTCATGCACCATGCCTTTGTTCAATTTATGTCCTCCTCCAGGAGTCTGCAGGTCTCCTCCCAACCTCTGCCTCCCCCTACAAGTCCCTCTTCTCTGCCGGGTTGCACCACGGCGCCGGGTTCAGATGTCTCTGAAACTTCATCTCAAGTAGGAGAGGGGGAGTCCGTGGATTTGGCTATAGCTGACACTCCCATGTCAGAGGATGAGGAGGCAACGCCCGATCAGGCATCTGCCTCATGTCTTTTTGACCCATCCGTCTTTAAATCCCTTCTTTTGAAGGCCTGTGCTACCACCAATCTGACCTCAGTTCAGGAGGAAAAACCTTCTACCTCTGCAGATCAGGAGTCCAATCCTTTATTTGCGGTGAAGGTTGTGGACCAAAAGCAAATTCCTTGCCCCTTTGTGTTTCGGGATGTGGTTGAGGCCCAGTGGTCATCTCTGGCCACTACCCCCAAAGAAAGTAGTATGGAGAAGAAATTGTACAACGTCTCTCCTTCATTCGCCTCCATATTTGCGGTCTCAACAGTCGACCCTCCCTTAATTTCTTTGTTTTCTAATTCTGCCGTCTCAGGTGACATGGCAGAGGTTCTGAAGGCGGAGGACAAGAAGTTTGAGTTCTCCTGTAGAAGAGCCCATCAGGCTTCGGGGATGGTCATAAAGGCCGCAACTTCTGCTTCTTTCTTCGCCAGAGCGGCCATCATGTGGCTCTATGATCTTCAGACCCTGGTTCCCCCCCGATCAGGTCAGAGTACACCAGACACTTGTCAAGCTGGTGGCAGCCTCTCAATACATGGCTGACGCCTCTCTCCATTCAGCCAAGTGCTCGGCCCGATCCATCGCCGCCACAGTGGCTTCTTGCAGGCTACTGCGGTTGAAGCTGTGGAGGACGGATCAAAAGGCCAAATGGCATCTCTCCACAGCCAAGTATGCCGGGAAAGATCTGTTTGGCCCTATTCTTGATCCACACGTGGTTGACGGTAAGGACAAGCGCAAGGTCCTGGTGCACCCCTCCAAGAAGTCAGACAGGCGGCCACAGCAGGATTTCCGTAGGCAATCCTTCTGTCCCTCGGGATCATGGGAGTGGCGACAGCCCTTTCGAGCAGGGCAGTCCTGGGATTGGCCCAGAGGTTCACGATCCTTCCCTCAGAGGCAGGATCGACAACAGGACCGCCCGAGCTCCGGAGCCAGGGGTCAGTCGCAGGCCAAACATCCCTTCAGAGGTTCCGGGGGCCGTCCCTACAGATGCTCCAAGTGACGCCATCGGGGATTTTCCGATAGGAGGGCACCTGGAGCAGTTTTACCAGGTCTGGGAGCAGACCACCACCAACTCTTGGGTCAGAGACACCGTCAGACGGGGTCTGGCACTCGAGTTTTATGCACTCCCACATGATTGCTTCCTACAGTGCCCAGTATCACGGAATCCCTCAAAAGCACGTCTGGTGTCCACCGCCATCAAACATCTTTTAGAAATCAGGGCCATAGAGGCAGTCCCAAGGAATCAAATTGGAACAGGTTTCCACTCCATCCTGTTCGTGGTCCCCAAGGCATCAGGAGGATGGAGGGCGATATTGGACTTAAAGGGTCTGAACCGATTTCTAGTATACAGAAGGTTCAAGATGCAGACCCTAAAGTCAATACTGGCCGGTATAAGGAAGGGAGATTTTCTCTCCTCCATAGATCTTACCGAGGCCTACCTCCACATCCCAATCTCCCAGGAGCACCGCAGGTTTCTGCGCGTCTGTTACGCATACCGGCATTACCAATACTAGGCTTTTCCGTTTGGCCTGTCTTCTACCCCAAGGGTCTTTACGAAGGTCTTAGCGGTATTGGCAGCCCACCTTCAGATGATGCCAGTGCGCGTACAGTGCTACCTGGACAACATCCTCGTACAGTCCAGGTCCCTTCAGTCAGCAAGATCGGATCTGTTGACCACCATTCAGATCCTTCAGGATCACGGGTTTTCGGTGAATTTCAGGAAAAGCCACACTACCCCCACAAAATGACTACTCCATCTAGGATCCCTGATAGACTCCGACCTTTGCAGGGTCTATCTATCCCAGGAGCGACGGTTGAGCATTTGGAAGTTGGTATCCCAGATTCGGGGTGCGAGGACGGTTCCTCTAGTACAGTTGTCCCAGCTCCTGGGAAAGATGGTATCTTGCATGGGCATAGTCCCTTGGGCAAGACTACACTCGAGGAGCCTCCAGTGGTTCCTCCTCCCCTTTCAGAAGCAGAACCTCAGCGCCTCCTCCAGAAAGGTCCAGGTTCCGTTCCACATTCTCTCATCCCTCCAGTGGTGGTCTTCTGCAGCCATGTCCAAGGGGACCATATTCAAGGAGCCCTCCAGGCTCGTCCTGACCACAGATGCCAGTCTGTTCAGTTGGGGGGCTCACCTCCAGATCCATTTGGCCCAGGGGCGATGGTCCAGGGCGGACCTCAACCAAAATATAAATTGGCTGGAACTCAGGGCGATTCATCTGGCTCTCCTCCATTTCTCCTCCCTAGTGTCAGGCAAGCATGTGCTAGTCCTGACAGACAACGTGGCAGCCAAGGCTCACATCAACAAGCAGGGAGGGACACATTCCTGGGCTCTCCTGCAGGAGGCTACGAAGCTAGGTTTGTGGGCAGAGGCCCACCTGGGCTCAATCAGAGCGGAACACATTTCGGGGGAGGCAAACTGACAGGCAGACTCCCTGAGCAGGGCGACTGTGGACCACTCGGAATGGCGCCTGGATTCAAGGCTGTTCGATATGATAGCGAGCAGGTTCGGCAGGCCATGCCTGGATCTGTTTGCCTCCCCGTCCAATGCCCAATTCCCCAGATTCTTCACCAGGTTCCCAACAAGGGGGGCCGAGGGGATGGATGCCCTTCAGTGCAAGTGGCCCGAGGGTCTGCTCTACGCCTTCCCTCCCCTCCCGCTGTTACAAGCCACCATTCGCAGGCTGATATTAGAACAGGCGGAAATAATATTGGTTGCTCCATATTGGCCTCTACGTCCGTGGTTTGCAGACCTAGTGGATCTGTCTCTGTTTCCGCCATGGAGATTCCCCCCAGACCAAGTAGCTCTCAACCAGGGGTAGCTCCTGCATCCGGACCCTCAGTGGCTCCAATTAGCCGCTTGGCACTTGAGCGGGAGAGTCTAGCTAGGCAGGCCTATTCCTCGGGGGGTGATTTCTATGATCCAGGCTTCTAGATGCCCCTCGACAAACCGGATTTACGACGCCACTTGGACAAATTTCTGCCAGTGGTGCACCTCACGTAAATTGGACCCTCTTTCAGTTACAGTCCCTAACATTTTAGATTATCTGCTGGAGGGCATTTCCAAGGGCTTGTCCACTAACACCATCCGTAGGCAGGTTGTGGCCTTGTCCACAGTCCTCACCTGTGATACTCTGGGTCCACTTTCTCATCACCCAGTGATCTCCGCTTTTCTTAAAGGGGCGGCAAATTCCGGTCCTCCCACAGTACATAGATACCCATCTTGGGATTTACCTACTGTGTTGCAGGCCTTAACCACTGCTCCTTTCGAGCCTCTCCAATCTTGCTCTCTGCATTTTCTCTCTTTGAAGGTGTCCTTTTTAGTTGCTATCACTTCGGCCAGAAGGATTTCGGAGTTGGCCGCCCTCTCAGTCAGGGAAGATCTCTGTATCTTCCATGAGGACAGAGTGGTCCTTAGATTAGACCCCTCCTTTATCCCCAAAGTGAACACCGGTTTTCATAGATCATTGGATCTAGTTTTACCAAGTGGCACAAGCTGGATGTATGCAGGACTCTGCGCCTCTACATAAAGTGTACTGGGTCCTTTCGCAAGTCAGAGGCCTTGTTTGTCTCCTTTCAGCCACCTACCATGGGCAGGAAGGTATCCTCTTCCACCATTGGCAGGTGGATTAGGGCTTGTATTGCTAGGGCATATGCCTCCCAGTCACTTCCGGTCCCAGCTCGTATCACAGCTCACTCCACGCGCAGCGCAGCAACCTCTGCGGCTTGGTCTACCCAGGCTTCTGTAGAGGAGATTTGTAGGGCGGCACCTTGGTCGTCCCCATCTTTATTCATCACACACTACAAGATTGATAGGTTTGCCATGGCGGACGCCGCATTTGGCAGACAGGTTCTTCAACAGGTCATTTCCTCTAGGAGACACCAGCCTAGACCTCCCCCCCCCCGAACAGACATGGGGGGCTTTGGTATGTCCCAATCAGTGGATTCTACATCCACCATGCTGGAGAAGGGGTGTTGTCTTACCTGAACGCCTTTTCTCAGCATGGTGGTGTAGAATCCACACCCTCCCTTGGACAGGTGTCTAGGCTTGTGTATTGTCGTTTTTTTGTGTTTTGGAGTCATTGCGTCAGACTTTGTCAGGATCCTTCGCCTCGTCAAAACTGGGAAGACACACCCAAAGGGAGGCGTGACTAAAGCTCTGACTTAGTCTCTCTGAGCAGGAAGGCTGAAATAACCAATCAGTGGATTCTACACCACCATGCTGAGAAAAGGCGTTCAGGTAAGACAACGCCCCTTGCCTTTATTATTTTTACAAGTAACTCAAGGCAGCGAACATATCCAACACATCTTCCTCCTCCTATTTTTCCCACAACAACAACAGTCCTCTGAGGTGAGTTGGGCTGAAAGTGAGTGACTGGCCCAAGGTCACCCAGTTGACTTTCATGGCTAAGGAGGGACTTAAACTCACTGTCTCCCATTTTCTAGCCTGGTGCCTTCACCCCTAGACCAAACTGACTGTATGGATACAAATATAACCTCCTATATTTGTTAGTGTGGTCTTTTTCTAGCAGCTTTATTATAAACCAGGTCTTTTCCTAGGTAACTGAAAAATGTACATGAGGCTGATTTTGAAATCATCTCCTCAATCTTAATCAGGCTCTGGACAGACCATTATAATTGGCTAGGGTTGCACATCACAAAGTTATAATATAGTTGTTTACTTTGAGAGTTGTATGATCTGTGGGCACAGCCTTTGGTGGTTTGTAACTCATGTATTATGATTTAATGCAGTGTCCAGAACCAGTCTCTTATGGCTTAAGCAACAAATCCTGATTAAATTGGCCACAGTCCTTGTGTCGACTTTATTATGCATATTTCATTTTGAAATAAATCTTGCTATATTGAATTGTAGTTAATTCATGGATAGGAGAACCTTGAGTCTTAAGGAGCCGAAGAATTACAATTCCCAGCAGCACCAACCAGCATATGGAATTCTAGAACTTGTATGCAACATCTGGAAGGTTTCAGTTTTCCACCTTTTATACATAGCATCTGAATTCAGGATCTCAGTTTGCTGATATGAAAATATGTGGACACCTTGTGGCGAGATGGGAGGCGAACAGATTTAATAAATAAATAAATAAATATCTGCACAATATCCTATACCACAAACTAGTTGACTTTATCTTAGTTGCATAAAGTGAACAAACCAAATGATAAATTAATGATTTAGTGCAGACCCCTTAAAGTGATTGGTTCAGCCTGTATTATGCAATCCCAGCTGTGGTTATATAATTACCCAAAGCATCTCCCAGCATCAAGAGGGGGAAGCATTTAAGAGAATTTTTTTTTGTACACCCCTACACAATCACTTTGAGTTCTGTAGCCCCTCATCCTAACACCTTCCTCCCTTGTTCTGAGAAGTATCGCTGTTGGTCAGTCGCAGTTTGAGGCTGCTTGAGTCAAAGCAAAAGAATAATAGGTCCACAACTTTAGTTGTGCAACTGGATCTTACCATGGATTATTGAATAAATTACAGTGATTGAGTTCATAGAATGGTGCTAAGCTAGAATCAGGCAATCCAATTTACAGCTGATATGTGTGGACTTACCCATAAGTTGGCCAATATGGTATTTACCAGATCAGCGGTTCTCAATCTGTGGGTCGCGACCCCATTTGGGGTCGAACGACCGTTTCACGGGGGTTGCCAAACACCGCAGTCTGCCATTTCCCCCCCCATTTCCCCCCCATTTTTCCCCCATTTCTCGTCGGCCATCACGCGCGCGCCACGCATGCGTGATTCAGGCCATTGTGCCGCGCATACACGATTTGGGCGTCGCGCCGCGCATGTGCGATTTGGGCGTCGCACCACGCATGCACGATTCGGGTCGTCGCGCTGCGCATGCGCGGTTTGGGCCGTTGCACGCGCCATGCATGCACGATGCAGGCCGTCGTGCCGCGCATGCGCGATTCGGGCCGTCGCGCCACACATGCGTGGCGCAGGTCGGGGTCATGCCGAGCATGGGCAGCGCAGGTCGGGGTCTCGGCCTGAAAAAGGTTGAGAACCGCTGTACCAGATAAATGTTATAATAATTTATGGCATCTGTCTTTGTTTTCTTCTGACATAGAATTTTGTGGAAAGATTTTTGAAGATGCTTTTTACCCCCCTTAACAATTAGTATGCAATAGTTGTTCTTCGGATTTTCACGCTTCTTCTTGGCCACCAAGAGATAATCAAATTCTCAAATTTGATCAAATCAAACCTTCACTCAGCAGTAATTAGGCAAATGCTTGAGAGAAATGCACAACAGGTTCTATAGATAGTGACTTTCATAACATTTTCTCCTCAGTCAGCGTAGTTAATTATTATATTTATTATTATTATATTTAAATTTCTATACCGCCCCTCTCCCGAAGGACTCGGGGTGGTTTACAGCCTTAAAATTTAAAAAAAAACATATAAATGTACGAAATTAAAATATTTAAAAATAAATTAAACAAATTAGGCCATAAAATCTATAAAACCCAATATATACAAATCCTAAAATCCTAAAAATTACAAAAATCCTAAAAATTACACAATCCCCCTAAAACATTTTCACCCGGTTGGAGCCGGAGCTTCTATGCCAGGCCGGCCTGTTGAAAAAGGAAAGTTTTCAGTTCCCGACGGAAGGTGCGTAAGTCCGTCATTGTACGGAGTTCGGGGGGAAGTTAAGAGAGTCATACAGGTAGTCCTCGACTTATGACCACAATTGAGCCCAAAATTTCTGTTGCTAAGCGAGATAGTTAAGTGAATTTTGCCCCATTTTATGACCTTTCTTACCACAATTGTTAAGCGAATCACGGCAGTTGTTAAGTTAGTAACACAGTTGTGAAGTGGATTTGACTTTCCTCCATTGATTTTGCTTGTCAGAAGGTCATAAAACATGATCACATGAACCCAGGACACTGCAACTGTCATAAATATGAGTCAATTGTCAAGTATCTGAATTTTGATCACGTGGCCAAGGAGATGCCGTGACGGTCATAAAAGTGGAAAAACGGTCATAGGTCACTTCTTTTTTCAGTGCAGTTGTAACTTTGAATGGTCACTAAATGAACAGTTGTACGTCAAGGACTACCTGTACTAAGCTACCTAGTTTTGATGTTTTCTGGTGTGTTTTGTATTAAAGAAAGTGATGCAGCAGATCCTGCAATTTCAGGGTGAGTTCAGGGAGAGATATGATGTCACAGTTATGATTAGTGTAGTAGGAAATAATGGAAGCTGAAATATGGAAGTGAAGACGACATGCAGATGAGGCCCATAAGGGTTAGTTTTGGATCATTTGACTGAATTTGAGCCAGGGTAGTTTCCACATGATCTGAGCCCAGAAAATATGTATTAAAAACAAAAATGGGTGGGGAGACACTGTTTCCGCTTGGCTTGCTGTGTTGTGAACTTAGTGATTTCCCTCAACTGCTGCAGGATAGACAGATTCCTTTTCAGTGGGTGGAATAGAGAACACCAACCCTCCCCATCTCCAGTTTCACACTTCTGAGGCTACATTCAGTCTCAGCAATAGTTAAATGGAAGTAGGCTCAGCAGATTAAATCAAGGCGCCTTAATCAAGAAGATGGATGTCTATGAAGATTCTCAGTCATCCGTGTCACGTCTGTCCCAAAGGGGCTTTTTCAAAAGGCAACTGGACTTTCTTTGTTTTCCCCTGAAGACGTTTCATTTCTCATCCAAGAAGCTTCTTCGGTTCTGACTCTGACTTCTTTAGTTCAGTCAGAACTGGAGAAGCTTCTTGGTTGAGAAGCAAAATGTCTTCAGGGAAAAATAAAGGAAGTCCAGTTGTCTTTGGAAAAAGCACCTTTAGGACAAGAAGGAGGACTATCTCCTTCTCTTCCTCCAGCTGTTCTTCTCTGTCATCCTCTTTTCTGTCTTCAGCCTACTCTCTGAGGTTGGGCTAAGCAGGGAATTTTAGACAGAAACGGCCTGGGCTGGGAGGCAAAGTCCTTTTAATAGAGCCCATTGCTCTTAATGACTTCCAGTGATTCACTTAACAGCCACAGCCAGAACTGACGGACTTCTGTTGTAAGTTGGGCAAGGTCGCATGATTTTTTTCACTTTACAACTGCATTGCTTAGCGATGAAATTGCCAGTCCCAGTTGCAGTCGGTAAGTGAGGACTACCTATATGTGTTTTTATACCAGTAAATAAAACAAAAATGAACAAAACAAATGTAGCAATTTTAAAATACTAATAGAATAAAATTAAAAGGCGGACAAGAAAGGAAAAACCTTGGGAAAAAGCAGGAAGAAAGGAAAAAAGCAATTTCTGACTTACAACCAATCACTTAATGACTGTTCAATTACAACAGACCTCCCAAAAGCTACTTATGTTTTGGACTTTTAATGTCTCTCCCCTCCCCCGTGGTCAAATGATTGCATTTTGAGTGCTTGGCAACTTGCCTGCATTGCAGGCTGCTTGCAGTGTGTGCAGTCGCAGCGTGAGTGTGATTTATAATGTTTTTGCCATAAACTGGCATTTACTGGTCCATATTATGGTGAACAATGGTTTCACATAACAAACACAGCATTTACTTAACAACTCTGCAAGCAAGGTCATAAAACTAGGTTCAGTCACATGGTGATTTGCTTTATGGCCATTACGCTTTATAACCGTCATTACAAATAGTCCTCACTTATGACCACAATTGAGCCCAAAATTTCTGTTGCTAAGAAAACATTTGTCAAGTGAGTTTTGCTCCAATTTACGACCTTTCTTGCCACAGTTGTTAAGTGAATCATTGCGGTTGTTAAGTTAATAACACAGTTGTTAAGTGAATCTGGCTTCCCCTTTGACTTTGCTTCTCAGAAGGTTGTAAAAGGGGATCACGTGACCCCGGGACACGGCAACCCATCATAAATATGAGTCAGTTGCCAAGCATCTGAATTTCGATCTCATGACTGTGAGAATGCTGCAATGGTCATAAATGTGAAAAACGGTCGTAAGTCACTTTTTCAGTGTCATTGTAACTTTGAACGGTCACTAAATGAACTATTGAACTGGGCTCAATTATGATTGTAAATCACGGACAACCTGCAATAGATTTTGCAATCAGATCTTTGTGGAGGAGCATCAATTTCCATTTACCTGCCTCTCCCCTGCTGCTCATAAGAACATAAGAACATAAGAAGAGCCCTGCTGAATCAGGCCAAAGCCCATCGAGTCCAGCATTCTGTGTCACACAGTGGCCCACCAATTGTACATGGGGATCTTGAGCAGAAAGAGAAGGCAAAACCCTCCCTTTCCCTTGACCCCCAACAAATGGTACTCAAGGGAATCCTGCCTGCCTCAACCAACATAGAGGCGGCACATGGACATCCGTTTTAATAACCACCGATACACTTGGCATCCATGAATCTATCTAGCCCTGCCTTGAAGCTTGGGGGGTTCGGCTATTTCTAGCTTTTTTTGAGGCTCTCTCCTTTCCCCCTCTTCCCCTTTCCTTTGGGGCTGCTGTGAAGGTCAGCACGCACCCTTAAAACAGAGGGCTCCAGTTCATCGTCCTTGGCTCTCATTGTGTGAAGGCACCCACCATCAAAAATAATTCTGAGGATTAGCTATCAGCAGACAGTGATTTGGATTGACAATTGTGCAGTCAGCACTGGGCATGATGGCGAGGTGTACCTGATAGGCCAGAGCCTGGGTTTGTCACTGCTTATGTGAGCTGGGTCCCCAGTGCATCAGGTGGGAAACAATTTTGAGCAACTGCTTCTCAAAAAGATTGGGACAGTTGGAAAAGTGAGAGTACATACAATGCCTTTTTCACAGCATTTGTTTTTTTCCTCCAAGATCCAATGATCGGAGCACTGTTTTCAGGATGAAGTAAACTTAGATCAGACTTTTTCGCAGTGTTTATTGATTGATTGTTTAAAAAAACAAAAACAAGTTTCTACACTTGACAACTCCAGAATGACCCTGGAAGGCTTCACAGATTAGGAGAACATAGAAAAGAAGCCATGTTATATCCAAAGAACAATAGCAAAACAGTCTCCTTAACATCTGCAGACTAAATGGTCATGCAGGCATCCTAACCCAAGGCCTGACCAAGGTTTTAGGTTTTGCCTGAAGGCAGATCCTCTTCAGGTGCTACCCTACCACCTTCTCAATAATATTCTCTAGAACAGGGCTTTTCAACCTTTTCACCCATTGTACCACTTTTAGGATATGGCAATATCCGAGTACCACCAGTCGCCCAGCAAGTTGTCAAAAACTTGATGACCCCCACCCAAAAGGAAAAAAAGTGATAAAGTGCAGGTAGTCCTCGACTTACAACAGTTCGCTTAGTGACTGTTTGAAGTTACAATGACACTGAAAAATGTTCCCCCCAAGCCACAGCCAAGCAAGACACCTGCCTGCCCACCCAGCTGCGCTCTTCCTCCTGTCCGAGGTTTTCATTGTTGTGATCATTTCTGTTGAGGATTGGCAGTGGGGGTGGGGTAGGGGGTATTTGGTTTTTATTCCCCCCATCTGCTGGGTGGTTGCAGCAGGTTTTGGTCACTTCACATGACCCTGGGACACTGACCGTCATAAATATGAATCAGTTGCCAAGCATCTGAATGTAAATCACAAGATCCTGGAGATGCTGCAACATTCCAGCTGATTTTCTGGGCTCATCAGATGCGCCAGGATCAGTGCTGAGCTCCAGCTGGAGCCTGGTGCTGATCCTGGTGCTTCCGCTGAGCCCTGACAGCCCTGCAGCTCCAGCCATCTCTCGCTCAGGTTTGTGCAGTGCTGCCACCGGTTCAGCTAATTCCCCTCCCCTGCTACCACTTTTCTAGGATGGTCGCGTACCACCTGCCAGGTGCCAATGTACTACGGGTGGTACCTGTACCACTGGTTGAAAAGCTCAGCTCTAGAAAGGAAAGATCGAACAAAAATTGTCCAGGGCTCTTGGGTTCAGCAGTGGCTTCTTGAGGAGAAGATGCACCACCAGCACCCCCTTCAAGGTTGATGGAACCATCTCATCTCTCAAGAGGCCAATACCACCTCAGGGACTATAATGCAATATGAGGATGACCTTGGAAGATGGGGGGGAAGGGAAATGTTGCCTACAGCAGTGGTCCCCAATCTTTTTGGCAACGGACCAGTTTCATGGAAGATAATTTTTCCATAAACTGGAGATGGGGGAGGAGTGTGCAAACTAGATCCTCCTCATGTACAGTTTCATTCATCTGCCCCTCACCTCCAGCTATGCAGCCCAGTTACTAACCACCCATGGACTGGTACCAGTCCATGGCACAGGGGTTGGGGACCCCTGGCATAGAGAATGATCAGATAAAAGGAGGAGGAACTCACATCTAAGTAACAGGTAAAGAAACCTAGAAAGAATCCGCTCTAACTAATCAGATGGTAAAACTAGATAGTGGGAGAGTTGTTCTATGAATTATTGCTGTGAATTATTGCTTGTGCGAGTTGGCATTTGAAGCTAAAATTACCCTTCTACTGTACTTTAGATTAGAATCCAATTCAGAATTTCTTTGGAGGGGGGAATGAGTGGGGTTCTCTTTGAGCCTCTTCCACTTGTCTTTTGCACAAAAAGACATTTTAGACACAATGGGGGAGTTCAAAAGACACTTTCTGCACTTCGGCATTCAAACTCAAGCTGTACCTATAGTACTTAGGCACAGGAGAAAGTTTTTGACATCATGAATAAATGAATGCAAACTCTACTTTGCACAAATGATCAGCCATTTGATCTCTTATGGCCATTTAATATAAGGGCAAGGCTATCTATAGAAGATATTTTGTAAAAGTGCCTGTAATTGCAAATATATCCGCTGGCTTCAAAGATCTGTTTATTTATTCCAGGCATTTTAGTAACAACATTTGACTTAGAAGGTAACAGGGAAAGAAGGAGAAGAAATAATAAAATTTCATTAAGATTTAAGAGGCAATTGGGAAGTTTGTGAAGCCAAACCGTAGGGAAAATTAGCATCTTAACAAAGGTTTCTTGTGGAGTAGATGTTAAAAGCTACAAATAATGGGGAAATCTGTATAAAAAGTCTGTTGAGGGAACTTTACCAAATGAAAACATGGATTTTCCAGTTAATTTTTAAAATAAAATTCCATAAAGCAAATTGATGGACTCAATACCACTTTGCTAATATAGTTGGTAAAAACAGACTTGACTTACATTTACATGTATATTCTAGCTTAGGTTTGAGCAAATGCAACACAATAGGCTCTGTCCTTCAGCACCGGTTTCTAAGTTAACTATGGTTATAGTGGTTAAGAGTATAAGCGACTGAGAATTGCTACAGTAAAAATGAATGTGTTGCCAAAGGTTTTATTTTTATTTCAAACAATTCTGATAAAACTTGAGAGAAATTTTTTTCAAAATTTAAATTCATTGGTTTTTAATTTTATTTGGCAGGGGGAAAAAGCTAGAATTAAGATGAAAACATTACAAGATGCTAAGGAAAATGGAAGTTTTGGGCTGCCAGAATGGACATTGTACTATCAAGCATCGGTGTTAACATGGGTGAAAGAGTGGATAACACTCAGAAATAAAAGGTTATTGTATTTAGAAGGACATGACTTACAATTAGGGTGGCACACTTTTTTATGGTATGGGAAAAACAGAGTTCATAAGTATTTTCAAAATCATTTTATAAGAAATGCCTTATTAACAGTATGTGAAAAATTAAAGCTAAAATATATCTTAAAATTCCAGGGTGGTTGTCAATGATGGAGGCATTTATACATCCGAATCTAGTGGATTTTGAGAAAGTATGGACATATAAAGATATCTTAGATATTCATGGGAAATTAAAATCTAAACAAGAATTGGAAAATTTAGGAATTAATCTATCCTGGTGGGCACATTTACAGATACTAAATAGATACGAAAAAGATGTAAAAATGTATGGATTTTATAAGGATCAAACTGTGTTTGATAAGATTTTGTTGACCTCAGATGAGAAATTGGTTAAGAAAATGTATAATTTTTTGTTAATTTTAGATATGGAAAGTGAACAAGTGAAAGAAACAATGATAAGATGGGCAAAATTTTTTGGTTATAACATAGAATTAGAAAAATGGCAAATGTTATGGGAGAGAAACTATAAATTGACAATGTCAACTTCATACAAAGAAAATCTGTATAAAATGTTTTATAGATGGCACCTTCCACCAGCAAGATTAGCAAAAATGTTTAAAAATATGTCAGATAGATGTTGGAAATGTAAATATAATATAGGCACGTATTATCATATTTGGTGGACATGCGGGAAGGCAAAGGTTTATTGGAAAAATATACATATGTGGTTAGAAAAAAATATTAGATGAACAAGTGGATTTTAAACCTGAACTTTCTTTACTAGGCATCATGTCTGAAAAGACTAATAAGCAGAAATTATATTTAACTCTACATATTACCACAGCAGCAAGAATAATTTTTGCACAATATTGGAAAAATGAAGGATTGCCATCAGAGGAAGAAATAATCAGGAAGATTTTGGAATGTGCAGAGATGGACAGATTAACTATGAGGCTGAAAGACAAAGAAGATACAGACTATTATCAAATTTGGAATTTATTTTACTCTTGGTTAGAGAAAAGAAGGAAGGATTAGGAATTGAACATGTATTAGTTTAGCAAATTTCAGACAACTTGTTGATTGGAAAAATTAACATATATTAAAAAAAATAATAAAAAAGATTGGGGGAAAAAAGGGTATAAGCAACTGATGTGGGTGCTCTATGCTAGAGACGGTTGGTAGAAGGATAGAGAAAAATCTGCCTCTGTACCATTTGTGTTCTTGGTTTTTAGTCTTTATCTAATTCTTGGTCATTTTAATGTTTCTATATGTACTGCTTTATTGTATTCTAAGTGTCCCAGAGTCACTTTGAATAGTGAGATAGGTGACAAATTTAATAAGTACAGTATTTTCCGGCGTATAAGACGACCCCCGACTTTTGAGAAGATTTTCATAGTTTAGAGAGTCGTCTTATACGCCAGAAAATACAGTAAATATATATAAATAAAAATTATGCTTCTTTGATTTTTTTTCTCTTTAGACTCCTGTTCTCCAGCAAGAAACATGGAACAAGTGAACTGACGTGAACTCCCATTCTGGTGAGCCTTTCGTCTGGTGTAGGGGTGGGTGAGTGGATGGAACACACCACTGGTCTTGGGTAGGGGGCATAGAAAATGGCTTACCGGTAGAAGGACAGACAGAAAAGCCACCCCCCCTCAAGTGGGACTTTAGTCTATTCCAGGAAATATCTCAGACCAACTCCCCCTTAATTTATACAAAGATAAAGGACATTCTGACTTGCAAGATTCTGTTCCTAAAACTGTTATAAAAAAGTAGTTTTAGATCTATATGGCATTGGTTTCTTGATCTGGGTTATCTTATAGGGCTGACAGGGAAAGTAGAAGCAGAGATAGGTGTCCTCCATCTTTGGAGAGTTGGAGTTAAGAGGTTTAAAGATGAAATGAATTATCCAGATCTGGAGGAAGATAATTTTAAGAACCCTGTCAGAGCTTCCATCTGTTTCTCCAGAGTTGTGAGGTATCAAATCTAGGAGAGTCTGCATCCTCAAAGCTGCTTTTTTTGCAGTCCTGAGAATTCTTCCCAACCTGTATTATGGGAAAGTCATGGCAAATTTTCCCCTGTGGAAAACCCTTCAAATAAGTATAGCTTTGCTTGTTATTTTCCACTTGATTTCATCCAGCATCACTCCTGCTTCATCTGGATAGAAGTGGTGGAAACTTCTTGGGGGCAAAGGAAAGAGAGATTGTGGGATCTGCATTGTAGAATCTCTCACTGCTACAAAAAACAGCTTCTTCATAGAGGCTACCGTAATTCTGCAAAGTAACAATAAGTTGAATTTGCAAGGCTGTGCCCCTTTCTGTGCTTTTGACCTACAGGCAATTCATGAGAGTCTACCGTGTATCTGTTTGACCAAGTTATTGTCTGCCTACGTTTCTATACTACTATTACTCTCCCATTACTAATGAAGGGCTGCTGTTGGCAGGTGCCTTTGGGGTCCTTGTCATTCTGAATTAGGATATATCTTCAGCTCTGCTTGTTTCTCCTACAGTCTTCGCTGCTCCATGGTTACAACCCTCGACTTAGCTGCGGGAACTCTCTAGATACAATTCTATTCTTGCCTTTGTTCCCTCTACCTTCTGAAGGCAGGAAAGGATTCTGGCCACAGTCCAAAATTCCCAAATTTATCCAAAACCAGAATAAGATCCCCTGTCCAATAGGGTTTGACCTTTATTGCCTTGAGTAAGGTTAATATCTTAGGACAGGGGTCTGCAACCTTGACAACTTTAAGACTTGTGGACTTCAGCTATGCTGGCTGAGGAATTCTGGGAGCCGAAGTCCACAAGTCTTAAAGTGGTCAAGGTTGCAGACCCCCTGTCTTAGGACAATCCAGATCTGCCTGGGGTTTGCATTGCTTTGATTTGTAGGGAGAATTAGTCCTTGCTTCTTTGGGTCCCTCCCTTTTTATTCCTTCATTGATACTCCCAAGAGAGATCAGAAGGCATCTCATTTTATTTCCTTGGATTGTGGGGAATATTGTCCAGCTGGCAAGACGTTCTCTTTCCCCAACTTTCAAAAATGTTCGGTCATAATTCCCTTGTCTCTGGAATACCTCTTCAGTTGAAAGCTCAGCTACCAAAGGGGTTGGGTTGACCCAGGAAACTCTTCTCCTTTATTCCTGAACCTTCACAGCCCTTTCTGGAACCTTTATGAATGTCTGCAGATAAATGAGGGAAGCGCAGTTTCCCTGCAGACTCATTTCCTGTGGTTTTGCTCAGTCAAAACTTTGCAGAACACGGCCTTATGTGATGCAGCCTTTTTACAGAAATGTTTGTGGAAGTGTCATCAGTCACACTCTGAAAAGGCTGTGTTGGAAGCCAGGACTAAGTCAGGACTAGGATATGTTACTATTCCAAGCTCTGGCAACTGCAGTAAATCTTAGACTAAGATAGACTAAGATTTATTGCAGCTGCCAGAGCTTTGCATGCAGCCTTTAAAAACTGCAGTCTCTCATTTTTGGGGTAAGCAGGGGGAATCAGTAATTTTTTTGGGGGGGAATAATTACATATAATCCTTGACTTATGGCCAATTGCTAAGTGATGTTGCCATTAAGCAAGTGATCATGTGACTGGATCCAATTTTATGACCATTTTACCATGGTCATTACGTGAACCATATGGTTGTTAAATGAATCACACTGTGGTTAAGCGAATCTGGCTTCCCCAATTGACTTTGCTTGTTGAAAACTGGTGTCGTTCAGCAAATGTTGACTGTAGGCCTAAATGTTTTATGCTTTTTCCTGTTTTGGTGGAGCATGTTCCACTTGGAAAAGGTTCGGCCCCCTTGCTTTGTTTGGAAGGGGTCTGGTGGTGCACTTCCTGCTCCCTGGTGCACCCACTGGCTATCCCTGACCACCTTGGCTTCACTCCGAACCTTTCTAAATATTGTTTGTGATCCACAGCTTTTCTCCCCAACACAGATGCCTTCTGTTTGGGCTGATGTGCCAAACAGGTTGCCATGCAACCAACAGACAGCAGAAAGACAGACTAGGATGGGGGGGGGAAGCCCAACTGAATTCAGTTGCACTTGAGAAAAACAGAGCCAGAAGTGTGTTTTTCCTCCTTTGCTCCTCCTTTGAACCTCATGTTGAATTGCACCGTTGTCTTCTCAGCTCTGTGGCCACCATCATCCCTGCCTTTTTCTGACCAGGAAATCTTACAGACAGAAGGGAAGAAGCAGCCTTCTCTCCCCTTCTCCAGGTTCTGATTTCTCCTGCCTCTTTAGTTATTCTTTACTAAGCAAATTCTATGTGCTTATTGTATGCAGGTAGTCCTCGACTTACAACTTTTTGCTTAGCGACTATTCAGAGTTATAGTGGCACTGAAAAAACTTAGGACTGACCTTCACAGCATCCTCACGGTTGCATGATCAGTATTTACGACGGTTGCAGCATCCTGGGCCATGTGATTGCCATTTGTGACCTTCCCAGCCAGCTTCCGACAAAGTCAATACTGGAAGACAGATCTGCTTAATGACTGCATGATTCACTTAACAACTGCAGTGATTTGCTTAAAAGCCGTGGCAAAAGAGGTCGTAAAATTGGGCACGATTCACTTAACAACCATCTTGGTAGCAAAGAAATTCTGGTCCCAATTGAGAGTTGTAAGATTTTAATTTTAATTATTTTAATTTTAATTTTGTTTGAATTTAATGTACTGTATTGGTCATTACAGTTCAATTTTGGGTACACCCCAGGAACTACTATGTCAATTTTATTTGGTTTTGTTAATTTTATTTTTATTAAAATTAGGGAAAGAAAAGCCTAGCCTTCTGCGAATACAAACATGCCGGCTGCTGCAATTCGAACATTGCAAAAGGGTATCATCCACATTTGACACTGAGTAACAGCAAAATCTAATATTAGTAGATTGATGAAAAAAAATGATTTAAGGAAACTTCATTGTAGTGAACTATGGCATTGTGTAAGGAGTGAACGTAGACTCCGGTTAAGCCAGGATATAATTTCTTTGGCTTAAACCTAGTATGATATGGGGAACTATCCATTGCTGTTTGCAAACTTTAGTGTATGGTGCCACTTTTTGTATGAATCAAATTAGTCGGGGAGGTTATTCAGTAAACTATGGTTAAACAAACCAGGTTTCTCTCTTTCTCTCTCTCTCTCCGCTTCTGGCAGCTGCTGCCCAGCAATGGGTTGTGTGCAATGCAAGAAAAAGAAGGCCAACCAAGCTCAGAGGAACAGCAACGATGGAACCATTAACCCACCGCCCAACTCCTGCTACGATCCTGACTCCTCAAAGCAGACCCCTCCCAACTTTGCCCGCATCCCAGACTTCAACAACTTCCCAGGGACACCAGGGCCTTTGACTCCAGCTGGTCCTGGGGGCTCCGGGCTCTACCCAACACCCTCCATTCACATGCCAGCCATGGGGATCACAGGTCAGTCTTTGCCCTGGCCAGGGAAAGCTTGAGGTTTTCCCTTCTCCCTCCTTTTCAGTTGGTTTAGTGCGAAGTTCCCCAACCTTTCCGGGTTGGCGGCCCGGAGGGAGGGAGGGGGAAAAGAGGGGATGGTTTTGTGGGAGGGGCACCCACTGCTCACAAGACCCGTGACGCTCGCGCAAGTGGGGCCCTGAGCGCTTGCAATGCTCACACAATTGGGGCCCTGAGCACTCATGACACTCACAAGTGGGGCCTTGAGCACCTGTGATGCTCATACGAGTGGGGCCCAAAGTGCCCATGACCGTCATGAGGGCCCAAGCACCAGTGACACATAAGTGGAGCCCCGAGTGCCCATGATACTCATGCGAGTGGGGCTCAGAGCACCTACGATGTTCGTGTAAGTGGGGCCCCAAGCACTTGCAATGCTCATGCATGTGGGACCCCGAGCACCCGTGACGCTCATGTAAGTGGGGCTGTACGCATGCACATGCACCAGCCAGCACATGCACCAGCCAGCTACTCACATAGCCCGGTTGCAAATAGGCCACAGATCGGTAGTGGGTTGTGGCCCACAGGTTGGGGACCCCTGGTTTAGTATTTCAGAAGAGTGTATGACAGGTAAGGTCATATTTTCAAAGTGCTATTTGTTGTTAGTCCAAATCAGTCCTTTGCTGGATGAAGGCACTTGGAAATTGGGCATGTATTTACGACAGTTGCAATGTCTTTTGGCCATGTGCTCATCATTTGCAACCTTCCAGCTGGCTACTGACAAGCAAAGTCAGTAGGAGAAGCCAGATTTGCTTAAGCGACTGACTTAAGCGATTCACTTAACAACTTTGGCAATAAAGATTGCAAAATGGTGCAAAACGCACTTAGCAACTACCTTGTCTAACAATGGAAATTTTGAGCTGGATTATGATTATAAGTCGAGGACTATTTGTACAATTTTACAAAACACCCAAAAATCGGACGGAGAAGCAACCATTAAAAGACAATGAGACTTGCAAGACGTGTCCTCTATGGTCACTGAAGGCTGTAGGTCAAGATCTGCCACCCTTGTCCAAGTGTATTTAGGCTGAGAGAGAGCAATCAAGTAGGCTTCTGGATCTAAGAGAAGGAAAACCTGGGTCCTGGGATCCTGGTCCAACACCTTCACCCATGCGCTGTCTTTATAGGTGGTCCTGGGCTTACCACTATAATTAAGCCCCAAATTTCCATTGCTAAGCAAGGCAGTTGTTAAGTGGCCCCGTTTTATGACCTTTATTGTCAGAACTATTAAGTAAATCACTGTAGCTGTTAAGCGAATCATGAGGTCATTAAGTGAATCTGGCTTTCCCCATTCCCCATTCCCCCTTTTTTTGTCGGAAGCCAGCTGGGAAGTGGTCACATGACCCTGGCATGCTGCAACCATTGTAAATACAAACCAGTGCACCCCAATTTGGATCAGGTGACCATGGGAATGTTGCAATGGTCATAAGTGTGAAAAACAATCATAAGTCATTTTTTTAGTGCCACTGTAACTTCAAACAGTCAGTAAACAAATGGTTGTAAGCCAAAGATTATCTGTATTTTTATATTATATTATATTATATTATATTATATTATATTGTATTGTATTGTATGTATTGTATTATAGTATAGTATAGTATAGTATAGTATAGTATAGTATAGTATAGTATAGTATAGTATAGTATAGTATAGTATAGTATAGTATAGTATAGTATAGTATTACATTACATTACATTACATTACATTACATTACATTACATTACATTATTATTTTCACATTATATTATATTAGAGTATTATTTTATTATTATTTATTAGATTTATATGCCACCCATTTCTTTACTCATGGGCTGAGAGGAAGGGACTGGCCCAAAGTCACTCAAGCAACTTGTGTGGCTTCGAGAGCAACAGAATCTGGCTCTCCCACTCCTAGCCTAGCACCTTCCAACACTTGTTCATTTGTTTCTTTTAAAAAACTTCTCAGGCTCCTTTGACGCCTTCGCCGCTGGCCCAGGCTCCGCCCCAGCATGGGCGAGCGTCGGGCTGCCCCGGAGGAAAGAGCCGTCGCGGTCCTGTCCTCAGTCGCTCTGCAGTGGGAGCGAGAGGATGCCCGGCTAGTGCGGATGACAGGTGCGTCGGATTGGGTGGAACGCGCGCTGGGGTTTGCCAGTGTGTCGCTGGCGAGGCCGAGGGGATTTGCGGTAAAGGCTGGACGGACTCTACGCTGTAAGGAAGAGGCGAATTCTGAGCGCCCGAGGTCAGAGAGAGCGAGAGAACAGAAGGCCGGGTTGAAACGGTGAAGAGCCGGACAGAATAATAGGCAAAAGTGCAGCGAACAAGGTTGATTTCTAAAGACAGAAAAGAAGGGAGAGACGTGATGAATATCTTTGTGGAAATGAAATTTGATAACCTTTCTTTTTCATGCCACGAATTCTTTTGCTGACTTCAACTTCAGCCCTTATTTTAGATTTTTTTCCTGGCCCAATTACAAGATGCTAGATTTACATTAAAGATTTTGTGGCTAAAATCTTCTGTTTGAGGGAGCCACTCTAGGAAAGCCCCGAGACGCGGCTTTTTTAAAAAAACCTAAATAATACCGGCCAGCTGTGAGAGAGAGATACCGGAGGAGAGGAGAAGACCGAAGAGGACCCTCGGCTCGATCGGGCAAGAAAAAAATCCCCGAAGGGTCCGAGAGGGACGCAGAAGAGGCTGAGGAAGTCGACGGCGGCCGGCAGGCCCAAAGGCACTGCGCTACGGAAGGGAGCCGGCGCGAGCGGCACAACGAAAGAAGAAGACGGGAGTGAAGAAGAGCCCCGGACCTACCCAGGCAAGCAGAAATCGCCGCCGGAGGATCCGAGGGGGCGGCAGACGGGGCGGAGGAAGCCAGCGGCCGGCCGGCCGGCTGGCCCGAAGAGGCCGCAGGACGCTACAAGAAGCTGCAAGACACAGCGCAACGTCACGGGAGAGAGCAGGCACCGGAAGAGCACCCGGAAAAAGAGGAATAAATCCGGTAAGGTGAGCAAATCTAAGAAAATGGAGAACTCCTTTCTTGACCACTGAAAGATACTTTGCTCTTTAAAAAAGAGCAGCTGAACTGGGAGAGAGAAGGGAGGTGAACTGGGAGAGAGAAGGGAGGAAAGAAGCCCATCAGCTGAGCCCCCTGAACCAAGGGAACCAAGGGACCCAGAAGCAGGGCATACAACAGGCAGAAGCCAGGATGGTCTCCAAGCAGACCAAACAGATGCTCACAAAGGGACCTGCACCCTCCCCATCCCAGCCTCCTGAAACATCCCAGCCTCCTGAAGCACCAGGGAGCACCCTACCCACCCCCACACCCTCCCATCCAACCACAGGCCCCCAGACCCATCTGTCAACTCAGGCCTGCCCAGCAGAGCACACGTTACAAGAAGTAAAAGAGATGTTGGGGACGCTGGTAAAAAGGATGGATGAAATGGATAAAAAATTAGAGGAAGTGGGTACACGGATGGAGAGAAGGTGCATAGACGCAGAACAGAGGATGGAGAAAAGGTGCGAAGATATAAAACAGATGCTGTTGGACCAGGGCAGAGATCTAGAGAGAAAGCTGGAAGAACAACGCAGAGCGATGGCTGTAGACCTGGACCAAATTAAGGAGGCGATGCAAGCACACTACAAGAGGCTGGGGGATGAAATGGGGAAAAACCTCCAGGAGACCAGGGAGAGTGTGGCAAAGAAGATAGAAGGAGTGAAAAATTACATGGAGGGACAGATAACAGAGATGAAAAGAATGGCCCAAGACCAATCCACCATGGTGCAATACTGGCAAATGGCGTCCGCTATCAGATTTAGGGGATGGAAAGAGACAACAAACGAAACCCAAGAAGACCTGCGTAGACTCTTTGTAGGGGCCCTGGCAGCATTTCTGGGAAGGCAACCCGAAGGCATCACGTGGCAATTCGACAGAGTCTACAGAGTCAACTCAAGGGCGGCAGCAATCAGGAACCCACCAAGGGATGTGGTCATCCACTTTACAACCAAGGAGTTCCGGAACCTTATCTCCGTAACATCCTATCACAAAAGATTATACATAGAGGAGCAGGAGGTGAAGATATTGAAAGAGATCCCCCAGACGATGCTGCGAGACAGAAAGAACTACAAGTTCCTGACCGACGAACTGAGACTACGAGCTCTGCGATACCGATGGGAAGCCCCTACGGGGATGTCACTTTTCTATAAAAATAAAAATACTACCTGAACTCGGTCCAAAAAGCCAGAGAATTCCTTGCAAAGGAACTGACGTCGGATGGACCTCAATACACCACGAGAGAAGACACAGAAGGGCCACCGGAACGACAGACAGACGCAGGAGCAAGAGAAAGGAAAGGACCAACTCGAGACACGACGACACAGAGAACAGGAAGCAACAACAGAAAGGGAACAGGACAGACTGCAGAGGGCAGGATAACAAGATCCACCACCAAACGCACGGAACAGCACGACACGACCCCTCTACGCAACTTGAGCACCAACTTGGATACCATGGGAACGAGACCAAAGAAGAACGCAAGAGATAGAACAGAAGCGGTCTTGGAAGAGTATCCTGAAACCGACAATGACAACTAAATACTTGACATGGAATGTTAACGGACTAAATTCCCCACAGAAAAGGAGAAAGATATTTCATTACCTGTATCAAGGAAGAAACGACATAATTTGCCTACAAGAAACACACATCAGAGCAGCGGACCAGAAATACTTAATCAACAACAGATTAGGTACACATTTTGTTGCAGCGGCACCATGAAAGAAGAACGGGCTTGTTATATACGTGAAGAAACATGTAATAGCTAAGCTAATAGAGTCGGACTCCCAGGGTAGATACCTAGCAATCGAAGTGACACAGGACGACAAGAAAATTCTAGTGATGGGCATATATGCACCAAATCAACAACAAGGAAAATTCTACAAAAAGATACACAAGAAGTTAATACAACTCAACTACAGATCATGTATTATTCTGGGAGATTGGAACGGGGTCATAGAGATTGCCCTAGACAAGAAGAAAACAAAACCTAACCCACAGAAGCACTCCAAGTTGCCTAAATCTTTCTTCGACATGAAGGAAGACCTTGTACTGAAAGACGTCTGGAGGGAACGGCATGGCAAAGAGCAAGAATTCACCTTTTTTCCGACAGGCATCAATTATTTTCCAGAATTGACTTCATCCTGGCATCTAGTGACTTGCTAGTCCGCCTAAACACTGTGTCAATCCTGCCCAAAGTACTAACGGACCATAACCCGGTAGGGATGGAATTAAGACAAAATCGGAAATCGAGGAGATCCTGGAGAATTAATGAAAACCTGTTTAGACACGAGAAAGAGGTGGCGGAATGCAAAAGTGCCATGAAGGAATTCTTTAGTATAAATATGAACAATGAAACACCCATTGAAATGATTTGGGACGCTAGCAAGGCATTTATGCGCGGGATCCTCATGAACATGAACGCCAGGCACCGACGCAAACAAGAACGAAAAAGAAAGGAACTAGAGGAGGAGATAAAGAAACAGGAACAATTATTAATAAAAAGACCGGAGGACAAAGCCACAAAAGAAGGAATTAAGATACTAAGAAAACAATTTGACATGCTGATGGCGGATCAAGTAGCATGGAATATACAATATGCAAAACACAAGACATTCTGTAGCACCAACAAACCGGGTCGGTGGCTGGCTTACACCATAAGAAAGAAACAGAAAGCCCGCATAATTGAAAAGATAGAGTACAAAGGCAAGGAAGAATTCAAACAGGAAACCATTAAGAAAGCTTTCACCGAGTTCTACTCAAAGCTATACACCGAGGAGAAGATACAGGACAATGAGATAGAAAAGTTTCTACAAAACGAAAAATTAATGGTACTAACCGATACACAACGAGATGCCCTGAATGCCCCAATCACGAAGGAGGAAATACACTCAGCGATCAAACAACTGAAAAAAGGAAAATCACCCGGGACGGATGGGATAACGGCTATCTATTACAAGCATCTCCAAGAGGAAATGATAGAACCCCTCAGAAAGCTATTTGTCAACATACAAGAAGGAGGCCAAGTCCCACCCTCCTGGAAAACAGCCTACATTTCTCTAATCCCCAAAGAGGGAAAAGATAATGCACAACCGGCAAACTATAGGCCCATCTCACTATTGAACACAGACTACAAACTCTTCACAAAAGTGCTGGCCAACAGATTAATGACTGTATTACAAAAAATAATTCACCCGGATCAAACGGGGTTTATACAAGGACGTCAGATGAAAACCAACGTGAGACAGCTGCTGAACATAATAGAGTACTTGGAAAGGCACAACCAGGTACCTGCTACCCTCATGTTTGTGGACGCAGAAATAGCCTTTGACAGACTGAATTGGCCATTCCTGACGAACCTAGCCCGGGGGATGAAAATGGGAAAGCAGTTCCTCAACTCCATAATAGCAATCTATCAGAAACAAACGGGCCAGATCATTGTGAACGGCGAACTAACAGACCCATTCAACATAGAAAGAGGCACAAGACAGGGCTGTCCGCTGTCACCACTGTTATTTGTCTTAACGATGGAGATTCTGCTGAACAAGATAAGAGCAGCAGAGGACATAAAGGGCATACAGATTGGAAAACAGGACTACAGACTGTGTGCCTTTGCAGACGACCTACTGGTGACAGTATCGCAACCAGTACAATCAACAAGGAGTTTGATGGAGATAATGAAAGACTATGGCAAGGTATCAGGTTTTAAAGTTAATATATCAAAAACAAAGATGCTAGTTAAAAATCTAGACAACAAAGCAAAACAGGACTTGGAAAGAATAACGGGTTGTGAAATAGTTAAGAAAGTTAAATACCTGGGAGTGGAGATAGAAACAACGAATGCGAAATTATACAAAAATAACTACGAGGTGCTGTGGAGCAAGATACAAGCAGATCTTGAAAGGTGGAAAACACTACGACTATCCTTACTGGGCAGGATAGCAGCAGTAAAGATGAACGTCTTGCCAAGATTTCTCTTTCTCTTTCAAATGCTACCCATACTCAAAAAGGATGTGGACTTGGACAGTTGGCAGAAGGGCATCAACAGATTTATTTGGGACGACAAGAGACCGAGGGTGAAACTAAAAATCATCCAGGACACGAGGAAGAGAGGGGGACTAAAAATGCCGAATCTAAAGCTATACTACTATGCAGCGACGTTGGTGGCGTTGAGTGACTGGATCAATATGACGAATGATAGAATACTGAATATTGAAGGGCATGGTCTACTATTCGGCTGGCACGCATACTTAGTATACGACAAAAAGGCAGACAGGAACTTCAAGGAGAACCCACTACGGATCCCATTGTTATGGGTCTGGAAGAAATATAAACACCTCCTACACGACAATATTCCCATCGGGATGATCCCCGGACACGCAATAGGGGATGTAAACATATCCCAAGGGCAACAAGTGGTGCCCTACAGTAAACTTGTACTGGAAGAAGAAAATGGGTTCTCCTTGAAACCCCAAACAACGCTAGCAGACGAAGGAATAGGAGATACCTGGCTATCATATCTACAACTGCAATCAAGGTGGCTTAAAGACAAGAAGAAGGGCTTATCCCAGACTGACGAGAATCTAATTAAACAGATTAGAGAACAGGGGATCATGCTCATCAAACGAGTGTACAGCATTCTGATAGAAATGGACTCTGAAACCGAGCTAGTCAAGAACTGTATGGTAAAGTGGGGACAAGACTTTGGGCATTCTATCACCATGGACACGTGGGAGAAAATCTGGGTGAGAAATGTAGAATTTACGAAATCGCAACACTTAAGGGAAAACTTCTACAAGATGTTCTATAGGTGGCACCTCGACCCGAAAAAACTATCACTCATCTATCCAGACTCCCAGCCCAAATGCTGGAGGTGTGGTGACGGGGAGGCTACCTACTTTCATGTATGGTGGACATGCAGAAAAATCAAAGCCTTCTGGAGGAAGATATGGTGGACACTCCAAACCATTTTCAAAAAGCGTATTGAATTTCTACCTCAGGTTTTTTTGTTAGGGATAACAAAGGATTACACTACCTCAGAGACGAGCTTATTTCTGAACTTGATCACAGCAGCCAGATTGTTGGTGGGACAATACTGGAAGAATCCAGAAATACCGCCTATAGAAGAATGGACTGTGAAAGTAACTAATCTGGCAGAAATGGCGAAAATATCGGCATACTTGAAAGATCGCTCAAATGAACAATATTTGACAGACTGGAAACAGTGGATAGACTATATACAAGAGAAACACCAATCAAACAAAATGCACCTGGCGTTTAGTTGAGGCTCGACGTAAAGAGGGAAGAATGTTTACCAAATCAAATGTTTACAAAGACTAACACCTAATGTTGTATGCCTATGTTATATGACGAAAGCCTCTTAATATGACCTTATGCTTAATGTTGTTTGCTTTAATATTGATAGAGCGGATTGAATTTCTATCTCAGGTTATGAAACTTCTACCTCAGGATCTTTGGTTAGGGACTATAAAAGATTGCACTATTACTGAGACGAAGTTAATTCAGAAGCGTGAATGAACAATATGTGATAGACTAGATATAGTAGATAAACCATATACAAGATTTACCTCAGGTTATTAAACTTTTACCTCAGGATTTTTGGTTAGGGATCATAAAAGATTGTACTAATACTGAGATGAATAATATGTGATAGACTAGAAACTGTGGATAGACTATAGAAAAGAGAAACACCAATCAAATAAATTGTAACAGGCGTTTAGTTGAGGCTTGATGTGAGGAGTGAAAAATGTTTACCAAACCAGACGTTTATAAAGATCAATACTTAGTGATGTATATCAGGTGCTATGATGATTGATGCATACTATGATTTTATGTTCAATGCTGATTGTATGAATGTAGATAGACCATATACAAGAGCTGTATTTTCAGGCCTTATGAGGACAGCTTATTAATATGAGCCCAGATTTAATGTTGATTGCTTTAATATTGGAAAAGCGTACTGAATTTCTACCTCAGGATACTGAATTTCTACCTCAGGATCTTTTGTTAGGGATCATAAAAGATTGCACCACTACTGAGACGAATATACTTCTGAAGCTCGAATGAACAATAGGTGATAGACTAGAAACAGCAGATAGACCATATATAAAAGACACACCAATCAAATAAAATGTACCAGGCGTATAGTTGAGGCTTGACGTGAGGAGTGAGAAATGTTTACTAAACCAGACGTTCACAAAAACTGATCCTTAGAGTTGTATTGCAGGATATATGATGATTGCTTTTTAATATGAACTTATGTTTAATGTTGATGGTTTTAATAAAATAATTTTTTATTAAAAAAAACTATTCTCTAATAATAGTAATGGGAGCAAAGTGGGAAGTCTTTTCATTTTTTCCCCAAAGGAAAGGTCAATGAAGGTCATGGATAAGGTGTGGGCATCTGGTGGTTTTAAATTTCCCATCTTTTGTTATACTTGCCTGTAGTCTGCAGCCTTCCTACTTTCCTATACTTGGGTTAAATCCCAAGTCAAGACATCATGAGGGAACTTCCTCGGGGCTTACTCAGTCTGGGAAATGAAGGCAGTGAGGAGGACTACAGACTGAAGGAGAGACCTGTAAGCAAAACCAAACATCCCCCAAACAGTAGCACTCATGGGCACTGTGTAAAAATAAAATAATAAAATAAGCTGGGGAACTGAGAGGAAGAACTTCAGAAGCACATCTAGTAGAGAAGAACATTTTCAATCCATTGGAAGACACTGTGACTTTTCACCATCTCTGTCCAACCATTCAAGAAAGTGGAGCATTGAGGGCCTTCTATGGGCTTAGGATGCCATAAATGGCAATGCATCCAAGGCTGAGTTTTTCCTGCACAGCTTCCTTTGGTCCCTTTTTCTTTCTTTCTAGGTGGAGGAGTGACCCTTTTTATTGCCTTGTATGATTATGAAGCCAGAACAGAAGATGACCTGACATTCATCAAGGGAGAGAAATTCCACATCATCAACAACACGTGAGTGTTGGGTTTGGACATGATGGGAACATAGGACATCTTCCTTACCAAAGCTAAGCAGCATGTACAATTGGTGGGCCACTGTGTGACACAGAATGCTGGACTCGATGGGCTTTGGCCTGATTCAGCATGGCTCTTCTTATGTTCTTATGTTCTTATGTAACTACCAAGCAATGTACATTGCTTTCAGTTTCTTCACGGGAGGCGTGAGCAGGATATTAATAAAGAAACAGCAACTCTCAGTCTTAGGAGGTCAACAGGCCTGGCCTCCTTTAACTTCTGTCTGTGGAATTGCACACCTGGGATAACCATGGGCTGAGCTTAATTCGATTACGCATGTGTATATGGTTATGTCCATGTGCAAAACAATAGTGTGGGATTTTCAGGGAAATCTCTGCTCATCTTGCTTGCACAGAGTTCACCGTCGATTCAGGGCACACTGCAGGTGTGAAAAGAAGGCAGACCCCAAGGGGTTTTTGGCCAATTAGCCTAATATGGTCCACTCTTGACTGACAGTAATACAATAAAAGGTCAATTTTATTGACTTTTTGTTCTTTTTGAAGGAGCTGCTCTCTGGATTCTGTACCCTTTTGCTGGTGAAACTCCAAGCAGGGGATCACTGACGTTGTGTTTCCCCCCTCTTTTTTGCTACAGAGAGGGTGACTGGTGGGAGGCACGCTCCCTGACTACGGGAGCCACCGGCTACATCCCCAGCAATTATGTGGCTCCTGTGGACTCCATCCAAGCAGAAGAGTAAGTACAGGGGGCAGGAAGCAGACTGGAGGGATGTTTAGTGAAATCTGACAGGTGTACTACAGGCAGGCTGGGGAATTCTGTCTTAAAAGTTGAGAAACGCTGATCCAGAGCATCCCTTCTTTCTTCCCAGGTGGTACTTTGGGAAGATTGGCCGGAAGGATGCTGAGAGGCAGCTGTTGTGCCATGGCAACCCCCGGGGGACCTTTCTCATCCGCGAGAGTGAAACCACCAAAGGTACCACTGGGGTGTCACCCTCCTTCCCTTCCCTTGCCTTCTGGCAAGCCCTTGGGGGACAGAACCGTGTGTGGTGCTTCCGGGTGTTGCCTTCCTAGCTTAGGCTGCTACCTTCTGGTCTGCAAGAGTCCCATCTAGATCTTGGAGAAAAAGTATTCTCTTGCATTTTTTTTTCTACCTGGTCTCATTAGATTCAGTAATAAAGAAGTTGCTTTAGAAATGTCAAAGAAGATGAGAATGTCAATAATATAGGTGGAGGGTGGTGTTCCCACACCTGAGCATTATGTCTGTGCTGACTGGGGAATGCTGGGAGTTGAAGTCCATCCATCTTGAGGTTGCTGAGCTTGAGAAACACTGATCTAAACATAAAAAACCAACACAACAAACAATATAAGGGAACACTATAAATGACTTCTCAAACTCAAAACATAGCATGGACTTTGGTGAATTGCTTTGTTGTAGAGCTGGATGCTCAGAGTCTGCTTCTACCAGGGTGAATATCGTGGTTCCAGGCCGGATCACCCAGTGAAAAGACAGATTTAGAACAAGAGAGAATCTATTGGTGCAGGGGGGCGAGGGGCTTTGAGACTTCTTGTGGGGTTCCAGTGTTGGGGAAAGTAATAAGCCTTCTCTAAGCAAGGTGGTCTTAATCAGGATTGGGGAGGGGCACATTTATACAAGGGTAAACAAAAACAATATGAACTCCCTTTCCTCTAATTAAATAAATGGTGTATGGAGAAATACTCAGAGCTTAATTGGAAAGGCATTTGGTAAACACTGAGCCACTGTGAAAAATGTTTATTTCCAATTTGTCCCTGTCTTGCTACCAATTGCAAATTGAAGTAGGGCTCCCAATATTGATGGATGTTTTGGGGAAGAATATTTGGGATAAAGATATTCTTTAAGGTATTCAGGTTGCAAATCTTTTAGGGTTTTACTGTCAGGCATAAGCAATCAAAACCTCTTGTTAATAGTCTCAAGCAGAAGCTTTATGGTTAATCACCTACAGTATGTTAAGACTCTCACCAGACTGACTGCATTCCCTTGGGAAGGTTAGTGAAGACTTCAGTAATTCTGGGGGAGTCAGACTTGTGTTGCTTTCTACAATGCAAGGACTCTTAGCTAGGCCCCCTCTTAACACCTCCCTCTATCTAGCTGAAGATTCCACCATATCTACAAATTAAACAAACATGGAAGAACTTTCTTGCGTTAATTATAAGTCTACATCAGACTGAAGGGCACACGAGTGATTTCCAACATTCTCTAAAATGTTGTCACCTTCTATATTCTATTACCTGAACTCCTCATTTGGGGAGGCAAGGAATATGTTGACCACCCAAGTAAGCTTAAACTACAATCCCCAGTATGGCTTGCAGTTGGCCTCCCTGGCTAAAGCTTCTGCAAATTGGAATTCAGTAGTAATGCCAAAGTCAGGTTGCCTTCACACAACCCATTTCTGCTTCCCATCTCCTTTTCCTACCGGTAGGTGCCTACTCATTGTCTATCCGGGATTGGGATGAGATGAAGGGAGACCATGTCAAGCATTACAAGATCCGGAAGCTGGACAGCGGTGGCTATTACATCACCACCCGGACCCAGTTTGACACTGTGCAACAGTTGGTGCAGCATTACAGAGGTAAAGAGTGATGGATTCAAGAGAGGGGCAGGTGTTAAGATTGGTAAAGGAAAGATCAACATGTCAACCTTTCAAAGTTGTCCAGATTAGGAAAGAGACTCCACAAGAAAACTAGAACTAAGCTAATCATTGCAAGTCTGATTATGTTTTTCCTCTCCTCCCTCTTGTACTGTAATGTGATGCTTCTCAACCTTGCTGACTGGAGAATTCTGGAAGTTGAAGTCCACACATCTTATAGCCACCAGGGTTGAGAAACACGGCTCTAATGAGTCAGGGAAGAGTCAGCCTGAGCCTCTTCCTAATCTTTCCCAGACCTCAAGGAAATTTTTCACCCTTTTTTGTTTTTTTGTACAGCTTCTGAATATTTTTTTCAAAGCCATCTCCGTGGCTCTTTACAGCAAGAGACTGGCAGGAGAATGATGGAAGATCTGCATTTGGGGCTCCTCCTTGGGATATTTTGAGGCTGGTTGTGGAATGTTATTTAATTAATTAAGTTTCTTGAGTCCTTTGCTCTGCCTTCAAGATTGTTAGAGGTCCTCTATCATAGTTCGGGGATAAATCAAGCAGACTGAAGTTGCACACATCCTATGCTAAAAAGTGGCTCAAGATTTATGCCTAAGAATGTTCTGCAACCAATGAGGCTGTTTTGGCTGTTTCGGGCTTTGTGCAGCCATCAGGACCCAATTCCAGTAGAGCGAATGATTTTTAAAAATGGATTCCGGAAAAGATGAGGTTCCAACCATCTTTTCTGTTGTAGTCTCAACCTGGATTTAGCCAGGGTTCTGTGGCTAGTAAATCAATACAGGTAGTCCTCGTCTTACAACAACCATTTAATCAGTGACTGTTCCAAGTTATAACGGGGAATGAATGGTGGCTATAGCCAGTTCTCAGAGTTCTGGCTGTCCCAGCATCTCCATGGTCACATGATCACAGGCTGGGTATTTGGCAATCAATTCACAATTAGGACTGGTTGCCAAGCGCTCCATGATCATGTGATTGTCATTTACAACCTTCCCTGCTGGCTTCCCAAGAAAGTCAGTGGGAAAGCCAACAGGGAAGGTTGCTAGTTGCTGGGGTAACTCTTACCCAGTTGCGCAAGCTCCTTCAACCCCCTATGCTTACCAGTCACTCATGCAACCCCCAGACCTATGCCCTCACACCCCCCCCACACACACTTCCCAAACCCTCTTGCATTCTCATAGATCCCTTCTTCCATTATCCACTTTCCTGCCTGCTGGCCTGGGACTTCAACTTCCTGCTGGCTTCCCCATTGACTTCGATTGCAGGAAGCCAGGTGGAAATTGCCTTGCCTAACACCGAGGGAATTCAGTTAATGACAGCAACCGGGACTAGAGGAATTGCTGTTGCTAAGCAGTGCATCCACACTTTTTGACTGCATCACTTAGAGATGGAAATTCCAGTCCTAATTGCCATCATAAGTCGAGGACTACCTATAACAAATCATGTCTATCAAATAAACACAAAGAGAGATAAATTAGTATCTGATGTATAGAGTATCCAAGGCTATCAGCTGTGAGATCTGCTCCTGAATTTTGCAAGCAGAGGCTTGCAAAGATCAAACTTCCCATTTTGGCACTGCTTTGAAAACTCCGTTTCCTGGTTTGTGTCCTATTTTCCTTTCGAAAGGGAAGAAAAGATGGGGAATAATTATCAACAAGTGGACTGAAAAGGTGCCAGATGAGATAGAAGCTCAACTAAAACCAATCATTGGCATTTAGCCAAAGTGAGAATATTTGAGACATTCTCCGGGGTTTCTGTTGGGCAATGGAATAGCAACAGATTTTGGATCCCCGCTCCAAACCAGAGTTTAACACAAAGTAGCTCTCCTAGCAACTTTGATTGGCATGGTTCCCGAATCCTAAAGGGCAAATCGTAATTTTCCTCAGCTCTCAATTATGGCTCCATCACTCTTTTCCCAAAAAAATTTTAAAGCAAAATAATATTTCTGGAGATTGTCTATCCGAAATGCGGTGGTGGAGTCTGCACTGTGCAACTGATTGCACTAGGTATCTTTTATTCCTCAATTTTATATGAGCCATAGTGGCACAGTGGTTAGAATGCAGTATTGCAGCCAGGAGTTCGATCCTGACTGGCTCAAGGTTGACTCAACCATCCATCCTTCCAAGGTCAGTAAAATGAGGACCCAAATTGTTGGGGGCAATATGCTGACTCTGTAAAGCCCTTAGAGAGGGCTGTAAAGCACTATGAAGTGGTATATAAGTCTAAATGCTATTGCTATTGCTATGACTTTCACAGAACTGGGAAGGGATGGTGGAAATGGGAAACCTAATAACTGCAGCTGTTTTATCACCCTTTCAACAGGTGTGTAATGAGGCTCCGGTCCTCTGTTGCTTTCTGCAAGGACTGATAACTCTCTCTGAGCTGCGGACTGAGGGGGGGGGGAACAGTGTTTCCTCTCTTGTTCCTTTCCAGTTCGTCCTCATCTTATCACCCTTTGTTTCTCTCTCTTTTGCCTCCCTGTTTCTGTGATGCATCTCTTGCTCTTCCACCTCCTCTCTTGCTTCTGTTGCAAGAGAGAGCTGCAGGATTGTGCTGCCGCCTGGCCGTGCCATGCCCTAAGGGGATGCCCAAACTGGCAGACCTGTCCGTCAAAACCAAAGACGTTTGGGAGATTCCTCGCGAATCGCTGCAGCTCATCAAGAAACTGGGCAATGGGCAATTCGGGGAAGTGTGGATGGGTACGACCAGCCATCAGGAGGCTGTGCGGAAGAGAAGAGGAAGAGAAGGAGCTGGGGAGACCTCAGGGGCTCGGGAGGGGACTTGGTAGTGCTGTGATAAAGGATGGAGAAAAATCAGTCTTTCTTCCTGGATGGCTGCGTTTCTTTCAGCACGACACAGTCATGAGGCAGACAAACTGGGGAGAAGCTGCAAGATGAATTACAGGAAGTCCTCCAGACAATAGGTAGTTAAACAACAGAACTCGCTGCCACAAGAGGTAGGGATGGCTGCCAACTTGGAAGCCTTTCAAAGAGAGTTAGATAAATCCACAGTGGAAAGAGTTGAACAGTGTTTATGGATCCTGAGTCTCTTTCTAAGCTCCAGCATGAGAAAGAGCACATGTCTCTGATTACCAGAGGGGAGAGCGTTATTATAACCATGTGCTACTTGTGGGTGTCTTAACCCAGGACATCTGGATGGCTTCTCCGGTAAGAAGAGAATGTAGAATTTGATAGGGGTTTGGTCTGAGTTGGGGCGACTCTTCTTAAAAGTCTTGGAAGACAATGTGGAAGTGGTTCAGATGGTGCATGGTGATCTAAGTTAAAGCAGTGACTGGTCTGGGACCAGGGGACATTCTGCCTCAATTTTCTATGCTACAATGTTAGATCTGTATTCTGAACAAGATTTTGAAAATAGCCTGTAGCTGAATCCAAAGGTGACCAGGATACAGTAGTGGAGGCTGACAAGTCAGACATGCTCCAAATTCACGGTTCAACATTTGCAATGAAGATGCAGGAATGTGGTGCAGTCCTTAACGCTTTAAAAGTGAGGCAAGGGCACCACCTGACGGCTGAAAGCAATATTGCTGCCTGTGCTCTGCTCCTTCTCCTCCTCCGCTCAAAGTCCAGCCTCCTCTCTTGGGTGCATGCTCCATCCATCATTCTGCTTTCCCATCTCATTCCATCCCATCTTTCCACCCTCCCTCATTCCACCCCTTACAGAATTCAATGACGGTCTCTGCTACCTCCTAACCAAAGTCTGCCCCACCCTGAGGCCCCAGACTATGGGGCTGTCAAAAGATGCGTGGGAGATCGGGCGTGAGTCCATCCACTTTGACAAGAAGCTTGGCATGGGCTGTTTCGGAGATGTGTGGATGGGTAAGGCAAGGGGTCAGGGTGGGTTTTTTTATCAGGGTTAGAGGGCACACATGGACAGGGTGGGCAGCCTTCCCTGGAGAAGGGCTCCTTTTAGGCTCGAACTGTGCTCGAGGATCATTGATTAGACCAGGGGTCTTCAAACTTGGCCCTTTGATGACTTGTGGACTTCAACTCCCAGAATTCCTCAGCCAGCATGCCTGGCTGAAGAATTCTGGGAGTTGAAGGCCACAAGTCATAAAAGGGCCAAGTTTGAAGGCCCCTGGATTAGACCCATCAGAAGATGAATTTTACCTCTCTATTTCATTCAGGGGAACAACCTAGGGTTGTGTGGTGCAGGGGTCTCCAACCCTCGGTCCGTGGTCCAATACCGGGCCACAGCATGCCAGCAACCGGTCTGCACAAACAAGCAAAGCCCCATTGGTGGGATGCAGGCAGCCCACAAAACCACACACTCTCTGTCTGTGGGAAAACCTTTCTCCACGGAACCGGTTCCTCGTGACCAAAAGGTTGGAGTGCATTGGACTCAGTTCCAAGAAGGTGCTTTAGAGCCTGCAGAAGCGTAACCCCCCACCTGCAACTCTTTACAGCAGCCACATCTTTTCTCCAGAGGAT
Organism: Bothrops alternatus; assembly: GCA_034064705.1. Taxonomy (NCBI): domain Eukaryota; kingdom Metazoa; phylum Chordata; class Lepidosauria; order Squamata; family Viperidae; genus Bothrops; species Bothrops alternatus. The sequence continues at coordinate 3,016,024 of JARGCV010000132.1, read as the reverse complement.
GTGGCTATCAACAGCATATCTTTCTCCCATCAAGGTTGGCATATATTCCTTTCCCATAGACTGAAAGTGGAAGACCTATATAAAATACTATGGGGCAGAATTCCTGGTCTAGATACCAGCCGATCACTCGGATCTACTAAGATCCACAGTTAGAGAATAAGTGGGGTGTTCGTTAACACGAGGTCTCCTACATGCAGGTAGTCCTCCACTTATGACCAGAAATGGGATCAGAATTTGTGTTGCTAAGCGAGTTGTTGTTAAGTGAGTTATGACCCTTTTTTGGCCATAGTTGTGAAGTGCATCACTGCAGCTGCTAAGTAAATCATGCAGCTGTTAAGGAAGTCTGGCTTTTCCCACTGACTTTGTCCGAACCCAGCTGGGAAAATCCCAAATTATGATGACATCACTCCAGGATGCTTTAACTTCATAAATATATGCTTGTTGCCAAGCATCCTGGTTTAGATCACATGACCAGGGGATGCTGTGACAGTCATAAGTGCAAGAACTGGTCCTGAGTCACTTTTTTCAGTGTCATTGCAAATTAGAACAGTTGCTGAATGAATGGTTGTAAGTTGAGTAATACCTGAACAACTGCACAATTATTGCACCTGTAAAAAAGCAACCAACCAATAGAGTAGCTCTTGCCAGATAAGACCAGTTTGGAAACCTGAACCTTAAGAAGGATGCACACAAACTCCCTTTTTATGACACTGTAATCCCTTAATTCGGGGTATAGTCGGGGCTGACCGGGTGGAGCTGAGCGTTTGCTGGCTGGATGCCCTTCCTGACACCACACAGAGTTCGCAGCAGATATTTCCTCTTTGTGCCCTGATAGAGAAAACATCTGTCACTGCCTAGGACTGAACTCTCAACCTTCTGAGTGGGAAGTGAGCATCTTTAGCATTAGGCCACCATGCCGAACATAGCCAGGGAAATGTCAGCTGTGGGAAATGATTTCTTTTGAATTGAGCTCCTCAGTGTGGAGACATCCCTGACCCATCATTTCTTTCTCATCTCATCTTTGTTGCTCATCTCATTTCAGTTGTTAGGGTCAGCAGTCCTTAACGTTGTGCTCCCAAGATGATTTGGGGGAATTCCAAGGATCATGGACCCAGCTTAGACCTGCTGGCTAGAGATTCTAGGAATTGAAGTCCCAATGCATTTGGAGGGCCCTGGGTTGCAGGACGCTGAACCTAGACTTCTTCCAGCCATATCTGTTTCCATAACATTGGGTTAGGGGAGGCCTTGGGTTCTGGGCCCCTGCTGTCTCTATCCCCAGTGACCCTGACCCTGGTTCTTGCTGATTCCAGGCACTTGGAATGGTACCACCAAAGTTGCGGTGAAGACGCTGAAACCTGGAACCATGTCTCCAGAAGCTTTCCTGGAGGAAGCCCAGATCATGAAGCGCTTACGGCACGACAAACTGGTGCAGCTGTATGCTGTGGTGTCAGAAGAGCCCATTTACATTGTTACTGAGTTCATGAGCCAAGGTTAGATAAGCTGCTTCCAGTGACCGCAACCTCTCTAGATGGGTGGGTGGAAACAGTGGCCAACCAGCAGGCCTCTGTGAATTGGGTGAAGTAGGAAGTGTTGGTTCAATTCAACCGTCAAGTCGGTTTGATCCAAACTATTGAGTCACTTCGGGAATTTGATCCAGTGGCTTGAATTTGTTCACACCCAATTGTCCAAATCAAGCATGTTTTTTAGATGTTAAAAGAGGTTGCGCGCGTTCGGCAACAAGAGTTGTCCAAATGCAAATCAATTTAGGGAGACTTGATTGAAGAAAAAAAACTGAATTGCCTTCAAACTGAATAGTCACCCAGGGCTACCAAAATGACACCTGAGCTTGGAGGGTTAGGATCAGAAAGATGCCCCGGGTCCAGACAGTTGACTCAGAATGAAGGGCATGTGTAGGCCCACTGACATTAAGCAGACCTAGAACCCACCCACTAACCTGGATGGAAGACCACATGTTAGGAACATCGTGTTATCAAGGCATGTGGGTGATGGAGACAGCAGCAGCATGGAGAGGGCCATGAACCACTTTCTCTTCTAAGATCACCCTACCCAAGGTATGTTTCTTTCTCAGGAAAGGGGAAGTGATACAGCATAGGCAACATGGTACCTGTGGGCCTCAGGATGTTTTTAGGTATCCCTTTCATCTTCTGTCAGGTGCCTTCAAATACCGAGTTTCTTTCTTTTTCTTAAAATTAAATAGGAACCTGGCACCCTGCGAAGGGACACAGCATCATTATTTGTAGCAGTGTCATTATTTCAACATCAGTCCTATGAAAATTCTAGAATCATAAAAACAGGTTGTGCTCCAGTTTCATGCTTGTGCTGCACTTGGCCTTTAAGCCCCATCCTTCCTTCAGCCTCCCACTCCCAGGCGAGAGGAGAGGGGCAGATTCAGGGTGCCAAAGAGCAGATTCAACCGTTGAATTTCCGGTTTTGCAGCCTCCATGCTCATTATGCCAGACGTTTTGGCAAGCTCTCAGGATTCCAAATGGGTCCACCAGTCTGAGAACATACTCACCTGTATACTAGCTCACGTTCCTTCACCTGGTAGCCTCCATTGTTACTAGACTTCTGGAGCTTGGCCTGATGGGTTTCCAGTGTTTTGTCTCAGATACACAGATCCCGTGTCCTTCACAAAGAATTTATTCTAAGAAGAAGGAACAGGAACAGGAGGAAGCAGCCAGTGGACCACTGCTGCAAATTTATCATAGTGGCTTTGCTGATCTCCCACCTCTTCTCTTCTACAGGTAGTTTGCTAGATTTTTTGAAAGATGGGGATGGCCGTTTCTTGAAGTTGCCCCAACTGGTGGACATGGCCGCACAGGTAACCTGATGGGCAAGAGGTAGTATTAGTGGTCAGTCTGTCTGAAAATTGGGAGCATCATCTTCTGACTCCGTTGGAGGGAGGGGAGGGGGGAGAAGGCTGCCCAGGATCTATTAAGAACAGAAGGAGCTGAATGATTGAATCTCCTGTGTCATTTCATCCCTGCCTTTCTGCTTCTGCACACAATCCAGATTGCAGCTGGAATGGCTTACATTGAGCGAATGAATTACATCCACCGGGATCTGCGTGCTGCCAACATCCTTGTGGGCGACAACCTTGTGTGCAAAATTGCTGACTTCGGCTTGGCCCGCCTCATTGAAGACAATGAATACACAGCTCGCCAAGGTAAACTCTCAGGGGCACCCTGGAGCAGGAGAAAGAGTCACCTTTAAGCAGGCGAAGCTATTTGTGCAATTAACCATTGATTGGCAGATGCTGTCTTTGCTCTTGGGAAGAGAGAGCTTTTCTCGGTAACGTTTTTAGCAGGAAGTGCCACACTGAAGCTGAGGATTTCTTTGTGCAAGGCTGTCAGGCACGAAGAATCAGGACTGCACGTTAAGCTCCAGTTAATCTTATTTATGGCTCACGCCTATACACAAGAATCTAGTCTACTAGCAGCATTAAATTTGCACTAGATAAGAATCAATGGAATTCAAAAGGGGTTGGACTTAGACTGTGAAAACAACAACTCCAGGCTGATCACTCTCTTGACTCCGCCCCCCAGGCTGTGCCTGCCCTTCTCTTACAAAGGCAAACAATTCCACTGAGCAATGGCCTCTGTACAATGCAGGGGGGCAACCGAATGACCTTCAGAAGCCCTTGCTAAAACTTACCTATATCCTTCCTACAATGTGGTGCCTTGGAGCTGAATAAAATGCTAGAAGCAGTCTGAAGTTTGCAGTAGTAGCAGCAGCGAATCAGTGGTACTTCCAGAGTGGACCCTACCACAAATGTCATTAAGATCTGGAAGGATGTGGCTGATCTCCTCCCTAGAGCCCAATGTCAGCCATGTGAAACTGGATTCTCACACTCCAGGTGGCCGTTGTGTAAATCATATCCAGGTGCAGACTGGACAATCTTCACAAAATAACAGCTTCCTCCATCCTATATGGAAAACAGGAGAAAGCAAGCAAGAAGTTATTTGCCTTTTTAAAAATAATTTTATTCCATTTTACAAAACTTACACATAAAAAAACAGCAATCCAAAGAAACGATAGAATAAAAAGAGAGTAAGGATAGAAGTGTGAAAAAGTATTTTAAAAGGACAAGAAAAACACAAACATATAAAAAGAATAACCTCTGACTTCTTCCAAGGACATAGAGAACAATTACTTTTGACTCTTAGTTTAAGGCTATAATAGTGTCCATTTTTCCCCAAAAAGAAAAGGGAAATTAAAAAATATATTTTTTTTCTCTTTTTAAATTTTAACAATCATCAAATCCATGTGGCAAAATTTGATTTTTCTCCATCTTCCGCAAAAAAAAAAAAAAGGTCCACAAAGTGCTTCCAAGCACAGAGAAATTTCTTCAGTGATTTTTCTCTCATGAGGAATGTTAACTTGGCAAGAATTTATTTTCTAAATTGTTTGTACATGAGGTTCATATTCAGAAGCGAAAACAGTGATTGGCATGTTTTGTGCTGCCACCTTAGCCTTTTCCCTTCTAAGCCTTACTGGTCAGAGCTCATAGGGACTTGTTCCTTGATTGTCCAGATTGGTGCTTGAGGCTTCTGACAACATAAATTAAGAACGCTTTCTCTTGGCTGACTCTGTTTCTCGAGGGAGGAGGCTGGTATGATCTGTGCTAAGAAGTCCATTTTAAATCCACTGGTGATGTTTCTCCCACAGTGGAGAAAGTAGGAGTCTTTCTTATCCAGGTGGCATCTCCTTTTGTATGATCGTAACCTCTTAATTCCATCTCCTTGCCAACAGGTGCCAAATTTCCTATCAAATGGACAGCTCCGGAAGCCGCTCTCTATGGCAAGTTCACCATCAAGTCAGACGTGTGGTCCTTTGGCATCCTCCTGACAGAGCTTGTGACCAAGGGCCGAGTACCTTACCCAGGTAATGTGGGAGAGGCTTCCCTTATCCTAGAGAGGAACTGTTGCAACATTCAGGGAATGCCAGAGGTTTTCTTTTGAAAAGGAATTGCCCCTTGGTTTACATAATGCATTAAACCACAACATTGTTGGGTTGGGTTGAGCCCAATATCCAGTCATTGCAGTTGCTGCAATTTTAGCAGCTTTTAGCTTCTTGCATGAGCTCCTGTCTGAGCCTAATCTGCCATGCTTTATTTGATAAACACTGGTTACTCAGCTCCTGACTGAGCCATTTCTACAGGCTTGAAGCCATCTCAGGATTCATGTGGTTGACTGAGGACTGTATTCCCCAAGTCATTGGGGCCCAGACTCAGAGCTGACCTGATTTGTGTGGAGACGTGGTTGGGAGGGTAAAAAAGAGATAAAGAGGTTCTTGAAAGCACATATTTTTTGGGGACTCAGAACTTCACAAACTCTGGAAAAATCCCCTCAAAGGCCAAATTTTAGCCCCCTATTCTGTTGGGGTCTGGGGAACACATATTTTGCATGCTTGAGTCAGTGGGTTGTGTTTTGTGCCAACTATGTGTTGTGCCTCTGTGTATTCTCACCTAGCTCCTGCCTTTTTGGTGTGGGTTGACTTACCAAATTTTACAGTCCCTGTGAATTTGCACACTGGTCATGTCCTTGATTTTATTTTTGTATGTGAGTCTATGTGGTTCTGTGCCTCTGAGTCCGTCTTGGCAACAATTTCAAAAGTGATTTACCCTTGTCTTCCTCTTAGAGCTGAGAGGGAACAATTAGCCCAAAGCTGGCTTCATACCTAAGATGTAACTAGAACTCATGGTCTCCTGGTTTCTAGGCTGCTGACTTAACCACTATCCCAAACTAGCTCTCCCTTGATTCCTAGAGAGTCATAAAAGAGCTATTCCATCACTTTCTCTTCTAATGTTCTTCTCACACAGGCATGAACAACCGGGAGGTGCTGGAACAAGTGGAGCGGGGTTACCGCATGCCCTGTCCTGGGAATTGCCCCCCATTGTTGCACGATCTGATGGTGCAGTGCTGGAGGAAGGAGCCTGAGGAGCGCCCCACTTTTGAATACCTCCAATCATTTCTAGAAGACTACTTCACTGCTACAGAGCCTCAGTATCAGCCAGGAGACAACCAACCATAACTGATAGATGGTGACAACCACGGAGAGCTCACCCCATGGGGACCTCTCTCAAGTGTGGTGTGAAACTGGGACACACTGCGGAAATCTCTTCCCTAACCAGGGCCAGGAGCCAAGGGTCCCACCTTGTAGAACTGGGCTTAAGACTCCTTTCTTTTTCATTTTAATTTTATTCCCTTTGGGGGGGGCATTGCTTTTTTATCATTGTGGTTCTGTGTTTTAAATTTTGACTCGTCCCAAATAGATGCCAGGCCAGTTTTTGGAGCTTAAAAAAAGATGGAGATGAGGAGGAGTGAGGGTGTAGATGGCAGGAGGAGAGGTTTTGTTTGTTTAATAGTGCATCCTCTCTTAATTAAGTTACTTCTGTATTAACTGGAGAACCTTTGGCCCTGTGGTGCTCTGAAGGGGCTTTGTACTTCAGCCCCATTGGTTCCAGCCCGCAACAAGGGACTGGGAGAATTGTAGCCCCAAATGCTTGAATGCACCTTTTCCCTAACCTTGCTGCAGCCTACAAGGATAAGGATAGGAAAGCTACAGGACCATAGGATAAAGATATTTGCACAGTGAAGTTACCTAGCCATCCTGCAACCAGTCTTCTGCAATATAATGTGACTGCATCTCTCAGAATTCACCAGCTTGCAAGAGCTATGCTGGCTGGGAATTCTGAGAGTTGTAGTCTCATGGCATCAGATATGGGACATTGCTCTGGAATCCCAATTGTCCTGATGCCGTTGGCCAAATAATCTTAGCGTGATAAGCATGTTTAAGTCCTGCAGGATTTGGAGTCTTGATACTCTGTTCCTTCCCTACAACATTCTGGGACATTCCCATCATACAGACAGTGGACACAATATTTCTTCTCCTTCCTCATTAGTCTTCATGCTCTGAATTCATGACTTGGTACTATCTGGATATCATGTTTGAAACCAATGAGTGACAACTATAATATGAGAATGAATGTAGGCAGAATCCATTATAGGTCGATCAGTCAATCTCAGCCTTTTTCTTGAGAGGGTCAGCTTGACTCTGGAATGATACAGTGGGGGCCGCACTTCAAGAAGGAGATGGGTCAGGACACAGCCCTAATTCGCCGGTGCATAAGGGAAGCAGACAACCTAAGGGGAAGGTGTGTGCCAAAATGCCTTTGGAGCTTGTTTATAGAAGGAGTGAGTGTCTGAACTGATTACTGTGGAACTGTGAAGTGTCTGTTCCATAGCCACATGGTGCCTTCTGACAATAAGATGACGCACCTTGCCAGAGAGGGGCTTGTGCACCATCCCTTGAAAATTAATGATTTTTGCTTGTCAGCTGGAAGCTGTTCCAGATGTTCCTTACCAGATGTGCTGGGACTGCAGTCTCCAAAATTCCTAGCCAGCAATTTCAGCCCTAGCACATTTGGAGGAAACAGATTAAAAGAGGCTGCCTTACCTGGTATCCATATCCCAATTATCACCCACTAACTTTTTCTCCCTCTGCACAAGAATCCTCTAATCTTGAACCCTGTCAGGCATGTTGAGAAATCCACCACAGAGCATTCATATGACCTTAACCATAATTTTTGGAGGAAAGCTATGACTTCAACACAAATAAAAGAATATCAGAGTTGTGGCCTTTCAGGTATGGTTGGATTAAAATTCCGTCATCCTTGATCATTGTCTTTGTTAGTTGGGACCACAGAAAGTTGGAGTCCAGGAACATCTGAAGAGCCACTAGTTCTCCAAATTGTCCTAAAAAGTGCTTCAGTAGAAACACAGAAGATAAGTGTTGTAGATGTCTAAAAACAGTTATCGTGAAGTCTACTATAGATCCAGAGACTGAAAAATGAGTTTTCTTTCATTTCCCTCTCTCCCTGTAATTTGAAATATGGCCAAGACACTGGAAATTGCTGAAACACCTGAACTAGTATATTGCACTGGGCTGATAGTAAAGCTGTGCAGATTTACTGAGAAATAAGCTTTATTGCTTATTTCAACGGATCATCACTGTATGGCTTATTATTGACGAGCAAGGTCAGAGAAAAAGCAGAGTGAACACTAGCAGCAGTGGCTATTCCTTAGCACCTTAACAAAAGAATGAGAAGCAAAAAAATTGCTGAGCAAATGACAAGCAGTTTGGGATGAGAGATCCACCATGGGACTTTTGAGACCAGGGTTGTCCAACCTTACCATACATGGGCAACTTTAAGACTTGTGGACTTCAACTCCCAGAATTCCCTAAACAGCAATGCTGGCTGGGGAATTCTGGCAGTTGGAAGTTCACAAGTCTTAAATTTGCCAAGGTTGGACACTCCTTTAGTCCAAGAGAAGGTTGGCAGCTGCCCAAGGGGGCGATCTGCTGCCCATGATGCTGAAGAGCAATGCCATTCATCAGGGGTGTCAAACTCACAACATCACGTGACGTGTCACGACATATTGCAACTTTTTTTGCCATTGCCGGCAATGGGGTGGGCGTGGTTTCGCAATGATGCATCCGGCCCACAGGCCAGCAGTTTGACACCCCTGCCATAGATTATAAGCAACTTAATTGGGTTTCTCCAACCTTTTCTCAATAATCTTGAGATCTACGAATAAATCAGTGTAGGGTTCTAGGAGCTGAATGATGTAGTTTGGCAGAGGAAAGGCTGAGTTCACGGACAGTGATGGTTTGGAGGTCCATCTCTGTTCCTTGCCACAGTCTTCCATTCAATGGGGTCCTTCCAGTGAAGCAAACAAAGCCCATCCACTAACCATATTCTCTTTGCTTAAGGACCATATTTTTCTTTGTAGAGGCCTTTGCAGTTGATGAGTCATCTTTACTATCTAAGGTCCTGCACTCCTGGTGTGCTGTCATGTTAAGCTTCCTATCCTGGAAATGTAGTACCTAATTTACATTTTCCCCATGTTTTTTTGAAAGCCCTTTCAACAAGGTTGATTCATTGATAGGACAGGTAGACAAATCCCATGCCGGCAGACCCTGGGGGATGTGGGTGGATGAGAAAGGGAGGGCAGAGTTTTTGGGTAGGGGGGAACCACTGGCTGTTTTATAGTTAGACAATATTCAGAAACAACAGTGCAGTCAACTCAGCCCAGCTTTGAGAATGGGTTGTTCAAGTATTGCTTGGAAGAGAAATCTATGGATACTGAGCACACACAAACCTGCGAAGCAAATGGTTAAATAAAGCAAGTTTACATGCCCTGTCCAGAGATTTTTTAAAATTGTTACTCAAATGCCTAGGATCTGCCCCTTTCTATGCTATATAATGTTGTTTTTTTAAAAAAATACTGTACATAAAGAGAAATAAACCTTTGTAACAAGAGAGGCTGGGTATGGAACTTTGTCAAGCGGAACAAGTCTGTTTTCAGAGTAACAGCAGAGCAAAGATAAATTGAATATAATCCTAGGCGGCAGTTTGGTTTCTTTGACTGGGGGAGTGTGTGAAAAAAATTGAGCGAATGGCCACAAAGTGATCAAAGTCCCAATCCTTTACAGGTAATCCTTGACTTGCAACCATTCATTTAGTGACAGTTCAAGTTACAATGGCACTGTAAAAAGTGACTTATGACTGGTTTACACACGACCATTGGAGCATCCCCAGGGTCATGTGATCAAAGTTCAAATGCTTGGGAACTGGCATGTATTTATGGCAGTTGCACTGTCCTGGAATCATGTGATCAGCATTTGTAACCTTCCCAGCAAGACAATGGAGGAAGCCAGTTCCACTTAATGACCAAATGATTCAATTAATGGTTGCAGTGATTCACCTAACCACTGTGTCATGAAAGGTCGTAAAATAGGGCAAAACTCACCTAACTGTCTTGCTTAGCAATGGAAATTTTAGGCCTCAACTGTGGTAATAAATGAAGGACTACCTGTATACGTGCATAGCATGTCCAACATACATAAAAATGGATATGAGTTTGATTATGTTCTAGCTTCTATCTTAATTTCCTTTATTTTTCTGCAGACATCTCTGATGCTTGGTTTGGGCTCAAGATAATTTGGGAGACCAGCTATTGCAGCTGATAAACCATGCATTATTAGGCTTTGCGTATGACTCAAAATTCATTTGATAAACAATGATAAAACCATGGCTTGATCATCCTTGTGTCTCCATTGCAGATTATAGAGCCAAAGGAAAGATTAAATCAGTCATTCTGAGAAAACATTCCTTTGAAAATAGCTTATATACTCTTCTAAATAGCATAGAGCATCGTGGTCATGTTGCCAAAATTGATGGTATTCAGGAATAGCAGGAAAGCCCCATGTCTGAAGTAAGTGGTCACCTGTAAAGATTAAATCTGGCTACAGGTATCCATTAGAAGCCACAGTGGAAGGTGTTCACCACTTTGATTTATTTATAAAAATGATAAATGAAAATAGTGACATCATATGTATTATAACGGGCCTTCAAACCTGGCCCTTTTATGACTTGTGGACTTCAACTCCCAGAATTCCTCAGCTAGGCATGCTGGCTGAGGAATTCTGGGAGTTGAAATCCACAGGACTAAGTTTGAAGACCCTTGCATTATAACATTGTGCAAATGTCACAAGTGACTTCATTACATGCTCTCAAATTGCCTATGAATCTGGAATACTTAACCTGCCATGGAGGTGGGTTAATGGAGCAACACAACAACATCATATCTCTGGTAAGATGTGATCTTTTTATTCTGAAAGTTTATTATTATTAAGCTCTTTAATTTATATCCTGCTGTTCTAGCCTGGAGGACACCCAAGATGGCTAATAGTTTTGTTTTAAAAAGAAGCAGGCATCTAGCTAAAATTGAATAAATCCTGTTAAAAACAACATCTAGCTAACTGAAATGAGGAAAAAAAAGATGAAATTGGAAGAAATAAGCTCTTGGACCCTACCCCAAAGTGCAACTATCAAGGAAGCAGCTTCTACACGTTAGCTAAATTTTGCTCATCTTGAATAATCCTTGAGTAGCCGCCAGTCCTCCTCATGAGTAAACATTTTCTAGTGAGTAAATCCTGTTTCTCTCAGCTGTGGCAACAGCTGGATGACTTTGTGTTTAGAAGCTAAAAAGGGGCTGTGATTAAAATGTAGGCTGGACTGGAAAACATGTTTGAAATGGTATAAAAAGGTCTCCTGCTGAGCAGGGGATGGACTAGAAGACCTTCAAGGTCCCTTTCAACCCTGTTATTCTATATTCTGGAAGAAGAAACCTGACAGATGAAGCCATGAAAGTTACTAGGAATAACAGAATAACAAAATAATAGTTGGGACCTTCAAGATCTTCTAGTCCAACCTCCGGCTCAAGGAGGAAACAAGATAGAAAAAAGATGTTCTACCTTTTTAAGGTCTTTCCTCCAAGGAGGAACTCTGAAAAAGCTACTCTAATGGCCTGTAGTTGATGCCAATTGGATCCCTGGGAGCTGAAAGTGTTCTATCCCAAGTGTCTTGAATTATGAAGGCTTACTAGACTTTGTGGACCAAGATAACTGTTTCCTTCCACCTTTTGTGCTTTATTTTTGGATTGTCATTTCTCATGACCAGGTATGATTTGATTTATCTACCATAGCTTTCTGCAATTCCTTACATTTGTAGTCAACTATTTGGAGGTGGTGTTCACGCATCAGGCTTATCCTGATAATTGGATGAACCTGTTTTCTAGTTGGCACAATGAGCTGAACTCCAAACGAACTCAATGGATTCCTTTTGGATAGCATGTGCAGTCCTGTGCAAACATGGCTTACTGCAGCAGGGGCTTCATGTGTAGTATGGATGGGTTGGCTACATCTTTACCTGACCTCATTAAGCCTGGCATGCGAACAGAGCCTTTCTAAATAATGTAATGCTATTGAGTGAGTGTATTGATTTCCCCTTGGGAAGAATCTATCCAAGTCTTCAGAGGAAACCAGTGGGTAGGATCAGAGCTGAAAGTGGGAGGGGTGATCCCCTTCTTTTTCTCTGTTATGCTCGCCTTTTATCTCTTTGTTTCATTCGTTGCTACTCTTTCCCTGATACGGCCCAATTTTACACAACGCCAGTTTGGTGACTGTAGCCCTTTAGAAGACTGCCTTTTATAATGCTTGAGGCACCTTTATGTGTCCATTTGCTCAGCCTTCACGGCATCTCAGCAAAGGCATGGTCTAGGTCCATACGAAACCAGAATATGGCTTGTTTTATTAATGTTCTAGTAGTCAATTTAGGCTTCAGCAAGAAGTTACAATCAAACAGTAGCTTGATGGGCTCAGTCAGATGGAGTCTGTAATTTTTTTTTTTAATTAAAGCTTGAAAGGGATAGGTGTTAATGGGTGTAATCTTCAAAATCAATTTGCTTGGTGTGTGTTTTTTAACATTGGTCAGATAGTTCAAGTGGGCATTTATCGCAACAGCTTGCTGCCTCCCCCCCCCTACACAAAACCAAGGTAGCTTCTACTCTGACGGCCTTCCAAAACTTTCCAAAAACCTGGCTGCTCTGAAGAATCAGAGGGCTGTAGAGCTCCTGGCGCCAGGAATGTTATATGAGTTATGGGTTTTTTTAAAACTGTAATTAGCATAGGTAGTCCTCAGTTAATCATGGTAATTGGGACTAGAATTGCCATTACTAAACAACGTGGTCACCAATGACATCAAATGATCGTGCTTCTTAACGATGGCAGCTCTGGCACTTTTGGTTGCTGTTGTTAAGTAGGTTGGGGCACAGTAGAGATTCCAGGCATGTTCTTTATGGTACCGGTAGGGTGGTTGGCTTAACAAAATCTTGAAAGCCAATATGAGTTTCTCTCTGCCCCATACTAAATAAGTTATTCTGAGTTTCATCATCATCATCATCATCAAGTTTGAAGGGACCTTGGAGGTCATCTATCCAACCCCCTGCTCAGGCAGGAAACCCTATATCGTTTCAGACAAATGGCTGTCCCGTCTCTTCTTAAAAACTTCCAGTGTTGGAGCATTCACAACTTCTGGAGGCAGGTTGTTCCACTGGTTAATTGTTCTCATTGTGAGGAAATTTCTTAGTGCACCTTGCCAAGAATGCGGGGAAGCTGCAAGCAGACTGTAACTGGGTTGATGACCTGTTGCACCCTAAACAGGCCTATTTATTTCAGCCCCAATTTCTTACATGGTAGGTGTAGCTTCCCCGCATTCTTGGCAAGGTGCACCCGGTGTTCCATAGTAGCCCATTAAAGCTGGCGGTAGGGTCATCATTTAAATGCATGAAACAACTACCAGGTCTTGTTGGGGGGGATCATTACGAGATCTGGGAAGTACTCGATTCCCGCATCCACAGGTTGTTACTGTGGTGCCACCACAAATACCCTTATAAGCCAGGGGGGAGTTAACTGTGCCATCTCCCACTGTGCCATCTCCCATCTTGCATGTCTTTCCTTGTCTTCTAGGAGGACCCCTGGTAGAGAGGCCGCCTGTCAAGCCCTCTAGGCTCGACATGGACAGGTGGGGAGGAGGGCAAGGACAGTGCACAGGGCGGAGGATGTCGATGGCAGCCTGCACCAGCAAGACCATCTGCTTCCAGCCAGCTAGAACCCTTGGCCGCCGAACAGCTGATATGTGGCCGCTTGCCAGCTGGTAGTCCCCAGTGGCGTTCCTCAGCCAATGAACAGCTGACGGGCTGACGGGTCACCAGGTGGATGGGGAGCCGTCATTGGAGCTGCGCCGACCTGCTGATGGGCCACTAGACCTCTGCTATAGCAGCTGGAATCAGACTCACCAAACTGCTTGGAACGGGGGTAGAGGGGGTGATCTGGCAGTGAGGGGGGTTCTGCTTTGGGAGAATGACCAAGGGGTCCTGCAACCTTGCGCATTTACATCACGTAAGCTGACCAACACCGAGCAGGTGTGGGCAATATGTGAGAAGGAGGCATTCGCCGTATGGTGGGCGTTGGCTACATGGTGACATTTCTTGAAGGGGGCCCAAGAACCATTCGAGTTATAGACATATCACAAGAACCTCGAGGCCCTACAGACGCCTCACTGCCTTGCCCCTAAATACGTGAGGTGGGCACAGTACTTCCAGAGGTTTCGTTTTCATTTGAAATACGTTCCTGGTGGGAAAAACTTTTGGGCGGATGCTTTATCCCAGATGCCACAATACATATGCAAGAGGGAGGAGGTTGTGCAAGCCATGATAACCCCCCCTGTGGCAGCCAGTCGAAAAAGCGATCATGATTAAACCGGCAGAGGATTTGGTGCAGGAATTGCAAATGCAAGTAAAAGCGACCCCTGGTTGTTGGGGCATCCAGCTGTATTAACCAAGAGGGGGGGTTGGGCATGGAAGGGTGGCAAGATCTACGTTCTGGAGAAGGTATGGGCAAAGGTACTCCACCGAAGCTATGACGTTAAGCAGGCCGGTCACTTTGGCTTCCTGAAAACCTTGCATTTACTCAGACGCTAGTTCTGGTGGCCAGGGATGAAAGCAGATGTGGAAACATATGTATGGGAATGTCCCGTATGTGCTACCACAAAACCCCATGTGGGAAAACCACCTGGTTTATTGCAACAGGTAGCCAACCCAAACCGGCTTTGGGAAGAGATAGCAACGGACTTTATTGTTGAGCTGCCGGACAGTCGTGGAAATATGGTGATATGGACAGTAATAGACCTTTTTCAAAAAAAGCACATTTCATCCCGTGCAAGGGGGACGTTTAGCTGGTCTGTTCACAGCACATGTGTATTGTTTGCATGGGGTGCCCCGACGGATAATATCTGAGCGGGCATACAGTTTACTGCCTGATTCTGGAGAGAGTTCGTCCACTCGAATCGATTCATCACAAGGCCTTAGTTCTGCATTCCACCCCAGCACTAATGGAGTAGCTGAATGGGCCAACACGATGGTGGAACGGTAACTGGGCTGACCTTCTACTGTTCGCTGAGGTAGCATACAACAATGCAGTCCACAGCAACACTGGCTTTACCCCTGTTCAGGTTGTGCATGGGATGGAGTTTGTCCCGACCCTGAACTCCCACAGGGAGACCCCTCTCCTTGCCACCTGCAGGACTGGGTGCCCCAGATCCGAGAGGTGTGGGACTCTGTAAAGAAAGCTCTGAAAAAAGCAGAGAAGGTCTCGAAAACACAGGCCGACAAAAAACGGACACCACAAAAACCCTTCCAGGCAGGAGACATGGTGTACCTGTCAACCTACCATGTAAGAAACTGGGGCTGAAATATATAGGCCCGTTTAGGGTGCAGCAGGTCATCAACCCAGTTACAGTCTGCTTGCAGCTTCCCCGCATTCTCAACAAGGTGCACCCGGTTTTCCATAGTAGCCTATTGAAGCCGGAGGTAGGGTCATCATTTAGACACATGAAACAATCACCAGGTCCTGTTGGGGGGGGATCGTTACGAGATCTGGGAAGTACTCGATTCCCGCATCCACCAGGGCCATGTACAGTACTTGGTAAGGTGGAAGGGGTACCCAATATTGGAGGCTTCCTGGATGGGGGAAAGAGGATATCGAGGCTCCTCGGTTGTTATGGCGGTACCACTACAAATACCCTCATAAGCTGGGGGGGGGAGCTAACTGTGCCATCTCCCATGGCACATACCTAATTGCATCTCTTTCCTTGTCTTCCAGGAGGAGCCCTGGTAGAGGAGCCGCCTGTCAAGCCCTTTAGGCTTGACATGGACAGGTGGGGGGGAGGGAAAGGACAGCGTACAGGGCAGAGGACGTCGATGGCAGCCAGCACCAGCAAGACCACCTGTTTCCAGCCAGCCAGAACCCTTGGCCACTGAACAGCTGATATGCGGCAACTTGCCAGCTGGTAGTCCCCAGTGGCGTTCCTCAGCCGATGAACAGCTGACGGGCTGACGGGTCACCAGACGGATGAGGAGCCGTCACTGGAGCTGCGCCGGCCTGCTGACAGGCCGCTAGCCTCTGCTATAGCGGCTGGAATCGGACTCACCAAACTGCTTGGAACGGGGGCAGAGGGGGTGATCTGTAGCTGGCTGGGGTGAAGGGAGCTGAGGACGAGGTCTGAAGCTGGTTGGGATGCGGCCGCGAAAAGCCAAAGCGAAAAGGCTATTCGGCGTTGCAGCCAGCCATTTGAGGCCACGCAGCTGGATGCTGGTTAGATGGGTGGGGGTGGGGTTTAATTAGTGTGTGTGTAAATACAGCACTAGGAGGCAGTTGCTCCCAGCGTGGACTTTGAAAATGGGGTATCTTTGAACTGCATGCCGAAGATTCCTCCAGTAAACTGATGACCACCTGTGAACTGATCGGCTCTGTGTCTTTCTTGCCAGGGATGAGGTAGGATCTTTGACATCTAGGTTGCTTCTCTCCTTGGTTAGTTTCCATCCATTGCTCCTTGTCCTGCCTTCAGGTGCTTTGGAGAATAACTTGACTCCCTCGTCTTTGTGGCAACCGCTGAGATATTGGAACACTGCTATCATGTCATCCCTCATCCTTCTCTTTATTAGACTAGACATACCCAATTCCAGCAATTGTTCTTCATATGTTTTAGCCTCCAATCCCCTGATCATCTTTGTTGCTCTTCTCTGTACTCTTTCTAGAGTCTCAACATCTTTTTTACATCGTGGTGACCAAAACAGTTACTCATGTTCCTCTTTATTTCAGGATTGCATGATCTTTTCTGTAAGACCCTCCCCCTTAATGGCATGCTCCTTCCTTCCCCCTTAAAAGCTCCCACATAACTTCTCTGTAGCCAGCTGTGCATTCCTTTACATGCTCTGCCCTCTGAATAAGCCATTGTGCGGTTTTCTCATGATAGCCTGGTTTACACAATATGTAAAGGCAGTAGCTGGGTTGTAAATTCCCCTAGGGAATTTTAATCCAATCTAAACTGGACTGTGTGTTGGTTTGTGAGGCTTTTGTACTATGAGTTGAAAGGCACAATTAGGATCCTTGAGTGCTTGTATTTATAAAGAGATGCAATGGATGTAAAGTACCTTTTAAAAAAAAATAGAAGGAGCAAAGCTGTCTATGTGCCTCATAAGTTCATTCTCCCAAAATCTTGGTTTGCAAACCTAGGTTCAGATGGAAATGAGATACAGACCTCAGCACTTCTTTAGATAAGATAACCTTTATTGTCATTTTTTTTACTGTGGGCACAATGGCACACATCAAAAATGAAATTTAGTAAAAAATGAAATCTTCTGTCCAAAAGTATGGATGATGTTACCTGGTTGGTTAATGAAAAGTCTGCAAGCAAACATCTAACCTCAGAGAGCACCAAGGGTTCCAAAAACCCTTAAGGAAGTTTGTTATACCATTTTTCAGACAACTTGCCCAGGTTAACTGGTTGGTGCCAAGTGAGCTCTCCTTTGTACTGTTGTGCTCTTGATCTTCTCTGAATTTGGTAACGAAGTGACTGCAAGAAGAAAAAACAGATTAAGCAAGAATCTGCTTTTTCTACGGCCAGTCTGGTGAGCTTGATCTGAGTTCACACGAGTTGAATCCTCTTCTGTTCTTCTCTCCCCCTCCCCCCTCCCCATTTGCAAAGCCACCGATTCCTCTTCCTCAGAAACAGGCACAGACAACAGCTTGCAGGAAGTGGGGCACCCCGGACGTCAACCTTCATTGCAGTGAGAATAGTGCAGCTAAGCAAGAGACTTTGGCAACTGCCCTTTCCCTGTCCAGCTGGTGCACATTACGCTGCCTGTGCTCAGCGGCCCCTGCCCTCTGTTTACTGAAAGTGGCCGTGGCCAAGATTGGGCTGCCTGTTGCAGAATCAGGCCATGAAACATTGCCTGTCTCTCCTGCTGCTCCCTCTGCCAGTGTGCTCCAAATCCTGCTCAGAGCCATCTGTGGAGGCCATTTGGCGCAGCCTCCCCTGCGATGCTGAGCTTGCCAGGGAGTTGTTTTTATGCTGACCCAGCCAGCAAGGACAGCTGGCTATGCAAGAAGCGTAGGAGGGTCAAGGGGCTAGGAGGGCTAGCGGAGAGCCGGAGAGAGAAGGCTGCCTGCTCAGAAAGACAGCAGGGAAGCGAAGGGCGTGACAGCCAAGTGCAAAGAGGCAAGCAAACCAGAGATCTGGGGAGCAGAGACTTTTTTCCACTGAACTGGTGCATTGCAGAATTGGTGAAGGCCATGGCAAGCAGGGAGCAGCACCTGCCCACCAGATGAAATGAATTTGCAGGAAGACCCTAAAGCTAATTCTCCACATCTGGTGGGGCTGAGCCTGGGAGTGAATGAGAGAAAAGATGGGGATATTGCAGGAGAGGGATAACTGGTGGCCTGGGGCCCAGAGGTGGCTTTCCCCCAAGTCTCTGCTTTGTTTGTTTTGGTCCCCAAAGCCCCCTGGAACTGGGCTGCTGATAAAGACACGTGCATTTTCGGCCTTATCCATTGGGGAAAACAAAAGAGAGCAACACAGGAGCATAAGATAGAAGACAGAATTCATGGATTTTTGGAAATACAGTCCGACCTATGTATTTTGTACTTTATTTTCTGTTGTGAGCCGCCCTGAGTCTGGGGAGAAGGGCGGCATATAAGTCAAAATAAATGAAATGAAATGAAATGAAACATCAGTCTCTGGAAACTCTAGCCTTGGAGCCCAAAAAAGAGGGTCCCTGACAGCTAAAAAAAAGGGGGGGGGACTTCCTATTTCTGAATTAGAGAATTGTGTTTCCTGGAGCCCCAGCTACTCATATGGCCATCCCTTTCTTTGACCCTCCCAATTAGTGACCTTTTTCTCCTCATGCAGCTCTGCAGGAAATCCCAACACATTTGCATTGGGAGACTTGAACTATCTAGTCATCTTGAATGCCCAAATTAGGCAGGTGTCTCTTGTGCCTTCCAGACTGGGTGTGTGTGTCCCCCACATCTTTTTTCCTTGAGCTCCCTCCCTGCTCCCTCTGCACAGAATGCAGAGCAAGGCTAAAATGAGAGATTTCTGCAGATAGGCAGGAAGTGAATTTCTCCCCAGGCAGAATCAGAGATATTGACCCCCTGAAGCAGTATGTGATTAGCTTCATCCTTATTGGGACTTCTCAGGCATTCACAGCTAGAGTTTATTCTATGGAGTTCAGACCTTCTACTGGGGTCAGCCCACTCAGTAGACCAGACCAGGAGATTAATTCCACAGGAAGCCTGAAACTAATTTTATTGAGACTGGCTGTAATAAACAGAATTTCGAAAGTTTGATTGTGCTGATCCTCCTCCTCCTCTTCCAAATACAATATTATCTTCTTCTGAACTTAGAAAATGTTTCAGTTCCTGAATATCTGCATTAAGGTCATCTTCCCTTACTCTCTACAACTGGGGAATGGAACTTGGAACTATTGCATTTGAAATGACTCTATACAATGCATTAACTTTATGAGCTATCCAGGTCCTTCTTCTTGATGGTGTTGCAGGAAAGGACATAAAGAATCCAAGAATCACTTAAAGTCATTAAGGGAGTCACACCCAATTTTACAACCCTTTTGCTGCAGTTGCCAAGTAAATCATGTAGTCATTAAATGAATCTGGCTTCCCTCATTGATTCTGCTTGGTAGAAGCCAGCTGGGAAGTCTCAAATGCTGATCAGGTGACCCCAGGCTATGTAAACATTGTAAATACATGCCAGTTACCAAGCGTCTGAATTTTGATCATGTGGCTGGGGGCCATTGCAACAGTCATAAGTGCCAGGATAGGGTTGTAGGTCACTTTCCCCACCCCCATCATTTTAACTTCAAATGGTCATTAAGTGTATGATTGTAAATAATAACAATAATAGCAACAACAACTTTATTGTTACTTTGAATGTACGCCAATCGGCATACATCAAAATGAAATTTCGTTGCAAAAGTCTGGATAGTGGACATGGCAGTGCCTGGAGACAGCAGAATAGACGAGAAGGAACTGGAGAAGATAACAAAATACAAAGACCTACAAATAGAAATAGAAAGACTGTGGCAAAGGCAAGCAAGGATAGTACCAATAGTAATAGGCGCCTTGGGTGCAATCTCAAAAGAACTGGAGCACCACTTGAACACCATTGGCATTGACAAATTCGCCATTAGTCAATTGCAAAAGGCGGCCTTTTTAAGAACTGCTTCCATCCTGCGACGATATCTGTAATACCGTCAAACATCCACATCTGCCTATCCCAGGTCCTTGGTAAGGACTCAATAGGTAGACAAAAATGCCAAATCCAGTCTGAACATCTGGTTGACTGTGCGATGAGCAATAATAATAGCAACAACAACTTTATTGTCACTTTGAATGTACACCAATTGGCATACATCAAAATGAAATTTTGTTGCATACAGCTCTCAAAGGGTCACCACCTCCGATATACACTCCTTGTTTGTGGCCAGCTCAAGTCTCAGATTGTCCATTTTAGTCTCTGGGGAGCAAACGACAGCAAACAGGACAGATGCAAATGGAGCTCTGTGTGGATTAGCCCTCAAATTAGCTTGTATTCCTGCATGACAACCTCGTCTCCTTTCCTTGTTTTGATCCTGACTCTTCCACCTTTTCCTTAAAGAGGCCTTGCTTCTTTTCACCCCTGGAGCACGCTGCTGCTGCCTCCAACTCCTCCAAAAGCCTCTCTCCCTTCCTCTGGGCCTGCTGACAGCCTCCTCCAGTTCCTTCGCTCCATAAGCCCCGGGACCTCTCCTCCTCGGTCTCCTTGGAAGATCTTGCTGCCCGCAAAGCAATCAAGGACCACCTGTATATGAAATATATGTCCCACACTTACAGGATGCCAGAGAAACCAAAGCTATAGAAGGGGCTGCTGCTTGGTATGGCTCCCAAGAGAGATGAGACTGCCCTCTCCTTGGTAGCTTTTAGGAAGTTATTAAAAAAAAATATCTCCAGATCTTTCAGTAACTTTACCTGCACTTCTTCTTGTTCTTATTATTCTTGTCTCCTCTTTGGCTTGGGGATTGTATGTTATTTTAATTCTGTGTTGGGTTTGGGGTGACCTTGTAGCCACCAGGAGTTATTAATTACTCAGAATAGAGCTGGAAGGGACCTTGGGGGTCTTCTAGTCTATCCGCCTGCTCAGACAGGAGACCCTATACCATTTCAAACAAGTGGCTGTCCAGTCTCTTCTTGAAAACCTCCAGTGATGAAGCACCCACAATGTCTGAAGGCAAGCCGTTCCACTGGTTAATTGTCCTCACTGTCAGGAAGTTTCTCCTTAATTCCAGGTTGCTTCTTTCTTTGGTCAATTTCCAACCATTGTTTCTTGTCTTGTCTTCTGGTACTTTGGAAAATAAATTGACCCCCTCCTCCTTGTGTCAGCCTCTCAAATACTGGAATCCTGCTATCATGTTCCCCCCTAGACCTTTTCTCTAGACTGGCCATACCCAAATCCTGCAACCGTTCTTCATATGTTTTAGTCTTCAGGCCTTTAATCATCTTAGTTGCTCTTCTTTGCATTTTTCCCCAAAGTCTCAACATTTTTTTTGTAATGTGGTGATTGCAAGATTGAGGGGGGTTAAAAACTGAAGAAGCATGCAAGCAAGCAAATCAAAAGGTTCCATCTCACATAACTCTAGCCATGTTCTGGAACCTGTGTCCCAGTTCTGTGGTTTGGGTTGGCTGATCTGATCACGTGATATCTTCCTCCTGCAGATCAGGGAAGCCCCCAGCCCTCTGCACCTAGATGGCCAAGCAGGGGATGAGGAATAGCACTGGGGCAAAGACCAGGCTGAGCAGGCTCCAGCATATGGGGATAGCTGCATACATTAGACATATAGTCCTTGACTTACAACAGTTTGCTTAGTGACCGTTCAAAGTTACAGCAGCACTGAAAAAAGGGAGTCATGACCGTTTTTCACACTTATGACCACTGCAGCATTCCCATGGTCAGGTGATCAAAATTCAGATGTTTGGCAAGTGGTTCATATTTATGATGGTCCTGGGATCCCCTTTTGTGACCTCCTGACAAGCAAAGTCAATGGGGAAGCCAGATTCACTTAACAACCATGTCACTATCTTCACAACTGCAGTGATTCACTTAACTGTGACGAGCAAGATCATAAAATGGAGCAAAATTCACTTAGCAACTATCTCGCTTAGCCACAGAAATGTTGGGCTCAATTGTTAGTGGTTGTAAGTCAGGGACTACATATAATTGGTGGGAAGCACCGTCTGATTTGTGTTCTACTAGAGTTCCCCATGGGAGACAGTGTGGTGTAGTGGTTAAGACTCCAGGCTACAAAACCGGATGACCAGCAATTCTAATCCCACCTGAAGTACAAAGCCAGGTGGGAAACCATGATCCAATCCCTCTCTCTCAGACCTAGGAAGAAGGCAATAGTGAACGACTTCTGAAAAAGAAAATGCCAAGAAAAATGGAGAAACTAGTTCAGGCAGTCAATGGGAATCAACAGTGTCCTGAAGGCACCTCAAAAAAGAGAGAGAGAAGGAGGGAGAGAGAGGGAGAGGGAGAGGGAGAGGGAGAGGGAGAGGGAGAGGGAGGGAGAGGGAGAGGGAGAGGGAGAGGAGAGAGAGAGAGAGAGAGAGAGAGAGAGAGAGAGAGAGAGAGAGAGAGAGAGAGAGAGAGAGAGAGAGAGAGAGAGAGAGAGAGAGAGAGAGGCTTTGGATTCTAAATTGTTCTCTTATATATTTGTTTTCACACTCATGCAGGTTGGATTGGTGGAAGACATTAAGCCATAAGGTAAACAAGCTAATCAAATAAAAACAGAATATTTAAACTTTAAAGATAGTACATAAAGATCCTAGAAGAAGAAAGAAAGCTACGTTTGATGCCTCTGGGGCATTAGTTGATGATTCAGGAACTGCTTTTATGTACCGTACTTTACTGGTTTATGCACCATAATTCTCATCATGGCTACTATTGGACAAAATGTTCCAGTTGTGACTAAGTTCCCATATTTTGCTAGGCCAGTAGATGGTTACCAGCCACTGTGACTTGTAAACTGTAGTTTATGGCTTATGGCAGTATGCTGAATTGGAAGGTAAAGGTAACTAAAGGTAACTTATTCAGGAAACAATAGTTAAACAAGTTACTGTATGACTTAGCATTAAGTAGAAATCTGGTGACAACATAAACGTGAACTGCTCAGGAGCCTATGTTGGCTGAGGATTTTGGAAATTGCAGTCCTGTCACATCTGGTGGGAGAACCCTGTCTCTACATCCAGAAAGTTTCTAATAATAAGCAAAGTTCTTCATGGTGTAGCTGTCATTTTCATAATCATAATAATAGCACAGTACCTCCCTTTTTTATTTCAAATCCATTTTTCTGTATTAAGTTCTGCTTTAACTTAATTGATTCATCAAAAACGATATACTCAGGCCTTAGATATATTGCTTTGTGTTTTATTCTAATAGCCTTTTTAAAGGAGGACAAAGATTTTTTTTAAATCAATCTTTTTATCTCTTTAGAGGCCAATTTGTATACAAGTTGTAGTTATGCATAAATAAACTCAGCAGTTGTTAACTAGCTAACAGCCGGAATATAGGCTCTTGCTATTCTGCTTAAAGCTGTGCACCTACAAGAGCTGGAAGAGACAATACAGGTAGTCCTCGACTTACAACAATTCATTTAATGACCATTCGAAGTTACAATAGCACTGAAAAAAGTGACTTATGACCATTTTTCAACTTATGACCATTGCAGCATCCCGGAGTCACGTGATCCCCTTTTGCAACCTTCTGACAGGCAAAGTCAATGGGGAAGCCAGATTCACTTAAGAACTGTGTTACTAACTTAACAACTGCAGAGATTCACTTAACAACCATAGCAAGAAAGATCATAAAATGGGGCAAAATTCACTTAGCAATAGCAATAGCATTTAGACTTATATACCACTTCACAGTATCTTACAGGCCTCTCTAAGCAGCTTACAGAGTCAGCATATTGTCCCCAGCAATCTGGGTCCTCATTTTATCAACCTCAGAAGGATGGAAGTCAATTTTGAGTCAGTGAGGATCGAACCCCTGGCAGTCAGCAGAATTAGCCTGCAACACTGCATTCTAACCACTGTATTTGTATTTGTATTTATTGGATTTCTATACCGCCCTATTCTGGGAACTCAGGGCGGCTCACAGCATAAATAGAAATCTAACATAGAATACATATATAAAAGAACCCCTGAGTTAAAAAACAAAAACAAAACCAATCATCCAACAAACATGCACACAAACATACACTGGCTAGGGGCAAGATGTTAACTGCCCCAGGCCTGTCGGCAAAGATGTGTCTTGAGCAGTTTACGAAATGCGGGGAGGGTGGGGGCGATACGGATCTCCGGGGGGAGTTGATTCCAGAGGGCCGGGGCTGCAACAGAGAAGGCTCTTCCCCTAGGCCCCGCCAGGTGACACTGTCTGGCTGACGGGACCTGGAGAAGGCCGACTCTGTGGACCCTAACCGGTCGCTGGGTTTCATGGGGCAGCAGACGGTCCCGTAAGTAACCTGGTCCGATGCCATGTAGGGCTTTATAGGTCATAACCAACACTTTGAATTGCGTTCGGAGACCAATTGGCAGCCAATGTAGCTACCACAGTGCCTAACAAACATCTCGCTTAGCAACAAAAATTTGGGGCTCAATTGTGGTCGTAAGTTGAGGTCTTCCTGTATTCAGGTAATGAGTTAGATATGGTCACTCATGTTAAGAACCTGAAACAGCTCCAAGCAAACCCCAAGACTTGGGGATGGTCAGCCTATGGTCCTTCAGAACTACGGGCCATGTTGGAAAAGGCGGCTGGGGGCTACAGTTTAACATCACCTGGAGAACCACTGGTTGTCCATCCCTGAGTCAGGCTGAAAGCATTGGGTGTTCTTAATCTAAAAATAAAATACTATGGGATGAAAGATTTTATGACAGCTCTTCCTTGTTGGCTTCACATGAAGCAGCCCTGCCTGGTCTCAGTGAGACTCTTTGTACTGCAACGGTGAAGTAATGATGTTGTTTTGCTCATGGAAGTTCTTTGCTCCACTTCTGTGGTCTTCTATGACATCCAGCGGCTGGAGGAGGACAGTCATAACACAGAGTGGAGGTGTTGGGTTTGATTTGTGAAGCAGTTTCAAAGCTTGCTTGTTTTTGTTATGGAGAAAAGTTGTTTTCTGTCTTTTCCAAGCAGTGAAGAAGAGCAGACTGCTATTAGCATCTGCCTTCTGTAAATATCCCATGAACCCATCAGGCTCCTCACCCCAAATGATGCATTATGTTAAACCATGACTTAAAACCATGATTTGCTAACTAAATCATGAGTACATGTAACATGTTGAGTCATAAATTATGATTTACAGATCAGAGTGATGGGATTCACACAATGTACCAAACTAAAACAGGAACAATACAGCTTAATGTGATATGGAAACACAGCTAATGTGAGTTATTCAATAAAACATAGTTTAGTATTATGTCAACCCTATTTCATTGTAGTTCACAATATGCTGCATCATATTGTTGAAGGCTTGTCTAGTTTGCTGTTGCAGCAATAATTGGGAGTTTTAAGTTTTATGGCTTAATATGTATGAATTCAGCCACTAATGGGTTCTTTTTAATAATCTTCAATTAAGCAAAGAATGTCTAGCAAGAAGTGTGTGGACCAAGTGACAGAAAGACGGACCAACAAACAAACTAATAATAACTGGGTTGCTTCTGATAATGTTTTGGCACACTTGAAAATTAAGTTTTGTAGCAACTGGGTTCACCCAACCTGCTGGATCTGACTAATACGGTATGTTATTGAATAGCTTGTGTTTCAGCATGTTGTGAGAACATGCTGTCTTAACTATGTTGGTGTAGCTGTTAGAATGCAGTATTGCTAATGCTATTAACAGTCTGTGAATGAGGCCATCATAGTATGCTAAAAAAAAGGTTTTATTTATTTGCACACATGGCATGCAATGTAAGCCGTGCCTTTATTTATTTACTTATTACAGTTATATCCTACCTCAATCAATTTGACTCACCCATTATGCCTGGTGGCGATGATTTTAGGGTTGTGTCTGTGATGTGTCCAACCATCCACCTCTTTGTACCTCACTGCATCCTCTTATCAGTGCATCCTCTTATCAGGCATATAAGTCTAATAAAATAAAATAAAATAAAATCAGTCACTCTCTCCTCTTGTATGCTGTTTCTCGAGTCTCTATCTAGCTTTTGCCATCTAGAGTCTGCCCCCAGGGAAAGGAAAGGAGCCTGAAAGATGCTCTGGGTCTTTTGCTCTCCTCCAGCCTTATGGAAGAGGGATGGGAATGTCGGGCACCTGTCCAGGAGCAGATCGGAGCTGCCTTTTGAAGTATTTCACATGCTTAATTGCAGCTGGTGGCTTCTTGCTGAATAGAGGGAAGAACACATGGAAGAGGCTGAGACTGCCAAAGGGGAGGGGGCTTTGCAGAACAGCTGTCCTGTTTTCCATGATGGAGAATGGGAAGCTTGCTTTGGAAGGAGTCTATGTGATGACCTAACCAAAACTGCAACATAAAGCAAAGCTGGAAAAGCAAGCAGACTGTTGAAGGGAGAACTGACTTGGTGTCCAAATCTCTATAGATCTCCTAAAAGAGACTGGGGAGGGGATATGATGTTGACTGCTTTGTTTGGGCAGTGGTAAAGCTCTTCCTCTTTTTTTTTTAAAACAAATTTTATTGGTGTTTTTTTTTAAGTTCTTAAAGGAACATATTCAGGACACACCGTGGTGTTGGGGTAATCAAACATCTTAAAACAAGACATACCGGTATATACATAATATAATCAATACTTCAAATATTCCCTCTCTTTTTCCCTCAAATAACATAGTATATTTAAAATATCCAATTCTACCATATTGGTAGAAATTCTACCATTTCTACCATAATCAAATTAACTTTAAATAAAAACATTTTCAGTTCAAATATCCCTTCCACATGTGTTCTACTTTCTTAATTTTATCAAAATCTTATTTGTTTCTTCTTCCATTAATCTCCCTTATTTAGAGTAAAATATTAATCTATCCTATACCTATCAAATCTATCAGCTGATCCATCTCTTCAAGCTAAAGAAAAAAATAATATCATTCCTTAAATCATGTCATTCCATTAAGCAAAGTTTAAGTCTCTAATTAATTATCATAACTAATAACATCCATATCATCAGAAAATCATATCATCGTATTAAATTTCAATTAACTATTAGTACTTCAATCTAAAACCTCTCTTCAGTTTTCGTCATTCCATTACATCATAATTTTCATAGAAATAAACCTAACATTCTAAAAGGAACATTCCTAGTATTCTAAATTGTCTTTAATCCCTTATACAGAAAAATATCTCATCTTTAAACAAACATATTAGTCTATCCTAAACACATCTAAATGTATATATTTATCAAAATATCTAATACTTCGCTTAATCAATCTCTTTAAGTTAACAAATTAATCTCAAATCTTAAATCATTTCAATATTTAATTAACATTCAATTAATTATTGATTCAGACCAACTGTAAGACATCTTTTTACTTCAAACTCAAAATCTCAGTCCTTAGATCAGTCCATAGTTCTAGGTTGCCTTTAATCCAATTTAAGAAATTTTAATTTTCATTTTTAAATCTTATTCTAGCTTTCCTCTTTTTCCAAGTAGGTTTCCATAACAGGACTTCCCTTCCAGATAATAGGTCTCCTTTTGTTGCTTGTAGTGTCACTTGATTTGATATAAACCATCTTGATCTCCGATTTAATCCTCTGTTTCTCTTATCCATAAAGCCTCGTTACTTCAGAAGTCCAAAGTTCGGTCTTTGCTTTTCCTGGTCTTGCTTGTAAGGCAAAATAAGATTCTCCTTATCCTCAGTTAAAACCTCTTCTTGTGTAATCTGTTTTGTAGAGTAGTCAAGTGTAATCAGGGAGTCAGTTTTAAGTTTTAAAGTAGAAATTCTGGCTCTTAGTTCTGTAGTAGCCTCTTTTATTGTAGTACATATTTCTTCTTTAGCCTCATAAATCTTTTCCAGTATAAGTTTACAGTTTAAATGTGATTGAGACTTCTCCATTTTAGCAATAGTTGAAGAAAACTCCTTTTCCTTTTTAGTGAAGGTTACAGTTGAACAGTTGAATGTTATCCACCCCCACAGATCACACAGCTGGCTCATATTATCTTTTTTCTTGAAAAACAGTTTGAAGGCCGGAGCTGTCTCATCTCCAAATAAACAATCCAATATTAAATTTTGACCAATAGGTGTCCCCAGTGAGCTACAAAAACTTCTTCAAACACCATTTTTTTTCTATCTTTAAAGGGAGAATAGAAAAAGAAATACTCTGCCAATATAATACCGCTCCAAAAAGCACAAAAACAGTTTTTTCTACCCCACAATGTAAGTAGGAATAGAATATAGTCTTTAACTGAATATTTATTTATTTTTTTCTGTCCTTTTTGTAAAACGCGTTTGTTCCCACGATCACTAAAGCTGCTATCTCCAGACGTGGAAATAATAGCACAAACAGCTTCTACAGGCAAAAACAGCAGGGGTGTGAAGAGGAACAAAGGGGATCTCACCCGGATCATCTGCGGTGGGTCGTTAACGCTTAGATGACGATGTGATTTCGGCTGGTGCAGCAGGGTGATCGGCAAGCCAATCTTTGCTCCGTCGGCCCTAAGGAGAAGCTGGAGACTCAGGGGAAGCTGCCGCCCTCCCCTATCTACCAGCTGGCCTCCTCCTTGGTGGTCACCTCTCCAGGGCGACTTTCGACCCCCTAGGGGGTATACCGGCGAAGGAAACTTCGGACGGCCTGGAGAGAGTTTCCAGGCACAACCAGCGTCGCCGCATTCCGGAACCGGAAGTCGTAAAGCTCTTCCTCTTGAGCAGGTTGTTTGTTGGCCTGTCCTCTGTTTGGCCCAGTACTTTCCTAGGAGTACCAATCCACTGGGTGAGATTTCACGAGGGTGTCAGCCCATAACAGAGGACAGTTGTTCACTCTAATACAGGGGACCCCAATCCCTGGTCCATGGACCGGCAGCAGATCGCAGCATACCAGGCCGCAGCAAACAAGTGAAGCCCCATCCACTGGATGCAGGCAGCACACGAAACCACGCCCCCTCTGTTCCATGGAAAAATCTTTCTCCACAGAAACAGTCCCTGGTGCCCAAAAGGATGGGGGCCTCTGCTCTAATATATGCTTGGATATATGTAGCTGAAAGGGAATTGGAGAGTCCTGATAGCCCTCCCAAGACCATTATCAAGGGATTCTCTCAGTTAGGGAAACTGCAGCATTTGAAGAACCAAAATACCTTAGTCTGGCTCTCTTGTTTTCAAACTCTTCAGGTTCTCCATCCAGGTCCAGCAATAAAATAGATTTCTCTAAGTGGTGGTTCAGCCTCAGCATTTATTTGACAACTTTCCTTAAATCCTACATGTTGTGTTTTCCGTTCGTTGGCAGTTGACAAAGACACATGCTGAAACAACAAGTTCTTTATTACTCTTCTCCTACAACCAAGACAGCAGCAAAAGGCATGCAGGCCTTTTATAGGGCCTGAGACCCAGACAGGGTGAACCAATAGGAATTGACCATTTTCGCGCCTTGTGCATGCGCACAAGGCTGGCGCCACCCTGTCTGGTCCCGGGCAGCTTTTGGTTTGCCCAGGACCATTTGCAACAATTCTGAGCCTGCTTTCTGCTCTAGCAGGCTCAGGACACAACACCTCTCCCCCCTAGATAAAACACAGCTAGCTTTACGCACAGGTACATTGTTCAAAGGCAGGGAGAGTAGAGTCACTCTGGTCTGCGCACAGGCATGACACTTTGACAAAAAAGATTATTAAATTAAACAAACGGACCCAAAATCATAATAGTATATGATACTCTTTACTGAGTGTTAACCCCACCCAGTGACCTATTAGTAAGGTTCCCCATGTGTTGACAGAAACCTCACATAATCTCCTAGATGTTTGGGTGGGCACTTGGCCCGCTGTGACCTTCTAATGGCCGGTGAGTGTGCCTGACCTACCTGCTCATCTGCCAGGCTAGGCAGGCCAGGACTTTGTTGCCCCAAATACCCAGGTGACCCACCCAGTGCTGACTGGCTGGACCCTCTGAGTCCAGGCCAGTGTACCTTGGAGGGGTGGAAGTCCCCAAGTCCACAATGGACTCCTCTTGGGAACACTGTCCCTCGAGCCCAAGGCCAGCAGTTGGAGAGGCCTGAGTGGCGGAAGTGCCCCAGTACTCCATAGCCCCCATGCACGTGCCGGAGGTGCCAGAATCTGGAGCCGCCTCCATGGCAACCTCCTTTGCTACAGACTTCCTTTTTGAAGCAATTGCTGAATTGTGAGAGTGCCCCTGATGGAATTCCCTTTCTGGGGCTGTGTTTGAATTGTTTGGATACCCCCAGTGCGACTCCCTGTCTGGAGCACTATCTGAAGTATTTGGATTATGTGGATACCCCCAGTACAACTCCCTGATTGGAGCAATAACGGATGTGTGGGGTGACCCCCCAGAGATGTCCAGGCCCATAGTTCCTTGCCCAGACTGGATCGCCCACCTGAAGTCTCCTAGGTCCCTGCGGTTGTGACACCTGTGAAGCCACCCGGTCTGGGTGCAACCTGTCCAGTTTGGTGATGAGGCGGTGACCACAGCAGAGTTCTGCAGGGCTAATCCCTGTGGCTGTGCAAGGTGTGGTGCGGTGTGCAAGAAGGAAATCTGCTAACCTGTGATGCCAGTTACCGTAAGTCAGTTTCTTGAGAACATCTTTGGTAGTGCGCACCATCCTCTCAGCTTGTCCGTTGGACGATGGATGGAAGGGAGCAGACGTTGCATGCTGGATCAAGTTGGCCTGAAGAAAAGCCTGGAACTCAAAAGAGGTAAATTGGGGGCCATTATCTGAAACCAGGACATCTGGAAGTCCATGTTAGGCGAAAATTCCTCTCAACACCTGGATGGTCCTGGCAGTAGTGGTGGAGGAAACAGGAACAACCTCTAGCCACTTGGAATGGCTGTCAACAAGGAGAAGGAAGAATTGTCCCTGAAAGGGCCCAGCATAATCTATATGTACCCATGACCATGGGGTTTGAGTTTCCTCCCACCTATGTACTGGGGCCTGAGGCATTTCAGGCCATGACTGCTGGCACACTTGGCACCCGTGCACCTGAGCCTCGATGGCTTTATTGAGCCCAGGCCATCAGAGATGGCTGCGCGCAAGCGCTTTCATCCTTACTATACCTGGATGTCCCTCATGCAGAGAGAGCAAGATTCTAGACCTCAATGAGGCTGGGATGACTACCCTACTATCCCACAACAGGCACCCCTTGAAAGTGGAAAGTTCATGCTTCCTTTGCCAGAAGCTTTGAAACTCTGTATCTGGGCATGTGTCAGGCCATTCTGACAACACCCAGGTCAGCATGTGTGTGAGCATGTGATCAGTGGCAGTTTCTGCAGCGACGACTTTAGCATTTAGGGGAGATTCAGGCAACTCCTGAATGGAGAGAATGTTAACAGCTGGAGCAGGATCTGCCTCTATTTGTTTGAGAGGCAATCTGCTGAGGCCGTCTGCGTGGCCCATCTCTTTTCCAGGTTTGTGGATTAGACTATAATTATATGCTGACAGGAAAATTGACCATCTCAGTATACGTGGGGAAATCATGTGTGGTGTCTGTTTGTTAGTTGTAAACAAACCCAGCAAAGGCTTATGGTCTGTATAGACTGTGAAATGGTGGCCATATTAGAAATCATGGAATTTCTTTATGCCAGCCTCTATGGCCAAGGCTTCTCTGTCAATCTGAGCGTAATTCCGCTCTACAGATGACAGAGTCCTTGAATAATATGCTACAGGGATCTGTGTCCCATCAGCCTTCAGGTGGCTAAGTACTGCTCCCACCCCAAAAGGAGAAGCATCGTATGCAATGCATACAGGCAGTTGCTCATTGAAATGCGCTAACACAGCATTTGAAGAGAGCAAGGCCTTAACCTCATTGAAACTCCTTTCATGGACTTTAGTCCACTGCCATGGAGCCTGCTTATCTAAGAGCCGGTGTAATGGCTCTGCCACTGCAGCCTTATGTGGGAGGAATGCATGGTAAAAATTTAAGAGCCCCAAGAAAGCTTGCAGCTCACTCTTGGACTTGGGGCTTGGTGCCTGCTGAATCGCTTGAAGCTTGGATTCAGCAGGGTGAATGCCTTGGGCATCAATCCTGAAACCTAAGAAGTCAGTGGAAGTGACTCCTATCTTGCATTTATCCTGCTTCAGTTTAAGGCCTGCTTTGCGGAAACAAAGCAAGACAGCCCTTAACCTTTCTGCTAGATTTTGAGATGACTCTCCAGCAGTGAGGATGTCATTGAAGTAGGGACAGACCACAGGAATACCACGAAGTGTGCGCTCCATGACACTTTGGAATATGCCAGGGGCTACATTAACCCCAAATTGCAGTCTTTTAACCTTAAAGGCCTTCCTGTGTGTTACAATCGTCTCGGCCTCTGCAGTTGCCTCATCAACCGGTAGCTGTTGATAGGCCTGTGCCAAATCAAGTTTTGCAAAAATGCGCCCCCCCTTGAGGGAGGCCAGAATGTGGCTTACAACAGGCACTGGATATGCGTGCTGTTGCAACGCTTTATTCAATGTGCACTTATAATCTGTGCATATGCGGACTTCTCCATTAGCCTTTAGAGGCGTTACTATGGGGGTTTCCCATGGACTAGAGTCCACAGGTTCTAAGATGCCCTGCTGGAGCAATTTGTCCAGCTCT
Organism: Bothrops alternatus; assembly: GCA_034064705.1. NCBI lineage: Eukaryota > Metazoa > Chordata > Lepidosauria > Squamata > Viperidae > Bothrops > Bothrops alternatus. The sequence goes on along the minus strand of JARGCV010000132.1, from coordinate 2,983,447 downwards.
GCATCTATCTTGCTTTTGAGGGCAAAAGGCACCCTTCTAGCCTTGACCCTGATGGGCGTGATAGTTGGGTCTAAATGTAATGCAATGGGAGGACCCTTGTAGGATCCTAGCTCTGAACTAAATACATCAGCAAACTCCTTGCAGACTTCTGCAAGGCCCAATGTTTGCAAGTTGTGCAGCCCACTCACTTGGATTCCCAGAGCCTCGAACCAATTGAGTCCAATAAGACTCGTGCATTCACCCCCAACTACCACCACATCCAGGAAACCCTCAAAATCCTTATGCTGCACCTTGAGCGTGGTCTTCCCCTTCACACTAACTTTAGAATTCTGAAAATCAGTGAGTATTAAATTCAATGGCTTGAGTTTAACTCGAAGGCCACTACTGCTGCAAATCCTTTTGAAGGTGTCAAGTGAAATGATTGATAGAGTGTCCAACTCCATCAGTAAGGGAACCCTCTGCAACTTCACATCAATGTGAAGTTTTTTCTTAAGGGGCTTGTGTGTCCTTGTCCTCAGAATACTCCTGCGCAATGCGCAGAAACCCACCCTGTGTTGGCTGGGGACCCTGGTACCTTTCTGAAGCAATTCTTCATGAGGTTGGACCTTCTGGCAACCCAAACAGATGGAGGCAATGTGGCCTTGCCTGCCACATGCCCGGCAAATGGTGGAGCGGAATCTGCAGTCAGCTCGCTTGTGACATTTTCCGCACCCGAAGCACTGAAGAGATGCTGGGGCCTTGTCTGGATGCCCCTTCGGCCTTCTTTCTGCTGGCTGGTGAAGTCTGTCCACTTCCTCTTCAGGATCCGCTTCTGAATCTTCTTGAGCGTCCTCTTGATGGACGATCATGGTGGCTGGAGGGTTCCTAGTGAGCCGTAAAGCCTTCACAGCGCTGCCTGCTACTTCCTCAGCTGCAACCTCTCTCAAAGCATCTTGAAAGATACCTCTTCTTTCGCAAAGATCTTCTGTTGCAGGTCTCTACTTCATAAGCCACACACGAAGCAATCTTGCAGCCTCTCTTCCAGATCCTTGAACTCACAAGGCCTGGCCGCTTGTCTTAAGGCAGCAATGAAGTCCGCAGCAGATTCACCTGGCCTCCGGTGTCTCTGATCGAACATGTGCCTCCAAGTGATGACAGATAATTTAGGCTGAAAATGTTCCTTCAGCATCTTCTTCAAGTCAGTGTACGTTACTGACTCCAGAAGTGCAGGGGCCACCAGATTTTCCACATGTCAAAAGCTTCCTGTCCAAAGGCACACAGAAGAGTTGCTGCCTTCAGGCCGTCTTCCCTGATTTGATTTACTCTAAAGTAGTTCTCCACCCTTGCTATGTATAAATTCCATCTCTCTGGTGGGAGACATCAAAGTCAGTCAAGCGGCCAATTTTCGACATGTAAACTTTTACGGCCTTTGCTAATTGCCTCCTCTGCAAGCTAGTAGTTGGGGAAAGGGTCCTTTTGCCAAGCTCACCTCCAGTGACGCTGTACTGGCAGGCTGAGTCATGAATGCAGGACGCCGTCTTCCCAGTCTTCAGGACTTCCTTGGTGAGTCCTATTTGTTTTTCTTGCTTGCAGGGATCCCACCTTCGTCGCCAGTGGTGTGTTTTCCGTTCGTTGGCAATTGACAAAGACACATGGTGAAGCAACAAGTTCTTTATTACTCTTCTCCTACAACCAAGACAGCAGCAAAAGGCACGCAGGCCTTTTATAGGGCCTGAGACCCAGACAGTGTGAACCAATAGGAATTGAACATTTTCACGCCTTGCGCATGCGCACAAGGCTGGCGCCACCCTGTCTGATCCCGGGCAGCTTTTGGTTTGCCCGGGACCATTTGCAACAATTCTGAGCCTGCTTTCTGCTCTAGCAGGCTCAGGACACAACACTACACATGAAAGGAAAGCATGCTTTGACTTATGGCCCTAATGACAAACCTGAAAGAAGTAGGATCACAGTATCACTTTTCTAGTTGGTCAGTTGGAACTAGCTATTTAAATCTCTCTCCAAAAGATGCTGGAGGGAAATGTGTGGAAAAATTGCCTTTAGGTTGGTCTGCACCTACTATAGGATAAGTGGCAGAACTTGGGGGCAAAGTTAAAAGAGGGATCAGCCTAGAATCTCTACATAGACGCAAACAAAATCCAATCTCCTTTGAATTCTGTTGATCCTTAGCTAACTCCATGCCGGTACTAACCATTAGTTGAGAATATTCCTATGCATACCGGTAGGAATGAGTAGCAATTAATCAGTTCAATTAGACCTTCAGGTGTGGACCTGATCTTTTGTGCCTGACACCTACAAGTTTACCTATGGGTATATATAGAGGTAGAGAGTGCATGGATCCCTATGACCAAGGAAAAAAAAGAAAAATTTGCCTTATGGAGCTTGTTTCACTAGACGCTCATTTAAATTCTGCTGCTGTCTCTATAGTAGATGCCCTGCTCTGCTTTCCTACCTTTCAGTTACTTCCTGTTCAGCTGCGGTCTCCAGATGCCCTGTTCTATCTTCCTACTTTCCAGTTGCTTCCTGTTTTGCTGCTATTTCTGAGTGCCCTGCTCTGCTTTCCTACCTTCTAGTAGTTGCTTCCTGTTCTGCTGTATCTCCAGTACCCTGTTCTAGCTTCCTACTTTCCCATTGCTTCCTGTCTGCTGCTGTTTCTAGACCCCCTGCTCTGGACTCCTACCTTCCAGTTACTTCCTGTTCTGCTATGGTCACTAGATGTCCTGTTCTAGCTTCCTACTTTCCAGTTGCTTCCTGATCTGCTGCAATCTCCAAATGCCCTGTTCTGGTTTGTTCCCTTCCAGTTGCTTCCCGTTCCCCTTTACTGCTCCCGGGCCCTTTGCCCTTCTCATTGCCTGCCAGCAGAAGTGCTATCTCCCTGACCTGCTGCTGCTGCTGCTGCTGTCACCTCCTGGCGCATGACCTGCTTTTAGCCCACTCAGAAAAGCCCTCACGGTGGCAGGAGGTGATTAAAGAGGAAGCTTTCTTTAATCAGGTGGCACAGGCTCACTGCATCCCATCTCTCAGTCAGAGGCTGCTTGGCTGCTTTGGGGAAAAAAAGAGAGAGAGAGAGAGAGAGAGAAGGGGAGGATTGATTTTATGTTAATCACCAGCCCAGTGACTGGGGTGGTGTGACTGTGAAATCAAAAGGCACTTATCTGCTTTCCAGAAGGATACTGCAGGGAATATGGCTGCTGTTTTGTTTTTCTCCCAGCATCCTCTGTTCCCCGGGGATTGCTCCTGCTGCCCCCCCCAACCACCACAACTGTGCATGTCTTTCTGTTTATACTTTGGAAGGGATCTCTAGGGGCAAGAAGAGAAGACAGGGAAGATGCTGTGCTCCAATGCTCATGAATATATCTGGTCTCTCTACCTTAAATCTCCCTGGTGGATTGTTGCCCTACCTCTCTCTGAGGCTCAAATGTTACCATCACAGCTTGGTTGCTGAGGAAATGCCATCTCTACAGAACAGGAGGACACACCTTTGTTGGAGACAAAAACAGGTTGGGGAGGGAGGGAAGGGGACTGGAGCAAGGCCAGGGGTGGAAACGGCATTGCAGCGGAGTCACAGAGTCTCCAAAGCTCAAGCTGGCACCTAGGCCGTGTATCAACACCACCGCCTCCTAAGGCAAGGGAGGCTGGATTTCCAGGCAGAGTTCTGTTAAAATAAGCACCCCAAAAGGAGTCCGTGCAGTCATCCAAATCCAAACATTCCCAACTGATAGTCATTCAGCCTTTTCTTGCAGAAGTCCGGCAAAGAAGCAACACCTTCCTATTCATCAGTGTGGGCAACAGGTCTCTGAGTTTGGTCCCAGCTCTTCCTGGATATGCTGGGAATTCAACGTGGGAATACCCCTTGCATCCATGGAAGAATAGTCATTCCTGCAAAAGCAGCCTCTGCTGGGAGCCTTCCAGACATGGAGACGGCAATTCCCAGAATTCCCTAGGCAGCAAAGTTATTTATTTATTTGTTTATTTGTTTATTTATTTATTTATTTCGATTTCTAGGCCGCCCTATTCCGAAAACTCAGGGCGGCTTACAACATAATCAGTAGCATATAGAAATCAAATACATTATAAAACCCCTAAATTAAAACCAATCATCCGAAACAAACTCACAACAAACATACCCTGGCTGGGGCAAGGTGTCAACTGCCCCAGGCCTGCCGGCAAAGATGTGTCTTTAACAGTTTGCGAAAGGCGGAGAGGGTGGGGGCAATACGGACCTCTGGGGGGAGTTGATTCCAGAGGGCCGGGGCTGTAACAGAGAAGGCTCTTCCCCTAGGCCCCGCCAGGCGACACTGTCTGGCTGACGGGACCCAGAGAAGGCCGACTGTGTGGGCCCTAACCGGTCGCTGGGTTTCATGCGGCAGCAGACAGTCCCGCAAGTAACCTGGTCCGATGCCATGTATTGCTGTATTGCTGAAGATACAGGTAGTCCTCAACTTATGACCCACAACTGAGCCCAAATTTTACGTTGCCAAGTGAGACATCTGTTAAGTGAGTTTTGCCCCATTTTATGACTTCTCTTGCCACGTTTGTTAAGTGATTCTCTGCAGTTGTTAAATTAGTAGCACGGCTGTTAAGTGAATCTGGCTTCCCCGTTGACTTTGCTTGTCTGAAGGTTGCAAAAGGGGATCCGGTAGCCCTGGGACACTGCAACCGTCACAAATATGAGCCACTTATCAAGCAGCCAGATGTAAATCACGTGACCTTGGGGTTGCTGCTATGGTCATAAGTGTGGGAAATGGTCATAAGTCACCTTTTTTAGCGTCGTTGTAACTTTGAATGGTCATTAAATGAACTGTTGTAAGTCGAGGACGATTTGTAGTGAGTTGATGCCCAGGTGAGAGAAGGTTGAGGTAGGCAACTGGTTGAAACAGCTATCAGTATGTAGGACAGCCTGAATATATCTATACCTTGTATAAATTGGAAGGAATGGATGTCCTGTGGATGCATTTTGTTGCATTTGCACACATGATGATCAACCACAAAGGGGGAAACCTTTCCTGCTATATAATAATAATAATAATAATAATAATAATAATAATAATAATAATAATAATAATAATAATATGCATGGCCTGGAGGGAGACAATTCACAGAACCAGAGTTTTGTTCCCTGTAGGAAAAATCATCTAGACTCTCCCACTCCTACTCTGGCTTTTAGTCAATGGACTGCAGCCCCCTGCTCTCTTTCTCTCCCAGGGCTGGACCCACCCTTCTTTGTTTTAAGAGGCACATTGATCCAGTTTGTGCAGGCCCCCCTCCCTGTGCTTGCACCCCACGGTATGTTCTCCTGTCACGTTCTCCCACCTTGGCGCTCTCCATCTGCCCTCCTTTGAACTTTTCTCTCTGCCGCCTTGAAAAACTCCGTGCAGGTGCTGTGCACAGAATCCCACGCCAGCCCTGGGCAATGGAGAGAGAGAGAGAGAGAGAGAGAGAGAGAGAGAGAGAGAGAGAGAGAGAGAGAGAGAGAGAGAGAGAGAGCAGCCCCAGTTAGAATGCTTCCAACTCCTTTTGCAGCAGAGGCGTCACACGGCGAGCTCCCTCTCCCTCGCCTCCCGCCAATACCTTGAAATCAGTCTCCTTCTGACCGCCTTCTAATTAATGCTCCCCATCCCCAGATCTGCCTGGCATTGATGTAGCTTTCCCCAGGCGTGTTTTGTCTTCTGCTGTAATGCTGTGGAGCTTTAGCCAAGCCAGGGAAAAGGAGGTGCAAAAGACTCAGAACCCAAGGCAGCAGGAGAGGCTTTTATTTTTCGGGGGGGGGGGGAGGAAGGCTTCCTTTGACTGTCCCCAGAAGCATGGAGGCACTGATGTCAAAACAGTTTCATGCCTGCCTTCAACTTATCAGATGACGATTTGATGTCACAGCTGGAGAAAGGTCTCCTGGCCATTCAAGTCCCATAGCGACTAACATTGTGAGCTAAAAAGTCCATAACTTAAATCTCTCTAGGTTCCTTTTAACAAGTTGTTTGTGTCTTTCCTCTCCACCCCCTCCACTTAAAAGGTGCATTAAAACCAGCTCCTTCAGAAGTTGATAGGATTGTTATCTTCTAGACCAGAGGTCCCCAACCTTTTGGGCACCAGGGTCGGGTTCCATGGAGAGAGATTTTTCTGTGGAGGGGGTGTGGTTTTGTGTGCTGCCTGCATCCTGCGGATGGGGCTTTGCTTGTTTGTGCAGACCGGTTGCTGGCATGCATGTTCTGGTCCACAGACCGGGGGTTGGGGACCCCTGTTCTAGACCTACCAGCTTCTAGCTTAGAGTGCTTTCAATAGGCACCTGGGTGTGAGAAGACCCCCATTCCCATTCTGAAATTTACATTTTCAGAGTGGTTATTTGAACTTCAAACAAATTTTGGAAAGGAACTTAGCATGCTGCAAAGCATCCATCTCCAGAAAGGTTTTCATGTTGCAGATAATCTTAAATTCCATGCAGGCCCTATTTATCCTACAATCTGAGAGGATAAACACAAGTCCATTGCTCTGTGAGTAGATGCGCCTATCTGCTCATGGGGGAAAACTTTACTGTATACAAGGAGTATCTAGAGAAAAATTCCTAAATTTGGCTTTGGAAATGGATATTTGGTGATTGACCACATCCTCTGTTGCAGAAAGTGAATGGACCAGCCCTCTGACAGTTTTCTTTGAATGCCAGTGGCTTGTTTTCAAAATATGAGAACTGGTTGTCTAACAAAGACAAGGACTAGGGGTGACATGAAAACAGTCTTCCAATATCTGAGGGGCTGCCACAATGAAGAGAGGGACAACCTATTCTTCAAAGCACCTGAGGGCAAAAAAAGAAGTAATGGGTGGAAGCTTGAGAGATCCAACCTAGAATTAAGGAGAAGTTTCCTCTCGGAACAATTAATCAGTGGAACGGCTTGCATCCAGAAGCTGTGGATGCTCAATCACTGGAGGTTTTCAAGAAGAGACTGGACAACCATTTGTCTGGAATGATATAGCATCTCCTGCTTGAGCAGGGGGTTGGACTAGAAGACCTCCAAGGTCCCTTCCAACTCTGTTATTCTGTATTGGCAACTCTGTATTCTGTGTATTGGCAACCAGGACTTTATAACTGTATTATGCTCAGTTGGTTGAGTCTTTCATGGTAGGATGCTGATGACCTGGTGATACATAGAAATGACAAAGGTAATATCCAGTGGTGGGATTCAAATATGAGAACAACCAGTTCTCTGTGTGGAAAGTCCATTCTGGGCCTGGGCAACAAAAAATTAGCTACCGGTTCTGCCGAAGTGGTGTGAACCGGCTGAATCCCACCACTGGTAATATCCCTGTCTAGACTAGTAGCCTTCCCTGAGCAATAGCTAGCCTTTTTAGGCAAGTGGGTCATAAGTCAAGGCCATTAAGTATGAGAAAATGCTAGTTATTGGACTTTACCAGTTCTGATGCACGGTAGTTTTGGTTTAGAATGACTTGTCAATCAAATTGCTATTCTAACCATAAGCCATCTATGGTTTACTCAGCAAACCACAATTACTAACGAAGAGAACAGTTTCATACATCAGCAGTCCTTTTTCAGAAATGGTTACTATTTTGGAACAATGCAATTGGAAGATTCTCTAGGATAGGGGTCCCCAACCTCTGGGCCGTGATTCAGTACCGGGCTGCAGAAGTGGCAGGTGAGTGTGTGTGCATGCGCAACTCCACTTAGATGAGCAGTGGGTATGTGTTCCTGCCACTCGGGCAAATGCATGTGTGTGCCTGGTTGCATGCCGCTTGCACATAACCATTCCCTCTCCCTCCCCTTCCCCCCGCTGGTCCACAAAGCTGGAAAGGTTGGGATTGCTGCTCTAGGAAAGCCTGGTCATGATCCCAACCCTGTGCTTGCTTGCAACTTCATACAGAGGATAGAAAGCATAAGTTGTGCCCCTGAACACGGGCATGGCTGAGCATTAATTGCAACACCCAGAGGCCTCGAAGACAGCAGCATCTATTGTAGCTTATTGCTTATTGTAGCATTGTTTACAAAGGCCTCATTATGCCTTGAAAGCTAATCTTTTTGGATGGATGGATGGAGGGAGGGAGGGAGAGAAAGAGAGAAGGGGGGCAGGCAGACAGGCAGACACAGACAGACAGACAGACAGACATGGATAGATGGATGGCTGGATAGATGATTGATAAAGTAATAGAGTAGATAGATCTTGCATAAAGATCATCCTGTTCACATCGCCCAGAATGTATAGATGTGGTTCTCCATTGTCTCACACTGAAGGTATTCCTGGTCTATAGTCCACTCCAGAGCTGAGACAGCATTTTCAGGGCTGGGAAAACTGTTTTTCTGCTGATCCTTTTCTGGCTGTATTTGCACAGACAGCTCAGTTGGAAGGTGTCTGAACACACAAATGGTCACACAAGACTCTTTGGCAGGGATGTGCAACCTGTGGTTCATGGGCAAAATGAAGCCTCCAACACGCTCCATTTGCAGCCCTTGGAGACCTCAAAGATGGTGCCATTGAATGTTGAGGACAAAGTGGCCTGTTTTCAGGGTTGGGCTGATAGGATGCAGCCAAGCCACCTTTTAGCCAAGTGTATTATTTCAACCAAATCTGCAGGGCAGTTTAAGCTTCAGTATGGTGGGCAAAAATGGGCTTCTTTGTGTAAAACATGTTTTAGTTAATCAGGGATAAATATGCCATGATGTATAATTCCCAAAAGGGGAAGGAAAGCTTGCAGAAAGAATATGGGCATTGATATTTACAGTTTTCCTTTGAAGTCCTTTGAATTATTGCTTAAAGGACTATCATGGTACTTGTGAGATACCAGCTTTGAATTGTGAATTGTCAAGTATTGAGGCTGGCAATGTAGAACAAGTATTCTAAAACTGCCTGCACCATGGCACAGTTCACGCATGACATAAGTACAGGCAATTTCCTGTCCAGAGTTCTCCTTGCAACTTTGCTAGTTTTTTTTATAACTCCATTCAAATTTTGTGTAGAAGCAACTGAGTTTATTTTTTCTCACATTGGAATGATGGTACAATGCTGTTACTGGATTTCCGAGTCCTAAGCTGTGGTTTATGGAGTAAAGAACAGAAGGTTGGGTTTCTAAGCCATAAATATGGTTAACAACTCCACTGATGACTATGTTCACACAACACACTAAGCCAAAACCAATCAAATCTCAGTGTGTTTTGTGAATCAGATCAAAGACATTGACTATACATGCTTAACCCGGTTAGCATTAGTGTTCATTCAACTTGCTTAAATAGGTCAGTTCGAAATTTGACAGCTGCATTCACACAATAAGCCAAGTGGGTTGGTTTTAATCCTGATTCCTTTTTCCTTCTTTTCTGTGGCTTAGCACAGGGGTCCCCAAACCTCAGGCTGTGGCCCACTATTGGGCTGCCTCCTGGTCGGAACTGGACCAAGCGAGTGGTGGGGGAGTGCACACATGTAAAGCTCCACTTGCGTGCGAGCAGCAGGCGTTTGCGTCCACGTGCAAAGCTCCACTCACACGAGTGGTGGGCGCTTCTGTTCACAGTCAAAGCGCCACTCAAATGGAGCTGTGTGCATGCGCGCACCTACAACTCCCATGGAGCAATCCCCTCTCTCTCCCCACCCTGCTCCAGGCTGCCAAGCCAGAAAGGTTGGAGACTGCTGGCTTAGCACTTTGTATGCACCTAGGCCATGTGGACAATTTGTGATTCAGTACAGTGTACAAATCCAGAAAACAAATGAACTCAACAATCAAATTAAGCATGTTGTATGAATGGCAGTTTTGGTTTGCTTGTTCAAACCACATTAAAACTGTGTTCCATGTAAACACAGCCCCCTCACTCCTCCCACCCCCACCCCCGTCTACCTAGAATTTCTTAAAGCACTTTGATGTGTATGTTTCCGTTTTTGGAACTAGTTAAGAGCGAAAATACATTTGCAATAGGGAGCAGAAATAAATCTGAACCCATATTTTTAAAAAATATATTGCTAGGATTCTCTCCCTGCCCCCAACCTCTCCCTATCCCCCCCCCAACTTTCCATCTGAGATGAATCTCCTCTTGCGATTTGTATGGCTGCAGCTTGGGGACTATCTATTAGTTTTCTTTTTTGATCTGAGTCTGATTCACCCATCACCCAAAGCCTTTGCCTGGATTCACACATTCCTCTAAACCAGTGTTTCTCAACCTTGGCAACTTGAAGATGTGTGGACTTTGACCTCCAAAATTCCCCAGGCAGAATGCTGCTTGAGAAATTCTGGGAGTTGGTTCCTCCCCTTAAAGTTGCCAAGTTTGAGAAACACTTTTTAAAACTATGACATAATTTGTTTAGCTTTGTCTAGGTTGGATGCATAAACTCCCCATACTATGGTTTGTAAATCATAGTTTATGATCATAAGGAGTATAAATCTGCTCAGTTGTAGATTGTGCAGTTAAGTAGAATTAGGCAAACCTTGGCTTAGCATGATGTGTTGGACCCAGTCTAAAAAGACAGTGAGTAGTAATATGCATTTTTGTATTAACAGCTGTTTAAAAATTCAAATGAAATTCTTCCTTCCTTCCTTCCTTCCTTCCTTCCTTCCTTCCTTCCTTCCTTCCTTCCTTCCTTCCTTCCTTCCTTCCTTCCTTCCATAATCAGGAGAAATTATTCCAGAGAGCACTTGTAAAACACACAAAAGCCTGGAGGGAAAAACAAAGTCAGAGAGAAGAGGGGCAAAGGTGGAGATGGATGTTGGCAGCACCTGCAAATCAGTTCCAGTGGGGGAATGGCTGGGGAGAGGGCTTGGGACCTGTCAATCATCCTGCTTGGAAGGTGAGCTGCATTGGAAGAGGGCTGGATTTGTCCCAAAGGCGGGAAGAGAGAAGAGCACAGGTGCGATTGGGGGGGGGCTTCCCCTCCTGGGGAAGGCTTAGGTGTAAGTGCCCGAAGAAAAGCATTCTGGGAATGAACCAATTCCCTGCATTGTTAAAGCAAGAAGAGTGTCTGACATGGACTCCCGTCTTCCAAGGAGAAAGGATGCTCTGGAACAGGGGCTTGAACCTTTGCGGCACTTTAGCGTGACTTGTTTATTAAGCCTCCAATGAGGTTGCTTACTTGCCGGGAGGTCTGGTTATATTTCTGCCTCCCCAACCAGCCAGCCAGGCGACAGGAGAACAGCTGTATTCAGACAGACAGATGATTTATCCAACGATGGCTAGATCTGGCTCCAGGAAATAAAAGACAGGGAAGAAAGAAAAATGCACAGGACAAGGCAGCTACTGCTAGGAAACAGAGAGGCAGGTTTAACAAAGGACAACCGGACAAACGCTGAATGCAGGATTAGCAAATTCAAAGAGCAAGTTTCTAGCCCTCAGGGTGCCAAGATAAGAAGAAGCAGTTGCCAGGAGTTCTGGAAGCTCTGGAAAAATAGGTTATGTTTCAAGATCCTAACCGAGGAACTTTAGATCTGTGAACAAGCCAGGGAACTGGTAATGAAAAAAGAGTTCCCATTGAATGTTAAGATTCCTGGGCTGCCTTTTTCCTTTTAACATTTATAAGCAGTAATATAGTTGGAGATGTTGACATTAAGCACAAAAAATTGTATTTCTTTTTTATATCAGGGAAACAACTCACTGCATTCTGCTTGATATCTTTTACTAGTGCTATTTGAGCATTAATTATATACTTTGGTAATTATTTTTTCCATTTTTAAGTATCCTTTTTGAAAATACCCCTTTGTTTTATTTTTATTTCTAAATATTCCTGGGGCTCTTTAGGAAAGCTACAAAACTCACTTGAAGACTGAAGCTGCTATTTTAATCGAATTAAACTATTGAGTGTTAGGCTGTTGAATCTGTGATCTGCTCTAAAGAGCCTCAATTAATTTCTTTTCCAAAAGTTGAACACCTCTGCAATTTAGAGAGGCTGCCAAGTTTAATCTCACAACAGAGGACATAGCCAATCACAAAGCACTGATCAGGCTGTTCCTGTCACCCCTTTAGCCCCAACCTTCCCATTTGGGCTTATTTTTGTCTTTGTTGCAGGGCTGGTGGACCACCACTTCTAAAGAAAACATTAAGTTGCAGCCTGAAACATTTTCACATGGAGAATAGAATAGAATAGAATAGAATAGAATAGAATAGAATAGAATAGAATAGAATAGAATAGAATAGAATAGAATAGAATAGAATAGAATAGAATAGAATAGAATAGAATAGAATAGAATAGAATAGAATAGAATAGAATAGAGCCTTGGAGGTCTTCTAGTCCAGCCCCCTGCTCAAGCAGGAGAACCTATACCATTTCAGACAAGTGACTGCCCAGTCTCTTAAAAATCTCCAGTGATGAAGCATGCACAATTTCTGACTGCAAGCTGTTCCACTGGTTAATTGTCCTCACTGTTAGGTAGTTTCTCCTTAATTCCAGGTTGCTTCTCTCTTTGATCAGTTTCCAACCATTGTTACTTCTCCTGCCCTCTGGTGCTTTGGAGAATAGTTGACCTCTTCTTTGTGGCAGCCCCTCAAATACTGGAATACTGCTATCATGTCGCCCCTATTCTTTTCTTTAGACTAGCCAAACCCAAGTCCTGCAGCCGTTCTTCATATGCTTTAGTCTCCCGGCCTTTGATCATTTGAGTCGCTCTTCTCTGAACTTTTCCAAGGTCTCAATGTCTTTTTTGTAGTAAGATGATCAAAATTGGTTGCAATATTCCAGGTAAGCCATTTGAACATGTCCCTCGTTGTGAACTCCATTATCATGAACCAATGGGGGATGGAGTCATCAAACATTGCTGTTCTAGCAGAATCCCACCAATCTGGAACAGCCTCTTCCTACAGCAGTGTTTCTCAGACTTGACAACTTTAAAGATGTGTGGACTTCAACTCCCAGAATCCTATAGCCAGTTAGCTGTCTAAGGAATTCTGGGAGTTGAAGTCCACACATTGCAAAGTTGTTGAGTTGAGAAACACTGCTGTGTTGTAGAGGTTAGCTTGGTTCCTTTGATCTTCCAGAATTGGGCAAAGGTTGAGCTTTGATTTCTTGTAAATTCTGAATTGGATTTGAAGATGTTTGGGGATGTAGGTTTTTCTTACCATGGGCATATTATTTACAGCCACTCTGATTAGGGAAGAGTTTGGATTTGAACAAATAATGGTAATAATAATCTTCCAAGAATATTTCTGGAATTGATTAGGGGCCAGGAGCAATACATGGAAATAAAAGATGAAGACAGACTTCGGCATTTTGCTTTTCAGCATGCCAACTTTGTATCTCTGTGTGTGCATTTTAAGAGTCAGGTGAAGCAAGGAATCCTGTGGATTTCAAGAGATGGATCTGCAGCTCTTTAGAACTGCATTGGCCATCTATACTAGGGCTTTTCAACCTTTTCACCCATTGTACCACTTTTAGGATATGGCAACATCCAAGTACCCATCAGTTGCCTAGCAAGGTGTCAAAAACTTGATGACCAAAAAAAAAAAAAAAGGAAAAAAGTGATAAAGTACAGGTAGTCCTCGACTTACAACAGTTCGCTTAGTGACTGTTCGAAGTTACAATGGCACTGAAAAAAGTGCCCCCCAAGCCACAGCCGAGCAAGTCACCTGCCTGCCCACCCGGCGGCGCTCTTCCTCCTGTCCGAGGTTTTCATTGTTGTGAGCAGCGGGGATGGGGTGGGGTGTTTGGTTTTTATTCCCCCCATCTGCTGGGTGGTTGCAGCTGGTTTTGGTCACTTCACATGACCCTGGGACACTGTGACCATCATAAATATGAATCAGTTGCCAAACATCTGAATGTAAATCACAAGATCCTGGAGATGCTGCAACATTCCAGCTAATCAGTGCTTCTTCTGGGCTCAGCAGAAGCACCAGGATCAGCGCCGAGCTCCAGCTGGATCCTGGCGCTTCCACTGAGCCCTGACAGCCTTGAAGTTCCAGCCATCTCTCGCTCAGGCTTGTGTGGTGCTGCCACCAGTTCAGCTCATTCCCCTCCCCCACTACCACTTTTCTAGCATGGTCGCGTATCACCTGCCAGGTGCCAATGTACCAGAGGTGGTACCCGTACCACTGGTTGAAAAGCCCTGATCTATACAGTAGAACAGAGGTCCCCAACCTTTTGGGCACCAGACACTGGTTATGTGGAAAGAGATTTTTCCGCGGACTGGAGGTGGCGTAGTTTTGTGTGCTGCCTGTGTCCTGCGTATGGGGCTTTCCTTGTTTGTGCAGACTGGTTGCTGCCATGCCACAGCCCAGTACTGGTCCATGGACCGGGGCTTGGGGACTCCTGCAGTAGAACATTTCAGACAGAGACAGCTTTGATTGGTGCCTTCATCCCTCACATCATTATTGCACAAAAACAGGAAAAATGCAGAAGAGAACATCTCTGTCCTTTGTGCGATGAATCCAGTCGTGGTGGTTTGTAAACAGCGGTGTATTGCATATTTGAACTTCCAATTATTGCTTATTCAGCAAATTAAAATTACCCAAAGGGGGTCCATGGGTCCCTTTTCTCTAGTGAAGGGATAGTTTTGAAGTAGGGAAGGATTGGGGGGGGGAGCAGCTGCTAGAGCAGAGAATCCAGTGGTTTTGCTATTAGCACCTTGACCTGTCCCTGCCCAGCTGCCTTTCCTGATGCTGATGCAAAAAAGACCTGAGGCACAGCACCAGAACTAATGGGCTCTGGAGTAGCATAATGCTTCCTGACACCTGCTCTCACCTCCCCCTTTTAGCAATGCTGCTATAGCATGTAAATAAACCCTCCTCCCTGGACACATTTCTCAAAAAAGAGACACACTAAACACCAAATATGATACTCCATTTAATTGAGTCCAACATACTGCTTGATTTTGAACTCTAGATCAGTGCTTCTCAACCTTGACAGCTTTAAGATGGGTGGGCTTCAACTCCCAGAATTCCCCAGCCAGCCACTTCAATTCTGGGAGCTGAAATCTGCTGAGGTTGAAAAAACACTGTTTTACCATATTATGTTAACCCAGCCATCTGTGTTTTACAGTTAAGGAATTCTTGGCTTAGCACACTGTAAGAACACAGGCAAAGAAACCATAGTAAGTCTGAGTGTGCAGGAGGCATCTGGCAATGGAACAGAACTGAGAGTTGCCAAGCAGGGGAAAAAAACCTGGGAGTTTTCATCCTGACAAATGCTTCATCCTGCCATTCTGAAAATAGATGGTTCCCATGGTGTACTAGGTCAGCATGCAGTTTGCTTGGCTTGGACTTAGCTCTTTGTGTGAACCCAGCCGATTATGGCTTAGGGAGCCAGCCATAATTAAGCCATGGCTTATAGCAAGGCTTGAACCAATCAGTTGCTAGGAAGGAAGGAAGACTTTGGCTTTGAATAGATCACTCATGTCTTAAGAGAATTCTGCTGAGACAGCTGTTCCCCTGCCCTTCTGCTGTTTTCTTCAGTTCCACCCCAGCCCCCCCAGCCCCCCCCCCCGCCTCCAGTTCCTGCAGAAGAAAAAGCAAGAAAGCAGCTAAAACCCGGATAATCATTTCAGCAGTTGAGAGCATCATCACGGATGGCCCCAGAGCATTCTGCCCCTTGATTGTTTTGTCTTTTGTGTCATTTATTAGACTAAAATTGCATGGGTGTATCTATTAGCAACCTATACTGCAAACCTGTTCCAAATTTTCAACAGAAATGTGATCTGTAGGTATGTCTAGGCAGAAACGTAGGCAGTCAGCTAAATTAATCCTAACAAACCAGCCAACAAATCCTTTTCATTGCTTCTTTTAAAGTAATGGTTAGGTCGATATTCAGGTCACACCCAAGTTTTCCCAACAGTCCCTGCCTTAATGGGTTTGGCTTGTTTGCGGCTAGCGTTTTGCATGCCCTTGGCCACAGTGGCTTCTAAACCACGGTTTGCTGCTAAATGTACTTACCAAAAACCCGGTATGGCATAGTACGTGAACCTAGCGATTAAACAAACAACAACAGAAACTTTTAGTCAACTCAGTTTACACACTCAACATACCAGCTGGTTTGACGGAAATGAACACAACCTTGGTGCAATTAGCACTCTCTCTCCCGCCCCTCCTTGACCCCAGCAACCTCTATGCCAAATGTGATGTGACAGAGCAATCATGTGTGAATATCCACGTGTTGTGCCCATTCATATACGAAGCATAGAGAGGGCCTGATACTTTTGGAAGAGAAGCTGGGGAAGGGATCACACAATCACCACCTTGTTTTTACACTTAGCTTCAAGGACCAGAAATGAAACATGCTGAAGAAGAAAGTAGAGTAATCACTTAAAAAAAGAGGATGCCAGTTTATTTTTATTTGTTTATTTATTTCAAGATGGTTAAGACTGCCCAACTCAGACTATGTGACATAGGGCGGTGTCCAACATAGATGCACAATAAATCAAATAGAAGAAAAGAAAGAAACCAAAACTATCTAAGAAATAAATACAGGTAGTCCTTGCCTCACCGTTCACTTAGTGACTATTCAAAATTATAACGCCAGTAAAAAAAAGAGTATTATGACCATTTATCACACTTATGACCATTGCAGTATCCACATGGTCATGTGATCAAAATCAGATACTTGGAAACTGGCAATTATTTATGGTGGTTGCAATTAAGTGTTTCACTTAACAACTGTACAAGAAATATTGTAAAATGGGGCAAGACTCATTTAACAACTATCTTTCTTAGGAATGGAAATTTGGGCTCAATTGTGGTCATAAGTTGAGGACTATCTGTAATGTAAAATGACAAACCAGCACACACAAAACAACCCTGGGAGGGACTAACGTGAGGAGAATATCTATGGAGATTCTGAGTCATCCAGGTCAAAAAGCTTCTTGGATGAGAAGTAAAACATCTTCAAAGAAAAACAAGGAAGTCCAGTTGCCGCATGAAAAAGCATATTTGGGGTAAGGTGAGGAGAGTTGAGACCTTCGTGTACCAAGAAGGAAGATCATCCCAGAGAACGTGAGGATCCACAGAAAAGACGCACTTCCTAGGTCACATAAAATGACAAGGCTGAAGGGTCAGAACTTGGAGCATGTCCTTGAGGGAGAGCATAGGGCAAGTACATTTTGTTTGGAAGAAAGTGGTTCCTTAAGTAACCCTACATCATGTAGAGCAGGGGTGTCCAACCTTGGCAACTTTAAGACTTGTGGACTTCAACTCCTCTGCAGGCTGGAGAATTCTGGAAACTGAAGTCCACAAGTTTTAAAGTTGTCAAGGTTGGACACCCTTGATGTAGAGCTTTAAAGGTCATCAATAGCACCATGAATCACACCAGAAGGCTATCAGAAGCCATTGCACCAATAACTACCCGGGCTGCTGCATTCTGAACCAACTGAAGCTTCTGGATTGCTTTCAAGAGCTACCCCTTGTAGAACATACTGCAGTAGTTCAGTCTGGAGGTGAGTAAAGTGTGAGCAACCATGAACAGAACATTAACCTCTTTTTGTTCTTCTATGCAATCTTTCTACAAGATATCTTTCTATAAAAGAACCCTTCAGATATAAACATTTTAAAAAAAACTTGTTTAAAACTTTCTGTAATATACTTGTTTTTCAGACAGATTTTTTCTGAGTACGTGGTGATTTCTTCATTGGTGGAAGATGAATCTCCCACAGGCTTCGTTTGGTGTTAGCAGCTGAGCCACTGTGCAGTCCAGCCAAAGAGAGTTCTTACATCTACTCCTAATGGAATAGATGACAAAATTATTTCCCCCCATAAATAAAGGACCTTCCTACAGCTGTTACAGTCATAAACTGGATCCAGATATTTACTAATCTATAGTTATGACCACAATTGGGATCAGAGTTTCCTTTGCTAAGCAAGCAGTTGTTAAGTGAGCATCATCTGATTTTATGACCTTTTTGCCCTGGTTGTTAAGCAAATCACTGCAGTTGTTAAGTGAATCATATGGTCATTAAACAAATCTGGCTAACCCATTGTCCACAGCCAGCTGGGAAAGCTGCAAATGGTGATCATATGATCCTGGCATGCTGCAACCTTTGCAAATACATGCTGGTTGCCAAATACACAAATTCTGACCATATGACACTGGTATGTGTGAAGACCAGTTGTACATAACTTTTTTCAGTGCTGTTGTAACTTCAAATGCCCATTGAAGGAATGGTTGTAAGTCAATAACTACCTGTATAAACTATGGCTTGTGAATCTCAGTTGTTGGGTTCAGCAACACATAAACCAAGGCATCTTATGGCTTAATGTGTCATGTGAATGTATATATTTTAAACGACAACATAGGGAGATAAATGGCTTGGTCAATAGACTTCCTTGAAAAGATGTACAGAAGGAAAAGGATGTATAGGTCAGATCAACACCAATTTTCTAGAAAGAGTTTTAGCTTCTGGAAGATGTCCAGGATTTCTCTTTATGGCATTCCTGGCAGCAGTTACATGCCAAATTATAAATTTATATGATGCTCAAAGAAATGTGCCTCAAGGCTGATCAACAACCTTGATAAGCTACCATTAAATTTCTCTTTAATTAATATTGTCCTTTCCAAATTTGAGAAATTGTGAATAAAAGGTCTTCCCTTTAAATAGGGCTGAAATTATATACTCTTGGCTCCTTGATGGGAATCACTAAGCTATAGTTTGGTTAATGCTTTTTTATACAGTAGATGACAATTGGACCCACACAACACATAAAACTAAGAAATAAGGCTTACAGGTCAAAATCAGAAGATGGATTAGCAGGATGTGAGAATCCTGAGAGTGGGTTTCTGAGAACTTGTTTGGGAACCTATTGCAATCACAGAAGGCCATTATTAGACTAAGATGTGGTGTATCTAATGTCTTCCTGCAGGATGCTGCAAGTCCACCCTCCTCCTCCTCCTCCTCCTCCTCATCTTCTTCATTAAAAGATTCTGGGAGAAAGAGGTTTATAATGGAGGGGCAAACTATCACAAATTCCCATATTACATTCCTAAAATTTCATTCCCTGTGCAAAAGTCAAGTATTGTGTTGGGATTGCTTTAAGGCAATGGGCTCTTCATGCTCCTTATAATAGCCCCATATTTAGGTGCCACTTGTGGACTTCCCAGAATCCTGTATTAAGTTTTTGTGGAGTAAGAAAGCTGGACTAGGTAGCCATTAGGGTCACCTGATGCTTCTTTTGTCTTGGCTGAACATTTAACCCTGGTTGTGATAGATTTGTGAGCATGCCACAAATGCGACTGTGTGGTTAATGCTGCATTAATTGTATGCAAAAGTCCAAGGAGAGAGAAGTTGATGGCGACGTGTATTGATTGTGATCAGATGCTAAAAATAGCAGAGGAATTCAAAGCTGACATCAGCAGCTGGTGGAAGCCAACAGCCTCTGATCTTTGTAACATCTCTCTGGGGCATAAGGAATGTTCTGAAAAGTCTTGAAGACTGTCAGCACAGTAACCGGATGGTATGACTTATTTACTTAGGAAGAAGCCCCATTGTGTTCCCTAATGCTTGCTCCCAGGGATCTGGTGATGCTCCTGATAGTTCTGAAACCAAAATTCCTGAAAAAGGTCATTTCCAATAATTAGATGAGAATTAGACAGATCAAACAAAGAGCACCCCAAGATACATTTAAAATTATATCTACATCCATGAATTGGATTAAAATCAACAAATTTTGTGACAAAGTAGCAACTAAAAATATTAAAATAGCAGAAGTGGTTCATATCATTGCTCCATGAACGGAGATATGACTGGAACTTTTACCAATGTCCATCAGCCAACGAGGAAATGGGCAACATGTATTTTTTTGGGGGGGGAAATATTCCACAATAAATGTCTAGGACGGCCACTGTAGAGGCACACATATATTATGCAAAGTCACAGTTGGTTTAAACATGATTTATTGATAAACCATAGACTAAGTTAATGCCACATGCTAAATCCAAGTAGCAATAATAGTTACATTCACATAAGAATGGCTGGTTATAAATGTCATAAGTGGCCCTGTTTTTAATGTACCACTCTTTAAACTGAGATTTAAGGCTTACTGATGTCATTTCAGATTAAGGAAGAAACTCAAGATTACCCCATTTTGATTCTCTTTATAATAAGAAGAGAGAGGGAGAATCTGTCAGGCTTTAAAGATTCTGTTATTTATCCTTTTAACAACAGTACAAGTAGTCCTCACTTAATGACCATCACTTAGCAACCGTTCAAAAATTACAGTGTTTGCAAAGTTCTGATGGCTTCCCCTCCCCTAGTCATGTGGTTACATTTTGGGCACTTGGCAACTGGCAGCATCCCACAGTCACTTGATCATGGGTTGTTTTTTTTTTACCCATTTCCAGCATTTACTTTTTGTTGCTGCAAAAAAGATTATAAAATTGGATGTGATAATGTAGTAATTCCAGGTACAATTGCAATTGTAATTTGAAAACTACCTGAGGTGTCTGTTTCTTGACCTGGCTTACCTCAAAGGGCTGACAGCAGCCCTGGATCTTTTTACCTCAGATAAACGAACATAGTATTGCAGTCTGCCTGAAACATACTCAAAATGGCAGCTATTTAAGATTTCAACAGCACAGGAGGTCTGAAAGGTCAGCTAAAACATTGAGCTTGGAGGGAGTAAAACTAATGTTGAGAGGCTGAATGTGAATGGTGTGTATAATAATTTGCTCACACACAATTGCACAATCCTTTAGAGCTGCAGAGGTTAAACTTGAAATCTCACAAAATAAAGTCAATGTGATGTGCAATGGTTAAGTGCTAGGCCTGGATTCAATGTGTATGTTAGTTTTTGTAATCATCATGATTCAGAATGTAAGAAACACCCAACTGCAGAGGTGTCCAAGCGTGGAAACTTTAAAGCAGGGGTTCTCAACCTTGGCAACTTTAAGACTTGTGGACTTCAACTCCCAGAATTCCTCAGCCAGCAAAGCTGGCTGAGGAATTCTGGGAATTGAAGTCCACAAGTCTTAAAGTTGCCAAGGTTGAGAACCCCTGCTTTAAAAGCGCTCGACATAAAGTCCCAGAATTCCCCAGCCAGCCATGCTGGTTGAGGAATTCTGAGAACTGAAGTCTACAACTCAAAGTTGCCAAGCTTGGATACCCCTTCCCTATTCAATTAGACCAGGGGTGTCAAACTGGCGGCCCATGGGCTGGACGCATCATCTGGAAGCCGCGCCCACCCCATTGCCGGCAATGGCAAAACCGGCCCGAGTTTGACATGTCTGAATTAGACCAAGGACCAATCTCAACTACCGGTAGTATTTTTTTTCTTAGTGTAGCCACCCAGATGTGAGGTGCTTGCAACAGGAGGAGTTATAACCGTTTCCCATCATTATTCCTCCATAACAGGGATTTGCAGATATGTGATCCCAAACTACAGATAATCCTTGACCTATAACCATTAATTTAGCAACCATTGGAAATTATTACTGCACTGAAAAAAAATGACTTATCATCAGTCCTCAGACTTACGACCATTGCAGCATTCCAGGGTCACATGATCACCATTTGTGACCTTCCCAGAGGAAAAAGTCAATAGGGATAGCTGGATTCACTTAATGACTGCATGATTCACTTAATAGCTACAGTGATTGCTTAACAACCATGGCCAGAAATGTCATAAAATGTATGACTTATTTTTATAGTCCATTTGTGGGTTAGTGAGAATGGCCTTATTATGCTCCAATGAATGGCAGTAAGAAATATGTAACTTTAATAAATCTAGGGGGAAACGTTATACTGCTGGGAATGGATTGGTGGGAATGACATGAAGGCACTGTTCAGAAAAAGTGATTAGAGCTAAGAATACCTGAGAATGGTAACGGCTTGGTGAATATCTTTTTAGGAAAAGGTCCAGTATAGGTTGCACATTTTGGAATATTTGGAGCAACTTGTTGAAAAACAAACCGCATTGATTTTCTTTGATGCAGAGAAGGCCTTTGACAATTTGAACTGGGATTTCCTGTTTCAGGTTTTGGAAGATACGAATTTTGGAAAGAACTTCATAAAACAGGTAATACTTCACAGAAAGCATAAATAATTGTTAATGGAATTTAACAAAACCATGTGAGATTACAAAAAGGAACAAGACAGGGCTGTTCATCATCCTAAGCTAAACAAGGAACTCCCTGTAGAATGAAGGGAATTAAGAATCAAAGCAATTGTATTATTTGGAAGGAAGTCCAAATTGGGGAATACTGGAAGAGTATTTTAGAGGAGTGACAGTGATCTGTTGAAGAGTGAAATTGAAACAATTTTTTTGAAACAATGCTGTGGATGCCCCAACACAGGAGGTTTTTAAGAAGAGATTGGGACAACCTTTTTTTTTTGAAATGGCATAGGGCAGTGATGGCGAACCTTTTAGAGACTGAGTGCCCAAACTGCAACCCAAAACCCACTTATGCATTGTCGGATGCCGGGTGGGTGTGGCCCATTGGCTGGGCGTGGCCAATTGGGTGGGCATGGCTATGGTGGTAACAGCAGACTGGGTGGGACTAAAAAGTTCAATCAATCAATTCCAACTTTGCAAGATCTTTTTTTTCCCGCGAGAAGTTGAAATTGACTGATTGAACCTTTTTTTTTTTTTGCACACGGCGGCGGAGGCCTAAAGCGAAAAGGTTTTATAAAACCCAGCTGAAGGCCTAGGACTGGGGCGATGGCACACGTGCCCACAGAGAGGGCTCTGAGTGCCGCCTCTGGCACCCATGCCATAGGTTCGCCACCACTGGCATAGGGTCTCCTGCTTGAGCAGAGGTTGGACAGAACAGGGGTCTTCAAACGTGGCCCTTTTATGACTTGTGGACTTCAACTCCCAGAATTCCTCAGCCAGGCACCATAAAAGGGCCACATTTGAAGACCCCTGGACTAGAAGACCTTCAAGGTCCCTTTCAACTCTGTTATTCTACAAATACTCTAAATATTAGCATCCAACAAAAAATTGCTGACAAAGAAAAATTATAAGGCTGCAGTTTAGATGGTGTTAATTGGAGAGATGTTAAAATGTGGATGTGGTTTAATTATGAAATGGTTATGGATCTTGTGTAATGTGTGTGTGAAGACTGTATTTATGTCTGGTAACTAGAAGAATGCAGTTCTATAACAAGGAACAGGTAACAAAAGTGAGTGAAAAAACCACGTTTCTTAAATGTTCCTTGGAAGTTATTTAGCAGAATTCTGGTTGAAAGAGTACAGACTGGGTGTGCAAACCAACTTTTGCTCTTCAGAAAGGTACCAAGAAACCTAAAACTGTGAGAAAGTAGATTTGTTGTACAATTGCTGATTTAGAGAACACACATGATAAAATGAATTGATTTATGGATCAATTGTGGAATGATAGATATGTATGGATGCCCATTTAATGAAAGAGTGGACATTTTGACCATCAGGTTTTTTTTTATGTTTGGCAGGAATCATGTTAGCAGTAGGAGCTTCCAAAAGGTAAGCAGCTTACATCCATTCTAAAGATGAGCATAAACTTACTTTTCATGTTTTCAGATTCCCTCTGTTTTTAAGTGTGCTCTCTGAAGTGTGCTGTTCTTGAAAAGCTAAGCAGGGTCAAACCCTGTTGCTTGGGAGACCATTGATTTGAAGAGGACTTTTCCTAGCTTATTTGCTTAGTTTTATACAGGAAAAACAGGGAAGCTGCACAGCTGTTCTTTTGGCAACTGGCCTTCAAATTTTCCAGTAGGATCCTGGGTGGCTCTGGTGGGGGGAAGGGGGGCTGTAGTAAGGAGTCTGGAGGCACATTATGGGATGCTCACCCCCACTGTTAATAGCTCTGGTCAGATGTGTCCTGCAGTTTGTTTGGAAGGCTACAAGCTCCCTGCAGAGACTGCTTAGCTGAGGTTAAGAGTAGGCTGAGCCCACGCCCTGTAGATCGCCTGATGTCATCCCTGCCCCAGGCCATCTGCGCCCTGTCCTGGAGGGGAGACATAACTCTCCTTGCGGAATTACAGAAGGTTCAAGGCTCCGAGATTCCCCGAAGCGGAGCAGTCCCGGCTCCCACCATTAGAGGGCACTGCTCACACATATAAACAGTAGTGTCTTATTCATACGAGGCGTTTTTCCTCTTCCACAGAAATTCTGTTTTGGAAGCTTCCCACGAGACCAGCAAGCACCCCGCGTAGTACTTTTTGAAGAGCTGGACATCTCAGGAGTGTCTTGTACCTTTAAACAAACACAGAGCAACTAACTCAGAGGGGCCGAAAGTTTAAAGCCGAACAAGGACACGAGAAAGGGGGGGGGAGTTACAGCTGAGCATTTCTTTAAAACTGAACCCTGGAAAAGGTTTGGCCCATAACGCTGGGGGGGGGGTGTAGCCTGGCCCCCAGTTACCTCCAGCGAAGTTTGCATTGTGCACTTCGCAAGGATCCCCGAAATCCTACAGCCTCTCTTTTTTAACAGTTTAGGGTGACAACATCACACCGCCAGTTGCGAACCCGGAACAACCATGGCGCTTCCCGAGCGCGCACTCGGACGGACGGGAAGCATCGCGTCCAAAGCGCCGCCGCCGCCGCCGCCGCCGCCGCGCCCGGCTCGTTCCGCCAATTCGCGCAGCCCACTCCCCGCCCGTCCAGCCGCGAAAGTCCGGCTCGATCTCCTTCCCTGCCCCCCCCTCCTCGCCGAAGAGGAAATACTACATCCCCCAAGATGCTTTGCGGGTCTCTCCCTGGGGTTCCGGATGCTGCTCTGGCTGCTGACAAGCGAAGGTAAGCCGAGAGCGTCTGAGGCAGCCAAGGCGGCAACAGCGGCTGCGAAGAAGCTCCCAGCCAGCCTTTCCTCCAAGCCCGGCAAGCGAGAGGCGAGGCAGGGGCGAGCGGACGAGCCAGGCGGCGGTCGGGAGAAGGAGGCGGCGGGCGACCGGCGGGGCGGAGGAGCAAAATCCCCAGCCCAGCACAGCAGCAGCAGCTGAGCGGCAGCGCGAGCCAAGGGTCTGCTTTCCCTCTCCCCCCCCCCCCGCCCGCTTCTTCTTCATTTCCTTTTCCAGCAGCAGCAGCAGCAGCAGCAGCGACGCGAGAGACAGAGGCGCGGGGGGCGGCGAGCGAGCGAGCGAGCGAGCGAGCGCTGGGAAGGCAATTCTCGCCGCCTTGCATATTTTCCTACCCACCCCTCCTTCCTGGCTCCGTCTTTTGTGTGGTGTGTTGGAAAGGGAGGGAAGGAAGGAGGCAAAAAAGAAAGGAGGAAAGCGAGCAAGCGAGTGCGAGAGCGCCAGCGAAAGAGAGAGGGAAAGAAAGGAGCCGAGGAAGAGGCGGCGGCGGCGGCGGCAACGAGCGGAGGGACCATGTCCAGCAGAGTTGCGTGAGGATAATGTGACCGGCAGGCGATGAATATGCTGTCGCTGAAGGTTGGCAGTGGCGCCGAAGGGTCGGGCAGTCTCCCCGGCAGCCAGGAGTCTCCTGATCCCCTGGAAGAAAAAAGTCTCTCCCGAAAGGCAGCCGCCGCCGCCGCCGAAGGGATCAGTGGGCAGCAGCAGCAGCAGCAGCAGCAGCAGCAGCAGCAGGCTGGTGAGTAACTCGGCGAGCTGCCCCCTCGCCAGCCAGCCAGCCAGCCAGCCCGCGCCGCCCTCCTCTTCCTTTCACCACCCCCTACCTGCCCCCCCAAATCTTCTCAGAAGGGTTGGGGTTTTTATTTGGCTCGTGCCAAGCGCTCCCCCGTTTCTTTTCTGGGTTTTTTTGCCCCCCCCCCCTCCCCGACCCCAGGACGTTGGATGGCTACACAATTTCTTTTCCCAGCCGAGTTGCTCTGTGCCTTCGGTTTCCGCCTCCCGCCCGCCCCCCTCCGGGTCCCTCCGCACTCCTCTCCCCATATCTTTTCGGGAAGGGTGGGGAAGAGGGATGGGTGGAGAGAAAGACGCGAAGGCTTGATTTTTATTTTTATTTTACCAAAAAAAAAAAAAAAAACCCAACAACTAATCCGTATGAACCAGCCTTTTGTCTCGACCAGTGTAAGCAAAGCCTTGGCAGCTGGAGGTAAGACAGTTGAAGCGCGCGCGCAAAAAAAAAAAAGGTGATATTTCTTTTTATTTCTCGCCTTCCCTTCTTTCTTTCTCTTTCTCCGAGAGACGCCTCTTCGGTTATTCTCGACCACCCTTTTTTTTTTTTTTGCAATATGCGGATTGTCAGCCGTCACTTTCTTTCCTCCCTCCGTGCCTCCCCCCCCCACACACACACACTCCGCGGTCCCCTTGGCCGCTGCCGCTTCTTAAAATTGCTCCCGAAATCGCTTTAGGTGTAAACATTAATCTGACTTCGCACATGCAGCTCGGGGGCGCGCAAGCCGAAGGGCGCTGTGCGCGCGCGCACGTGTGTGTGTGTCGCGCGCGCGCGAGCTGGAGAAGCCACGGAGTAAGCGGGTCTGTTTACGGGGTGGGGGGGGGCGAGTAGAGAGTTGAGAGGCGGAGGGAGGAGGCGGAGGCGATGCTTTGAAAGGGGAAGGAGTTGCGGGCGGGCGGGCGGGGGGGGGGAAGCGAGCTCAGGCGCGCTTTTTTCGCAGGCAAACAAACCTTTATTATTTCAGCATGTGAGACTGGCAGGGGAGGTGCGATTAGGAACGGAAGCGCCCTGCAGAACCTTCCTTGGGAAAGGGGTGAACTCTCCTCTAGAGTTTCCTCTCAGCTCCCCCCCCCCCCCGGCATTGTGAACGTGACTTGAGAAAGAGACGTGGAAGGGGGGAGAAAGAAGGAAAGGACTCTCGGGGTAGCCTCCTGCAAAGGAGGCCGGAGAAGCGAGCAGCAGAGCCTGCAAAACAGGTCTGTGGTCCTGGGAAGGGGGTGGTGGGGTGTGTTTGTTGGCAAGCTGAAGGACGGGAGATGGGGAGGGGGGGTTGAGCCTATGGCATGACAGTCCCCCAGGCCAGTGAAGAGAGGTGGCAAAAGGAGATACCCCGGGATTTTCCTGTCTTTCATCTCTCTCTCTCTCCCCCTCCCTTTGTGGAAAAAGTGTTGAGTGACACTAGCCAGACACTAGCTTTTATCCCTTAGAACAGGGGTCCTCAACCTTGGCAACTTTAAGACTTGTCTTAAAGTTGCCAAGGTTGAGGACCCTGCCTTAGAAGGTGGGTAGCTGGGAATTTGTGGTATGAATACCAGTGGAGGGTGGCAGCAGAGTTTCCCCCCCCCACGCTTTTCAGGCAAACTGGGGAGTGAGGAAATTGGGTTTGGTTACTCAAGGACAAGCTTCGTCATGTTTCAGTGGGCTTTACAATACTTGCCAGTCAGGATGCTCCAGGTTGCAGCCTAAGTCAATCCCCTCCTGCGCAGCGCACCGTTTGGTTGGTTCTCCCAAAGACAAGGTGCAAGGCTTAAATTGTAGGTGGGGTGATCACCTCGCAGGGCAGTTTATGTATAGAAGAGGGGAGCAGAGGTGAATTTCTCATTCCTCCAAAGCAACAGTTTTCCAGATTCTGGCCCTTAATGAAGCTTCCCCTCCTTTTTATAGATATCCCACTGAGGTCTTATCTGACCTCAGCCTTACTTACCCCTGGGGAAGCAGGCATAGGGGGGGCAACATTGATTGTTCCCATCTTAGTGATGGCACAGGGCGTCTTGGGCTGTTCCTGTGTGGAGCCCCTTTTTGAAATGTTAGATGCGTAAAAAAACAACAACTCTCCAATGCTCTTTCTTGGGATGTCTCTCCCCCTGCCCCAAAACCCCCTTTGGCTCCTGATCTTATATGGTTTGACAAACTGATAAGAGGAATTATTATCAAAATCGTACAGGAATAAATTAGCAGGAACACTTTGGCTGAGGAGGTGCTCTGGGTGCTACTTGCCTTAAACCTCTGAGCTTTTCTTTGTCAAGATCTGTTGACACATTTTTGTGTCAAAGTTTCAGTCAGGGAAGAGAGAGAGGGAGAGAGAGCAAGCAAGAATGCTTGGCTCCTGAATCTTGGAAACTCTCCTTTGGTTGGGCTGGTGAATGGACCATAGAGCATTCTTTCCAGGAGATGGGAACCAGAAGGTAAGAGATAGGTTCTCAAGGATTATTATTTTATTTTCGGTGTAAAAGGAATCTGATGTAACACTGTTTGGGTTTAACATCGATATGCAGTTTGCTTTAATGAGTTCTAGCGTGTCTCCTTACAGTGTATGCCCAGAAACATCCCCTGGGGAGGGGCTATAACTCTTAGCAGAGCACATGCTTTCTGTGAAGAAGTTCAGTGTTGGGCATCTCTCATTACAAGGATCTCAGATAGCAGGGCCGGCTCCTATCAGACAGAATGCTGGGTGAGACTGAACTAATGTATCAGGAAGCTTTTGAAGTGCACTGGGTTGTGTGTTTGTACCTGGGCAGGCTGAAGGAAGCGAAAGGCCTAGGTTGGTCTCCCTCTTAGGTGCCTCTGTTGCTTGTATGTCAGGCTGTTCTTCAAAGGGAGGTTTAATCATCAGGCTGTCTTGTGTACAGAAACAGGTTTTTTTTTTTCCTTTCAACAGCGGTGCGCCTGAGGACAGAATGCTCTTCCCCAGCCTGATACAGTGGGCAGGCCGGCCATTTATACACTGCAGGAATTGGTGAGAACAGGCAGCACTCCCTGCTGCATCTGTGGCAGGATTTCCTAGTGGTTACTGTAGGTTGCAGCTTAAAAGCCCGGCTGAGGTTTGCGGTGGTGGGGGGGTGTAGTCTGAAGCAAGGACCCAAGGAACACTTGGAAACTTTGTCTGGCAGATGCAAGTGAGCAGATGGAAACATGGAGAAGGTTATAGGCAGCCTGGAGGGCCTGTCTGGCTGGAGTCCTTGCCCTTCCTGCCTTGGAGGGAGGCTTCAGGGACCTGGGAGTGGTTTATTTCTGCTGAGGAAAGATCTGGGAGAGAATGGTAAGCATCTATTAATAGTGCACATCAGCCAAGTAAAAACAGAGAATCTCTAGTGCTGCCACCTTGGAGCCCAGAGGAAGGTTCAGATCTGGGGGGGTGGGGGTCAGAGAACAAGAATGCCAAGCAGAGTTTTTTTTTGTATTGGGGGGGTGTCAGTCCTTCAGTCTCATCAGAAGCACAATCTCTCTCTGCGCTAGGACGGTTAGGTCATGTTGCCTTGCTTGCATGCTTTAGAAGGAATGTAGAAAGGCTGGGGAGTGGGAATGAGAAGTGCCAAATGTCTTGGGAATTTTATTCTAAAAACACTTCTGGCCTGTCTTCCAGCTGGTGATGAGTAAACCCGCTGGGGTTTGCTCCTTCCTGTGGAACATTCAGTTGCAATTCTCTAACTTCAGCACAGTCACCTGTTGATCGGTCAAATGACACGTAGGCTGCATGTCATTAACTGCGAAGGCAACTGGGACTGTGTCGGCGTGGCTGGAGGCATCTTGACTATTAAAAGCAAGGCAGAAGCTAGCAATCTGACTCTTGAGCAGAGCCCTTCCGATACTCGTTGTAACCTGTTGCACATCCCAAGAGTTTAGGAGATTGTATGGAACTTTTATCAGGAATGAGTCTAACTGTTGGGGTAATGTTGATATGGTACAAAATGTAAGAGCAGAACCAGCTCAAATAATTTGGCAGCTGTGGGGAGAAGTGTCCACCCAGACACTTGCTAATCAGGGTGGGCCAAGATTTGGTGGGAAAGTTCTCTGTGATTTTGATGACCCTTGGGCAAGAGACCTTCACACAGGCTTGGCCTAGGTCTCTAATTGTTCATTTTTCACCGTGTCAGTGGCTTGAGGCAGCTGTTCAACTTTGGCTGAGAAAAGTAAGCAGAAGGATAATATAAATACATGGCCCAAGTACAATGATAGGTGTACTTTTGTAACACAAGCCTCTTTCTGCATGCATACCATCCTGCCTGTGTGGTCTCATACAGACTTAAAGCCAGATAAAGCAGCATTTATGGATCTGTTTGTGTAACTGCCTCAGATGGTTGTCCTTATGTTTTGGGCCTACACATCTCAAAAACAACAATTGGCTCTATTGTTGATGGGATCACTGTTCCTGATTATTATTTGTGGTGGTTTTTTTCCCCTCCTACCAACTTTTCCTCCCTTAGCCGTATGCAAAGAATTCTGGATTTGACAATTCTTGTGATAGCATGTTTCTGAAGCAAGCCCAGATCTCTTAAGCTACCAGCCCTGATGAAGCTGCACAATCTTTTAGAGACACAAGATCTACATCAGCTTTTGTCAACCTTAGCAACTTTAAGAGGTGTAGACTTCAATTCCCAGAATTCCCCAGCCAGCCATGATCTCTTGGGAATTTGGGAAATTGAAATCCACACCACTTAAAACTGCTAAGGTTGAGAAACACTGATCTACAATTTAGCTATGAATTTTTGCTTTTATATAATAGGGTTGCAGCCTGAATTATTGTTTTGGATTTAAGGATCCTGGTATCACAATGCTCCTCTCTTCCATTCCCCAATCCTGAGGATTGTTCTTTGCATGTGAATCCTGGTATGATGTACAATGATGATAACTAGGTAATTGGAGTTGGAGAAAGAAAATATTTAAAATTATTTTCAAGTTCTTCATGTTTGTGCAGTAAATAAAATGCTGAAATTAAATAGAATTGTTAAACTGAATGTTTTCTGAAAATTATATGCAATGATGAAGGCTGTGAGGCCTTCTGTTGGTTCAGAAGCGCTTGTCAATCAGCTGGGTTAGACTTGGTTGTGAGTTTCATAGGTCTAAAGTGGGATGACCAGAAGAAGTGATTTAAGAAGTAATACCCTACTTATTCCTGGATTTGGAGATGTCCTTATTTGGGGTCTTGGTTATTTTGCATAATCTATATCTCTACAGAGTTGCAAGTTTCGTAGCATAGAGTTCAGTAGTAGCAGAAGAGCTTTTTTTTTTCTTGGACACAGTTTGCGGAAGAAAATTTCCACTGCATTGCATTTTTTTTTTTTTTTGCCACAATATTTTGTCGGCTCAAACAATTTCCATGGATGGAGCATGGAGTTATGATGAAGCAATCCTTTGCACATGTGATATCTCAGTATTGCAACTTAAATTTGGGCTTCATTGAAAACCTTTGATCTGATGCACTCTCTGCTTAGAATCACGTGACTTAAACCATAGCCTTTTTACAGGCTGCCAGCATTACTCTTGAACCCAAAGCACCAAGCATTTCGTAGTCTGCATTGTATGATCTCATGCACGCATAGGTTGCTTATAATCGTTTGATTTCCCAGCAGCTTTGAGCATTTGGAACCCACACTGCTGATTCTTTTTACAAAGGTGCTTCTGGATTCTTTGGGCTCTACAACTGTTTATGGATTGCAGTCATGGATACGGTGACTTTACCTCTCCTTCAGAAGAAGCTACCTTGGATCCAGCCATAGCATGTTGGATCTCAAGCCTTTTACATCTGCTATAGAGAAGGTGAAAGATGGTCCCAATACTGTCACTGAGAGAAGTGATTGGTGTAGAGAAGGCTATGCCGTGTGTGATAGTTGTATACAGGCAATCCTTAACTCATGACCACAATTTCTGTTGCTAAGCAAGGTGGTAAAGTCAGACATGCCTAATGTTATGGCTTGTTTGCCATGATTGTTAAGAGAATCCCTGCAGTTGTTAAGTGAATTGTGGGCTGATTAAGCAAATCTTGCTTCCTCCATTGACTTTCTTGTTGGAAGCCAGCTGGGAAAATAGCATAACCAATGTAAATACATTATGATTGCCAAACACCCTAAGTCTGATTGTGTGACCGTGGGAATGCTGTGATGGTCATAAGTGCAAGGACCAGTCATAAACCACTTTTTTTCAGTGCCATTGTAACTTTGAACATTTGGTAAACAAATTATGGTTAATTGAGGACTATCTGTACTCTGTTTTGGCTTCTGAGAGGAATGGGTGGTCCTGCATTGTAGAAGTAAGTCCAGTATGATTAACTGATGTGTTATTACATGGAGCAGGACTTATCTTCATAAGAGGCAATCCCCCTCTCCTCCAAATAGCTATATCTGTTTGTTCCTCTGTATTCATTTGTTTTCCTTCCTTGTGCTGATGTTACTGTAGTTAATGTGAAATTATGAAGATGTTTCCAGCAGAAATGGTCAGAAGCTATTGGAAGAAAAGGGCTGTTGGAAGATTTGGATGAGTTATCAGCCAGACAACAGGAATTGGGTTTCTATTGCACCTTCTCTTACATTGGAACTGTTCTGTTAGTTGCAAGTCAGCCTCTTCTTGAAGTTTCTTAATCCTTCAGAGCAACTTCTATACATTCTTCACCTATAAGAAGTTAGGCACTGTACGTCCAGCCACTGAGAAAGCATTTTCAGACCCTGAGTCCAAGCATTGTACTAAGTTATGATTTGCTTAATTGTGGTTTGAAGAGTAAACCCAATTGCTTAGGATGGTGCAACATGCTGAGTCAGCTCCAGGAGAACTACCTATGTTATGGTTTAGCATGATGTGAGAAACTGGGTAGAGTTGAACAGTCTTTAAATAGGATTGTGAGGTCACCCATGGTGTCCTGGAATACTGGACTTTGTTGTTGTTCTCTGGAGCTCTTAATGGGTAGTGGTTTTTTGTTTTTGTTTTTGTTTTGCTTTTTAAATATTCTGTTCTTGGTGATCTTTGTGTCTGTGTGATTAATTCTATTCTGCTCATTCAGTTAGATATCCAGGGTTCCCTACACAACATTCAAGAAGAAAAACAATCAACATTTGCAAAGTTGACTAAAACTGTAAGGAAACGTTTTAAGGAAATGTTAACGATACTATTACAATGTTCAATTAAGTGAGTGTGAGTGTGGTCTGGCCACAGTTAAGGTCTTCTTTCCAGATTTCCACTTTGGCCAGTTGTTTGGTGTAGAACTGTCATAATTCCCAGCAAATAGGCATACTGTGATTTGTCTTCAAAATTTGCAGGTAACTTGCTCTTTAGTTGCTCCTTTAATCCCCAGTTAATGATCAGGCTGATTAAGCATTATGGGAATTAAAGTCCCAATGCAGCTGAAGGCACCAGAACAATAATGCACTATACCTTTTAACAACAAGAAAACCCGTTAGGGTCTTCTGGATTAGATCTTTATACTGGCACAATGATGTAGTCAGCCATTTCAACCATTCAGTGTTTTTGGTTGTAAACTTCTCTGAGTATTTTTAAATTCTCTGTCTTACACCTAGTTCTCCCCCTCCATTCTTCCCTGCTGAAATCAGCTATCTCCTTGCCTGGAACAAGGGAATGTGGAATGTGTTGGCACTTAACTCTTGATTGGGGAGATCAAATTAGTTTGCTCAAGAAGTTTGGATTGTAGGGGAATGGTGCTCAATTAAGCAGCAGTAATTCTCTCTAAATTCTGTAGATGTAGGAATTCCTTGAAGTTGCGCTGTTCAAAAATCCTCTTGGTTTCTTTGCAAGAGGGCTTGTGTTGGTGGCCGTCTCTGGTGGAAACAAGTTGAGGATGTGGGCTAGTTCCATTACTGTCATTTATGGTAGCATTACATTTTGCATGTTCAGGTAGTCCTCAGTATACAACCACAATTGAGCCCAAAATTTATGTTGCTAAGTGAGACAGTTGTTAAGGGAGTTTTGCCACATTTTCTTGCTGCAATTGTTAAATGAATCACTGCAGTTGTTGAGTTAGTAACATAGTTGTTAAGTGAGTCTGGCTCCTCCATTGACTTTGCTTTCAGAAAGTTGCAAAGGGTGATCACATGATCCCAGGACACTCCAACCGTCGTAAATATGAGTCAATTGCCAAACATCTAAATTTTGATCATGTGACCATGGGGATGCTGTAATGGCCTTGTGAAAATGGTCATTAAGTCACTTTTCAGTGTTGTAACTTTGAATGGCCACTAAATCAACTCTTGTAAGTCAAGGACTACCTGTACAGTTATAGTCTCTGAAAGATTGTTTGTGGCAGAAACTTTTCCCAAATTAAAATATGAATAAATATGCATACTCATCACACTATTCCCTTTTGGGGCAAACTGTTATGGAAAAAGTGAAGGAAATCTAGCTTACACCAACACTGTTAATTATGCCTCATTGTACTTTTCTATCTTTGCAAACTATCCCTCCTTCCATAATATTAGTAGAATAGTGTGTTTGGAAACTGGATCCTGTTTATGGGAACAATGAAGAGTATATTTGCTCTCCTGGATCCTAGACCAGGGATAGGCAACCTTGGCTCTTTTATGACTCGTGGACTTCAACTCCCAGAATTCCTGAGCCAGCCATGAATTCTGGGAGTTGAAGTCCATGAGTCATAAAAGAGCCAAGATTGCCTACCCCTGTCCTAGACAAAAACAGTTGTAGTAAGCTTCAGGTGACTGTTTGGATGGACTGAAAAACAGCATCTGCTTTGCACATAGCATCAAGCCCAAATGTGATTTCTTTAGCATTGGGTTAATGCATGGGTGACACAACCACCCTGTCCTCACCTGGGTACAGTCTCTAGTTTATTTTTTAATTAACTGACACTTATCAAAATTCAACAGAACATTTCAAGTCACATGGGATCCTTCCTTGGGCCCACCTGTTCTGGGGACAGTACAGGTAATCTTTGATGTATAATAACAATTGAGTCCAAAATTTCCATTGCTAAGTGACACATTTGTTAAGTCAGTTTTGCCCATTCGTGCCACTATTGTTAAGTGAACGACTGCAGAGGTTAAAATGATTACACAGTTGTTAAGTGAATCTGGCTTCCCCATGGACTTTGCTTGTCAGAAGGTTG
This sequence comes from Bothrops alternatus, assembly GCA_034064705.1. Taxonomy (NCBI): domain Eukaryota; kingdom Metazoa; phylum Chordata; class Lepidosauria; order Squamata; family Viperidae; genus Bothrops; species Bothrops alternatus. The sequence goes on along the minus strand of JARGCV010000132.1, from coordinate 2,948,950 downwards.
CCAAAGGGGATCACATGACCCTGGGACACTGCAGTGGTCATAAATATGAATCAGTTTCCAAATGTCCAAATTTTGATCATGTGACCCTGGGGATGCTGCAGTGGTCGTAAGTGTGAAAAACAGTCATAAGTCACTTTTTTTTTCAGTGCCATTTTAACTTTGAATGGTCACTCAATAAACGATTGTAAGTCAAGAACAACCTGTGCTGTCTTGGACACTCTGCAGGGCATTTAACTCCCAACAGTGTGCAACTTGATTTTAGCTTATCATGCAAACTCAGTATTTGTATTTTGCAAACAATAATGTGTAGGTTAAGATAATGTGTGAATCCAGGCAGTTATCCCGTAGTTAACAAAAGACAGTTCAGCAGATCATGGCTTAATATGACCTTCAAAGGAGTTTAGGGCTGAGATAGAAATTGATCTTTCAAGATAGCTGCTCCTTGCTTTTGACAAGAACCGCTTGGGGGCTGCTGATTTCTTGTTCAAGCTATGCATCTTTGAGTGACTTCTGTTTGCTTATTGTGGTATTTAATGCACTGGTAGACATACCTGCTTTCTCTGGAAAGACGCAGGGTGGAAATCCAGATGGATTCCAGAGTTGTGTTGAGTAGGCTATGGTAGAGCTGGCATGGATGAGGAGCGTCATTCCTGTTTCTCATGGGAAGGGCAACTGACTGTGTTAGAAAGTCCCAGTGGTAACCCACTAGCTGATAGATGGGAGCTGGTGTTTGGTTACATTGCTGCCCAAGGGGAACTCTTGATGGGATCAACAGGTGGGGTTAAACAACAACAACCAAAAAAAAAAGCAAGTTAAAATCCCTGTGGGGTGTTCCCTTAATAAAAATAAAATAAAATAAGTCAGCCACCTCTTAAACACGCATGCAGGGAACTAATAAATAACATATCTCCATTATCTGGAGGCTGGAAGAGTGGAGTTTTGTCTGTGTGGGTAATCAAATAGCGGGTGGAAAGAACGTTACTACTGAGCAGAAACAGGAGTTGCACTATTTGGGTATTTCCTTATGGTAAAAGTCCCTGCAACTTTTTTTTTTTTAATGACTAGCACAGCAGAAAGAGAGAGAAATCAAACTTGCTCTGTTTATTTTTGTTATTCCAGGAGGGGAAGCAGGGAATGTGATCTCATGGAGCCTGAAGTGGCAGGGCCTGTTCTGTAATTTTGGGACATTCGTAGATTTTATTGCATGTGTGGATTAGGCTTTAAGCCCCTGACGTGACAGAAGAAGGAGCCAGAGAGCACCCGGGCTGACAATTAGAACGTATCAGGCATTACAGGAGGAAGAGAGGAGAGGGATCTCCTTGGAGAAATTATTGGGAAAAGATGGACACTTCAGTCCACTTAGCAGCCACAGATAGATCTCATTTTTCAGCAGAAACACAAGCTAAGTTTGTTTAGCCATAGTTTATTGGCTGTGTTGCCATTCTTTTTGTTGTCACAAGTTAAGCTATAAACCAAAATGTTGCCACAGTGAACAGGATAGTGGTGACACAGGTGGACAGGATTCAGTCGTTTCTTTTTTCTTTCTTTTTTTCTATTTTTGGGGGGTGGAGGGTGGGTTTTTTCTGCTGTTTTTGAATATTTCTCTCCTGAAAATAGTAGGAAGACATATCGCTGATTTTCAACAGCCATGTTAAAAGGATGAAGGAAGGTCTTGAAGTGCCATGTGATATAAGAACCTCAGGATCCAATCTGGATTGGTCACCCGGACTAGAGGTTTAGTCTTTTGAGCATTCAGAGTTGTGTTAGAGTCCATCCTCATAAGAACTTCAGTCTGTTCTCCATTGCTATAAATTCGGGTTTTTTTCAAATTTGACAACTTTCAAATTGTGTGCACTTCAATTCTTAGCATACTGGTTGGGGAATTCTGGGAGCTGAAGTATACCCATTTTACCGTTATCAAGTTTGAAAAACACATTAATCATGGCTTATGAAAGCAGGATGGCTGGAATCCTACAGAACTTTGTAAATTGAAACCCAAAGAAATCATATTATGAATCAGTACAATGTATAAAAATAGTATTTTCTGAAGGAACGTATAAAAGTTTCAGTTGTGGGTTGCACATGTGTAACATTCGATGCTGTGTGGGTACAGCTTGCCACGACAAATGGAAAGCAGAAGTATAACCAACAACAGTCTTCTTTTTTCCTCCCCCCCCCCCAATTTTTTTCTCCAGGATTTTCCACTCATTTGGCTTATCTTTCCATCCCCTTCAAATGCTGAAAGAACATTACAATCGTTTGAAATGTTGGATGGAACTTACTTCACTTGAGCACAATTGTTGCTTCTTGCTTGAGCAAGGGATCGGGCTCTAGAAGACCCCCCCAAGGTCCCTTCCAACTTTATCATTCTGTTATTCATTTATTGGCTAGGAAAGAACAGATACAGTTGCTGGGATTTGAGAGCTTTCTCATTTTAGTGGCCATCAAAACTTGTGTTTATAACTGTGCTCAGGTTCACATTGCAATAAACACTAATGGGATTAGTTTCCTTTAGAACTTTTTAAAGAGTCAAACCATTGTCATTGGTAAGCCATAGTTTCTGGGCAAATCTGGTTTAAACTGGGTTTGTTCAATAAAGCAGCGGTGTCTTATTCAATAATGCATGGTTAAACCCCATCTTAATGTGACATATGAACCGAGTTGTAAATTTCTCCTGCTACTGAATGAAGAGAATTGCAACTTTACTATTTTGGAATATAGTAGAATATACTTTAGAATATACTTTACTATATTCAATATTGTAGTATGAAAAGCTGGTGTTAAGGTGCTTGGAAATGAGTTTGGAATATCTTTGTGACCTTTAATGATTTGGCAATTTGGTTTCCTCATTCAGCTTGTATAGCTTGGAACATATGACATCAAAGCAGAATAATAACTAATTCTTTCCCTCTTTTTCTTGTTTGCCCAAATAGTTGGATAGAAGTTTTAAAAACATATTTTAATGTTCTTATAGTCTTGTTTTTATGATGCTATAAGCCATCCAGAATTGCTCCACAGTAAGCTGGGCAGCGTATAAATTTAATAAATATACAGAAGGAAGTTCAGAAGTTAAATAAGCAGAGTTGATGATTGGGAAGATCAAAGGTTGTGAAGGGGGGGTACCAAGTGAGAAATGGAGGTTAATATATGGGAGAGATAGAAAGAGAAGACAGTGAAGGAAGAAATTATTGGGGTGGACGGATCAACATGACTCCAGATGCATGGAAATAGGTGGAAAAACCACCTTCTCCTGTGAATGATTTTGGTTGTAAAGGAAGGGGTAGAATTCCAACGGTTGAGTATATTGCAGGATCCAATCTGGATCAGTCACTGGGACTGGAGGTTTAGTCACCCATTCTGGTGAGAGAGAGGTTCCCTGAGGATGGGCTCCAGCACAAGTCCTAAAGCTCGGAAGATTAAACCTCTGGTCCCGGTGACCGACCCAGATTGGATCCTGCAACATTATCCTGGGATATGTACCGGTATATTTACCTTCATTAGTAAGTATGTTGGGGGAAAGAGTTGGTTCACTCCTTGTCTGTGTGTACTGACAAGGAGAAAAGGAGAGATTTTGTCCCCCTTTTCACGGTTAATGAAAACAAATTTTTGCTTGATTAAAATTAAGATTAACCTGCAGGTTAATGCAAATTTCCATATACTGTAGTTAAGAATCACAGGAAATTATAATGGGTTGGTTAATAGAAATCTGGCTGGTCGTAAAGTAGCTTGATAGATAAATGTGGCTATTAGATAAATGTGTCTAGGGGATGGCTCCTCCTATATTGCTTCTCAGGTTTCTAAATTTCTTTATAACTATCAGAGGAGAACGTTGTAATTCCCTTTAGCCAAGGCTTCTGGTGTTAACTGTTTGTGATAGTATTTTTCTTGTGTTTTCTTTTGTTACACTTGTATTTTGGTCTGTCACTGCAAATAAAAAATTATTATTATGTGGCTATTAGATGGGTCCACGATTTCATCCTAGCTTGGTAGTGTTGCTTTGATTTCGGCCTCCCTGGGATTTTGCTGTACAGGTCCTTGACTCATCATCATTTGTTTAGTGACTGTTTGAAGTTGCAACAGCACTGAAAAAATTGACTTATGCCTGGTTGTAGTAGCATTCCCAGGTCACATGATCAAAATGTGGGCATTTGGCCACTGGCATATAGTTATGAGAGTTGCACTGCCCTGGGGTCCTGCAATCTCCCTCTGTAACTCCCTGCTGGCTTCTGACAAGCAGAGTCAAGAGGGGAAGCCAGATTTTCTTCACAACCACATATTCTCTTAACAACTTCAGCGATTTGCTTAACCACCTTGGCAAGAAGGTGTCACAAAATGGGGCAAAACTCACTTAACAATTGCCTTGCTTAGCAAAGGAAACTTTGGGGCTCTGTCATAAGTCGAGAATTATTTGTATCCAGAAAAGTAAATAGTCGAACTTGGGATCTGTCATTGAGTTCCCCTAAACCAGGGGTTCTCAACCTTGGCAACTTTAAGACTTGTGGACTTCAACTCCCAGAATTCTTCAGCCAGCTTTGCTGGCTGAGGAATTCTGGGAGTTGAAGTCCACAAGTCTTAAAATGGCCAAGGTTGAGAACCCCTGCCCTAAACACATGTGACACCGTCTCTTCTGTAGACTTGTTTGTCTGTGTTCCACTGAAAGCTTCTATTTTTTTTTTTTTTGTCCTGGTAGTGTTTTCCTGTTAGTGTGTTACTGTTCATTGTGGTATCCCATACAAATTTCTTCTGACTTCTTTCTTCATAACCTCCTAAAACACATACAGCAGATAAAGTGATGGTACAAATGCTGCAAGTCCATCATAAGAAGTTAGGCTTACATGTTTCCATGGTAGCTGAGAAGCCTACCACCTGCCCTGTTTTTTTGCCATGTGGCATTTTTGGATAGTCAGCATGCAGGCTGATCTTCTCCAACCTGTGTATCTTGGCTGGAGCAGACACACATGATGTACTTAGGGATTTACTTACCCATGTTGGAAAACAGCAGTGCTTAATGGTTGCGTAAGATCTTTCCTCCTACCTGTTATCTTTTGAAGAAGTCTTGTGGACAGTTTGGGGCATTACAGTTAATATCAGTTTTTCTCCAGCATGAAAAGACGTACAATCCACTCGTGGGTTACTTTAGCCAATCAGCTTGAGACTAGGATTCAGGTAAGACCAACGCCCCTTCTCAAACATGTCAACTTCAAGATGGGTGGACTTCAACTCCCAGAATTCCCCAGCCAGCTTTGCTTTGCTGGCTGGGGAATTCTGGGAGTTGAAGTTCACCCATCTTGAAGTTGACGCCTTTGAGAAACATTGGTTTATATGTTAGTGTGAAACTGAAATGGTTGCTTCTGAAATTCATCAAGCATCTTTTAGTTCTTTTAAAACAGGATCCTGCTTGGACTCAGAAATCTATCTTTAACCATACCATTCCGTTAAATACCAGATCTGTCTCACAACAATGAGAGAGAGATTGGTCCAAGCCTGCAAGGACATATCCCCTATGGGGAGGGCTGGTGGAGAGAACAGAATGCCTCCCTCTGCTTCCAAAGCCGCCATTTAATGTGCCAGGAAAAGTGAGACTGGCACAATCCTTCAGCTTGCCCTGGCTATTGAAATGTCACAGCTGCTTGCTGCTTCCTGGGTCGCTGGAGAGCTATTGCACAGCTCAGAGGTAGCTCTGTGTGCGGTACTGAGTCTGGGAGAAATAGATTGTTTGAAGGGGGGGGTGCAGGTAACAAGAGCAGGAGGAAGTTGTTACAGGGCTGCCAAGCTGGGCTGTGTGGAACAGGAGGAGTTCAGCCTGGAGGGATTGGCTATGGGTAAGCCAAGATTCCTTGGAGCCAGATGAGAAACTCCTAGAGGGTTTGAGGCGCCCTAAAATTCAGGACATAAGCTTGGGGTAACTTGTACCTTGACGTATGGCTGGCAACCCAGCTTGGCTCATCAAAGGTGAATTACAGTGGCCTCTCAGTCCTGCTCCCTCTTTCTTCGCTCACACTTCAGTTTGAACCACTGTTTAATATCTTCCCTTGAGGCCTCTTCTCTTTCTTAACTTAGCAACTCAAGGGTTTTCCAGGAGGGAGGGAGGTGTGTGGGGCAGATTTGAGGGCTGTAGGACATTCATTGATTTTCATGAGCATTCAAAAATTTCACCAGCCAAAAACCCAAGGTGGATATAGGATGGTGGATCTTGTAAAACACAATGCTCAGCACCAGAATTGGCTCCCACTATCAGTTCTAGTTATAAATCTTTACATCTGATTCCTCCTTCTCCCACCTTTTCATAAACCCAGATACACACAGACACAGACACACAAACACACACACACATCCTGAAGAAAGATTGCTGCTGCTGCTCTGAAAGCATTGAAACCAGGGAAATCTTCCTGATCCACCAAAATCATCTGGAAATCCACTTTTGCCCTAAGGGTGCATTCAGTAGGCAGATGTTAAACGGGCAGGTGTATGTAAGTTTTAAAGTTGCCCTTAAAATGGGCAGCTATATATAAGGTTTAAATAAATACTGTCAATAAATTTAAAAAAAATAACAGACTTAAGTGAGTGACTATGTTTCCCCTATTGTTTTCTCCCTCTCCCCTCCTTGTAATCCTGCTTCTTCAATTGACGTGACTTGTCGAAAGTTAGCTGGGAAGGTTGCAAATGGTGATCACATGACTCCAGGATAATGCAACGGTCCTAAATACCTGCCTGTTACCAAGTGCCCAGATTTTTATCTCACGATTGTGGGGATGCTGTGACTGATTGTAAGTGTGAAAAACGGTGCTAAGTCACTTTGCCGTTGTAAGTTCAAATGATCACTGAATGTGCAATAGGAAATAAACGTGGCTTCTTACTACAGAGACTGGCTTTCTCTTCGTTGTTCCCAGCTTTGTCTGCATTTTGGGCATCTGCAGTCAGAAAGTTACAAAAAGGCTTTCACCATTCAGAAGTCACGGGGCTGTGGTTGGCGAGTATCGTAGAAATGGTGACTGGGCATGGAGAGGTAAAATGTTTTCTAAGGTGGTTTGTCCAGATGCATTGTGAAATTATGTTAATGACACTCATATGTTTTGCAATCAGCTAATCATCCTTCTGAAATCTGCTCTTCGCAACTTCCCTGGGAATATAAATGTTTGCCAAATACAGGTAGTCCCTGACTTACAAAAAAAGTTCATTTAGTGACCGTTCAAAGTTACAGGAGCACTGAAAAAATGACTTATGACCGTTTTTCATACTTAGAACTGTTGCAGCATCCCCATGGTCATGTGAGCAAAATTCAGATGCTTCGCAACTGACTCATATTTATGATCATTGCTGTGGCCAAGGTCACGTGATCCCCTTTGGCAGGGGTTCTCAACCTTGGCAACTTTAAGACTTGTGGACTTCAACTCCCAGAATTCCTCAGCCAGCAAAGCTGGCTGAGGAATTCTAGGAGTTGAAGTCCACAAGTCTTAAAGTTGCCAAGGTTGAGAACCCCTGCCCTTTGGCAACCTTCTGACAAGTGAAGTCAATGGGGTAGACAGATTCATTCATGTTTAACAACTACAGTGATTTACTTAACAAACTGTGGCAAGAAAGGTCATAAAATGGGCAAAGCTCGCTTAACAAATGTCTCACTTAGCAACAGAAATTTTGGGCTCAGTTGTGGTCATAAGTCAAGAACTTCCTGTATGTGGATGCATTCATAAAATCATAATTCTGTTCAACTTGTGCAAACATACGTCTCTTTCAGTGACCTGTGCTTTACTTAAAAGCATGGGATGTCTGAACAGAATCTTCTTTCCTCCTGTAGCTTTCAATGCACAGAACCTCCCAATTCTCTAACTTCCTCGCTGGTCCCCTCAAAATCTTGGGTTGGGGGGGTGTCTCTCCCCCCCCCCACCCACTTTGCTCTCCCCAGCATTCCACCAGAATGAAATCCAAGCACTGGCACAAACTGTATTTCTCTCTGGCCCATTCTCCAGTTCCTGAACAAAACCTGGCCCAGCTCCCCAGCTGTGCCTGAAACAGGAGAGACTGCTGCTGTGTGGAATGGTGATTGTTCCTTTAGGCCCACCTCAGGTTTCCATGATGGGGGCTGGGATGATGGCAAGATTCCTGTGGCTGTCCCCAGACCATGCCTGTCACCCCCACCCCTCAAATTTTGCTTAGGGGTTCCGCAGCTTGACTTTTAGGAATGCCACCAGGTCTTGGGCAGGAGAGCATGGCTGGGGTATCCTTGAGAAGGCTGGCCTCACACTGGCAACTGTCTGGTTACAATGTTCCACGATCTTTATCCTTAGCTGGGCTCCTTCCAGGTCACACCGGTTGGCATGAAGGCTTTCTCCCTGAGGCAAGAGGAGGCTTGCACCAGATTATCCTTTGTTGCCTTGGTGTGGAGGATTCATTCGAGTTGCTCGGGATTTGTGTGGAGTTTCTTGTGCTCTCTTGCCAGCAAAAGGAGGTTGTGGTAGATTCCTTGGTGAAATTTTAGAAATTTGCTTGGTATGTTTAAGAGTATCTTGCTGAGTAAAGTCGAAGGATTTGAGCACTTAGGCTCTCTGAACCGAGGTAGCCGTGGCCAGGTTTGTGTGTGTCCCGAGCATGTAACTCAGCAATGCAAGGAGTATGAATGATTACTCTTATGTACTCTAAGCTTAAGAATCTTCCTTTCCCATGTAGCTTGTAGAACAGCAGTTCTCAACCTGTGAGTCGTGACCCCATTTGGGGTCAACGACCATTTCACGGGGGTCGCCAAACACCGCAGTCCGCCATTTTTTTTTGGTCGGCCATTTTTTTCCCCTTTGCGATGCGGGCCGTTGCGCTGCGCATGCGCGATGCGCCCCGTCGCACCGCGCATGCGCGATGCGTGCCGGGGTCGAGCCCCGGAAAAGGTTGAGAACCGCTGTTGTAGAAGCAATATCCATATTAAGGTAATGTATACTAAAGGAATAAACACAGTGTAGACTTGGTTTGCATTAACATTCCCTGAGTACTAGGAGAGGTTTCCAGTCTAGCTGATTGCAAAGGAAGATTTAAATCAAGGATAGGCAACCATGGCTGGCTCAGGAATTCTGGGAATTGAGGTCCACAGGTCATAAAGAGGCCATGGTTATCCACGGCTGGTGTAAAAAGCGTTGATGGCTGATGTTGTAGAACAGGGGTCTTCAAACTTGGCAACTTTAAGACTTGTGGACTTCAACTCGCAGAATGGCTGGCTGAGGAATTCTGGGAATTGAAGTTCACAAATCTTAAAGTTGCCAAGTTTGAAGACCCCTGTTGTAGAAGATTCTTCATATACGGGACTGAACTGGAATTCTGCTGGTGAAAAGGTGGTATGAGAATACCTCATTTTCTGTGAGTAGCAATAGCCAATTAAATTATCCAATATAGGCTTATGGGTGATTGATATTTCTAAATTTGCACATCATGAGCAGATCATCTTGAGGTGTCATTTCTTGGGGTATAAATCTGAGTCACCCTATAGCAATGTTTGATAACCTAGAAGATTGTAAAAAAAAGTGTGGTTTGTTCAATTTGACTTCAGTGCATTGGACGAACCCTGACAGTTGTGATTTATTCAATAAATCATGCTGAAACAAGCCGTAGTTTAGTGCAGTAGGAATATATAGTCAATGTACAGGCAATTCTGATAAGAAAACTTTGTTCAGTTTTAGGGATTTCTGCAATGAATGTAATATAATGAAAAGCAGTCCAGCCTACTAACCAATTACAGGCAGTGCTTGACTTATGGCCACAACTGGAACCAGAATTTCTTGCTAAGCAAGGCAATTGTTAAGTGAATCGTGCCTGATTTACTGATTTACTGAGGGTTTTTTTGCCATGGTTTTTACATGAATCACTGCCGTTACGTGAATCACATGGTTGTTAAGTAAATCTGGCTTCCCCCATTGACTTAGTCCAGGGGTCTGCAACCTTGACAACTTTAAGACTTGTGGACTTCAGCTCCCAGCTGGCTGAGGAATTCTGGGAGCTGAAGTCCACAAGTTTATTTATTTATTTGTTTGTTTGTTTCGATTGCTATGCCGCCCTATTCCGAAAACTCAGGGCGGCTTACAACATAATCAGTAGCATATAGAAATCAAATACATTATAAAACCCCTAGATTAAAACCAATCATCCGAAACAAACGTACAACAAACATACCCTGGCTGGGGCAAGGTGTCAACTGCCCCAGGCCTGCCTTAAAGTTGTAAAGGTTGCAGACCCCTGACTTAGTCTGAAGCCAGTTGAGAAGGTCACAAATGGGATCACCTGGCCCCTGGATGCTGCAACCATGGTAAATACATACCAGCAGCCAAACACCTGGATTTTGACCACATGATGTGGGGATGCTGCAATGGTCATAAATGCAGGGACCGTTTGTAAGTCACATTTTAGTGCCATTGTAAGTTTGAAGAATTATTAAACAAATGGTTGTAAGTCAAGGATTACTTGTATTCCGATGGTTAAGACAGCAAGCAAAGAGCTCTACTGGGGTTCCTCACGAGAACTGCGAGGAATTGTATTTAAAACAAAAGCACTGATTGGATTCCCAAATATATGAAAAGACCCTGTTGGTTCATCCTCCTGTGTGCAAAAATCTGTTACAAACTATTGTCTGCTTGTATACAATTCCTAAAGAATAGTCTGGCCTGGGTTACATGCCTTCCTTCTGAGGCTTAGGATCATCCCTCTCTTCCAGCAAGATCAGTTCCCTCTTGTATATCTAGGGCCGTTTTGATCCAAAATGGAATCAGCTGTTGGGAAACACATCTCCAACACGGGAAGGTTATTTTAAGGGATGCATTATTTTAAATGAGCACTCATCATCTCTCCCTCCGTTAAAATGCAAGCATATAAATAGCAACACCTCTCTTCCTCCTCCCCCCTCCCAATTCCCTCTGTGCAGCCAGTTAGTAAAAATATAAGTGGTTTGAAAGGCTTAGACGCCAAAACTTTATTCGCATCTAGGATGGGAACTCACCAAGACTTCCTCTGGCATTTTCCTTTTCTCTTGCCTGAGATACAAACAACAGCAGTGCCAGCTATGCAGGTGTGGGGAGGTGAAGGCCCCCTTGATCTGGTCTCAGGTTGTGCATCGTTGTGGGGGACGCATTATGTCCCCTTCCACTCTAAGGGAAGAAGAGTTACTTTGCCTGGAGGCTAGATTGGATTTTAAGCTTTCAAAGTGCAGAGAAATATTTGCCTTTGCTTTTGCGGGTGCTGGTGCATTGTGGGAATCTAAGTCTATGGGATGAGCATCGGTTCTGTTTTTTCCATTGTTCTGCCTGCCTCTAAGTACTCAAGTGGCTAAAAGCAGCTGATCCCTGGTGTAATTGATCCCTGTGGATGACTCCTCTTTCTTTTTTCTTTTATGGAGCAAGAAAATTGCGGGGAATTGCTTGCAGAGTATCCTGGCTGCTGGCTGCAAAGTGTTAAATAAAAAGGAAGCTGAGTTCAGGGGAAGCATAGCAGATGGGAGAGAGATGCTAGAGGTGAATGGAATGGGCAAAGCAAGTGGGAAGATGGGCTTCTTACTCGGCACATATCAGCCTTTGCATTTAAGGGCATAGACAAAGAATGAGCCATTTTATCTCCTTTAACAGAATAAAAGAGTTGGAAGGGACCTTGCAGGTCTTCCAGTCCAATCCCCTCTGCTCCAGCAGGAGACGCTATACCAGTGATGGTGAATCTTTTAGAGACTGAGTGCCCAAAACCTGGCCCCGCCCCCGCTCCGCCCCCATCCCCCACCCCACCTGCCCACAGGACTACTCACCGCCTCCAGGGCCTGCCGCAGATCGCCCAGGAAGCCCAGCAGCGCTATGGTGGCCACACCCTCTGCCCACGCCCTGCAGCATCAACTGCATGATGGGGTGTGAGGGCAGAGTCTTGTCTATGCTGCCTGGCTGCCATGTCCTTGGCTGCGCTGCTCCGTGTGGGCCACGCTCGGGGGCGACTCTCCTTCAGGGGGGCTGCTGGAGAGGAGAGGGTTCCGAGTGCCGCCTCTGGCACCCGTGCCATAGGTTCGCCACCACTGCCATATACCATTCCAGACAAGTGGCTGTCCAGTTTCTTCTTAAAAACCTCCACAGATGGAGCACCCACAACTTTTAGAGGGAAGCCATTCCACTGATTGATTAACCTCACTGTCAGGAAATTTCTCCTTAGTTCTAGTTTGCTTCTCTCCTTGATTAGTTTCCATCGACTGTTTCTTGTTCTGCCTTTGGAAAATAGTTTGACACCCCCCCCTCTTCTTTGTGGCAGCTCCTCAAATACTGGAAGACCACTATCATGTCACCCTTAGTCCTTCTTTTCACTAGACTAGACGTACCCAATTCCCGCAACCTTTCTCTCTTTCACTCACCGATAACTTTTTTCTGTTGAGCGCAGTGCGTCATTCGTGCCATACCTAGTGGGGTCTGTTGCTATGAGATTAGGGAATGCTGGATTAAACTTGCTAGTTTCAATCCTGATTTCCTTCTGGATGGATGGACTACGGCTCTTTTCAGCTCCAGAAAGTGAAGCTAATAGCATCTTGTTGGGGATGATGAGGCTTATGGCAGGTAGTCCTCAACTAACGACCATTTGTTTAGCAACCAAAGTTACAAAAGCACTGAAAAGTGACTGACAATCGTTCCCCTTATGACCATCTCAGCATCCCCGCAGTCAAATGATCAGAATTCAGGCCTGTGTCACCTGGCATGTATTTACAACAGTGGAAGTGTCCTGGGGTCATGTGATCACCATTTGCAACCTTTCCAGTTGGTGCCCCAACAAGCAAAGTCAATGGGGGAAGCTGGAAGCTGCTTAACGACCACGTGATTCACTCCCCCCCCCCAAAAAAAAACCTGTGGCGAAAAAGGTCATAACATGGGGCAAAACTCACTTAACAACTGCCTTGCTTAACAACAGAAATTCTGGTTGCAGTTGCGGTTGTAAATCAAGGACTACCTGTACAGTATGTATGGATTCTCAGAACATTAAGTAGGGATCCTTCCGAAAAGTTCCTACTGGCTTAGAATTAGAAGAGGAAAAATAATAGAAATCATGGCAAGTTGTCATTATCTGCATTAAATTAATGTTAATTAAACTGGACATCGGTCAGATTTAGTTTTTGTCCCAGTTCTTTTTCTTTCTTGGGGAACTACCTCTAGCAAAGTATAGCACAGAGACCAAGAAGAGCTCTACCCTTTGTTTTGTATCCAAGGAATGATGCTACTTTAGGCTCATGGCTTATCTCTAGTGGCTAATACAGGGGTCTTCAAACTTGGCCCTTTTATGACTTGTGTACTTCAACTCCCAGAATTCCTCAGTGTGCCTGGCTGAGGAATTCTGGGAGTTGAAGCCCACAAGTCATAAAAGGGCCAAGTTTGAAGACCCCTGGGCTAATAGAAGCAAGTCTGAATCAGAGAAGTTATGTGGAAGTGACTTTACCTACCATACTTAGTTCAGACATGCATTCTGTTTGATTCTCATTGGAGGAGAGCAATTCTGAGGGTTGGTGGCAGAAAGGGGCGTTACTCTGTCCTAACTGACCGTTCTTTTGTGTTACCAGCAAAATCTACTTCCAACCATCCTCCCTGAAATAGATTTTTGCACAGAAAGGTTTGCTGTTCTTAAGCAAAGTAGGGAATCTTTGAATTCAAGAACATTTGCTATGGACTTAAAGACAATGCAAAGCAGGACGTGACTGATAGCCGAGCCCAAGTTCGATTCATTGGTGTATATATAGCTGTCATTTCCAGTAGCGGAGTTAGGAAAAAATTGGACTTGCATGTAGAAAGAGAGCATCCGTATGGAACACCCAGTTTTGACACAAACCCATTTTTAAAAAATCTGTATGTGTGCGTGGATGCCTAATATATACTGAATACACATAGTAAATTTATATTTTACAGAAATCTAATATACATATGCAGATAATCCTTGACCTACAAGCATAACAAAGCCCCCAAATTCCATTACTAAGCAAAGCAGTTGAGTTTTGCCCCATTTTATGACCTTTTTGCCATAGTTGTTAAGTGAATCACTGACTGGGAAGATTACAAATGGTGATTTGGCCCCACGACATGCAACTGTCATAAATACATGCCAAGCACCTGAATTCTGATCACATGATCATAGGGATTCTGCAATGATTGTAAGTGTAAAAGTGATCCTAAGTCACTTTTTTCACTGCAGTTGTATCTTCGGTCACTAAACAAATGTTAGTAAATCAAGGACTACCTGTATAATATAGTAAATTTGTTTATATTGTCTAGATGTTTTTAACGCAGTCTGTTGTCTGGAAAACACACAAACACACAGGCAGCCCTATAAAATCTGAATTAGAAATGGAACTTCAAAGTGATTTTCAATTCTGGTTTGGATTTGCCAGTTCAGAGATGGAACCACACAGGGTTTGATTGCAATGAATTAAGTAACTTGTTCATTAAAGGGGCAAGATGTGAGGGCTCAGCTTGTTCATTTCTAGTCGGGAAGGAACCACTGTTTGGAGAAACAGTGGATTGTAATGCTTGGAAGTGGTTTGTTGCAGGATTCAGAACAGCTCTGGGGGGGGGGTAATAAGACTCGAGCTTCTGGCCATTCAAGTCTGCGTCCTTGAAATTTTCTGGATCTTGTGCTGTATCTTGAATTTTTGGGTTACAAAAATAAGTCCTGGAGCTTTTTGATATTATCTTCTGGTTGAACCAAAAAGTCTTAAAAGTCCAAACAACCATTTCCTTGGTGGCTTTTGCTTGGAGCTTTTGGCAGCTGGAGAGCATTTTTTAATTTGTGTAGTGGAATCCAGGCAACTCGATCTCCCGAGATGGGGAATGAAAGTGGCTGGTAACCTCTGTGCGCCTGTGCAATTGTGGCTTTTGGACAGCATTTTAGCTCACGAGCCAAAGGCATGGGGAACTACTATAGATAAATGTTGATGTGGATCACATCCCAAAGCTCCTTTGAAAAAAGTGTATTCTTTGGCCCAAAAGTAAGCAGCAGGACCCAAAGTCTTTACAGAAATTATAATGGTGATCTTGAATAGCCAGCTAGACTTTAGAAACCCCAGGCTCCACCTTTCAAATATGTGTTTGTAGAATTAGTCCTTTAGCTCAGCGTTTCTCATCTCAGCAACTTTAAGATGTGTGGACTTTAATTCCCAGAATTCTGGGAATTAAAGTCCACACATCTTAAAAGCTGATGAGGATGAGAAACACTGCTTTAGCTGGGTTCTTATATCTGCAATTCTAATAGTTTGATGCAGAATTGGTGCTTGTTCCTTGCCATGTAAGCAGGTTCAACCACTACTTTGCCTTTTCTCTTTTATATCCAGCCCTTTGGTGATTATAGAGCAGCGAACTGCCTTCGCAAATTGCTTCCCCCTTTCTTTGAAGAATACCCAGTTCTCTCATGAGGTGTTATATTGTGAGATTGTCTATTTATTAGATTTTCATTCCACTTCTATTATTTTTTTATAAATAACTCAAGGTGAGGAACATACCTACTACAGTAGTCCCTGACCTATGACCACAATGGAGCCCCAAATTTCGGTTGCTAAGTGAGACAGTGGTTGAGTTTTGCCCCATTTCTTGCCCCATTTGTTAAGTGAGTCATTGCAGTGGTTAAGCTGATAACACAGTTGTTAAGTGAATCTGGCTTGCATGTTGACTTTGCTTCTAATAAGGTCATAAAAGGGGATCCCATGACCTCAGGACACTGTAACCGTCATAAATATGAATCAGTTTCCAAGTGTCCAAATTTTGATCACATGACCATGGGGGTGCTGCAATGGTCATAAGTGTGAAAAACAGTCACAAGTCACTTTTTTCAGTACTGTTGTAACTTTAATTTAATAACTCAATCGTTAAATGATTGGTTGTGAGTCAAGGACTCCCGGCACTCCTTCCTTCTCCTCTTTTCCCCACAACATCAGATCTGTGAGGAGGGTTGGGCTAAGAGAGACTGGCCCAAAGTCACCCAGCTGGCTTTAATGCCTGAGGCCGAACCAGAACTCTCCATCTCCTGGTGATTGGCCCAAAGTGACCCAGCCAGGGCTAAAGTGGGACTAGAACTCACCGTCTCCTGATTTCTAGACCAGCACCTTAACTGGTACACCAGACTGGCTGCTTTGTTGGCATTCGTTAATAAATTCCAACACTTCCAGAGTTCCAGGGGATACTCTATGTGATTTTTGTAGGCCCCACATTGGAGGTTTTGGCATTTGGGCTGTGGAAGTCCTGATGGTTGACTTGGAGCAGAGTCAGGGAATAATATTGAAGAGATGGCCTTTTTCACTTTTTAAGAAAAAGCTGTGCATGCAAGAGAGCAAAGAAATAGGCAACTTGCCCAAGAAAAAATACTAGTATGTGAGGAAAATTAAAACAAGAACCAGGGGGCCAAATGTGAAAAAGAAAAGAAAAGAAAAAGAAGAAAGCAGCAAATAGCTTGAAGTCTCGAATCAATAGGAGGTGAATTGATGGGCACTCCATCTTTCTCCTCTCTCTAGGAGCTGCCAGGTTGTACAGCTCACAAGGGAAAGAGCTGAGAGCTGTGGGGCCACTGGGCTTCATTTCCCCACCCCTCTCCATGTTTTCTTGTGTTATTGTTGTTCCTGGGTGATCCAGCATCCCTGTCTTAGACTGCAGCAAACCCAGGAGCGCTGCAGGGGGAAAAAAGGGAATTAAGTTGGGTTGGTGGAATTTTAAAGCTTGCTGCAGGCCAGAGGGCGTTAGACACCCCTGCGGAGATGGGCAGTCATGCAGGATTAATCCTATCGGCATCCTTGGCTTCAGCCAGTGCAGATCTTCAAGAGAGGAGATTGCAGAGAGAGGAGAAGCATGAAAGAGGAGGGGGTGCAGAAGGGAGAAAAACAGCCCTTTCTTTCTTTCTTTCTTTCTTTCTTTCTTTCTTTCTTTCTTTCTTTCTTTCTTTCTTTCTTTCTTTCTTTCTTTCTTTCTTTCCTAATGGTTAGATTTTTGTGATTAGCCACAAATAATAATAATAATAATAATAATAATAATAATAATAATAATAATAATAATAGGCTTCAGTGTTGCTCCATTTTGCACGGGAAGGGAGGAGAGTCCAGTTCTGCTGGGCTCAGAGCAAAGGTTGCCTGCAATCTCAGCACGTTGCATGTTCCCCATTGGGTGCTCGGCCTGCCTGGGGTCATATTTTGCTCCAGTGAAGCAAGGCCATTCTGTTGCACTGATGAGAAATGGGGTCTGGCCTGGCAAGGACGTTGACTGCTTCCTTCATGTTTTCTGTCTGCTGCTTCCCCCAGCTTTGCAATCACGAGAAACTGCTCTGCTTTTCAAAGGGAAGACGACTTGATTGGACCCCATGGCACTGAACGGCGTGATGCAGGAGAGTTACTGATTGGGGTAGGGGGGAACGTGGAAGGGGGAGTGAGGGGTGGTGGGGGGAGACTCAAGCTTTTAACTGCACAGGCGCAAGGAAGTCACTCTCTGCCTTGAGACTCTGGGACCGGCATCCTGTGTCTGATCAGAGACTTCATGTTTTAGGACTGGATGATCTCACAGGACCGAAGCTGGAAGTGGGGCGGGGACTCCTGCTCCCCCCTTCCATCATGTGGCTCCGACAGCCACCATCTTTGAAAGAAAGGCTCAGAAAGGAATAAAAGAAAGAAATGCCAAGTGGGCTCTCCTTTCTATGTTCTATAAAGACTCCTGCCAGTGCAAGATGGGTAGATGGGCCTCTTCAGGAGAAAGGACAGGAGAGTCTTGCAAAAACCGCAGGGGGTGGGGAGAAAGCCTCTTCCCGTTCCCTCTGCCCCCCCCTTCTCCAATTCTATATGCCCTCTAGTATCCTGGTGCTTTAAAGCTGGGGAGGGCTGGTGACCGTGGAGCTTTGCAGCTGTTGCTTAGCCCTCTGCTCCTCTGTTTTATAAATAATGCAGCACAGAGGCGTGTTGGCAGAATGCTTTGCAGAAGTTGGATCGAAGGGGCCTTCAACACATAGCAGCAGGCTTGCAAAAGAGGGGGGGCAGAGAATCTTAGGCGGAGGTGGTGTGTGTGTGTGTGTGTGTGTCTTGGATTGGAAGAGGGAGGGAACAGGTTTTTGAAGGTGAAGAGGGTTCACGTGGCTTAACCCTGCTTTGAGAAGGACAGTTGTAGCTTTTGGGGCTTGGAGGCCTTAAACTCGAAAGCTGGCCACAGAGTGAGGGCAGCTGCTTAATGAACAGAAGCAGACATTGTCCACTTACTCTTCAGCCTCCCAGCTTTCACCGGAGGGCCTTCCAACGACTCCCAGATTTTTAATTTGCCTGCTTCTATTTTGTTTGGGTGCGCAGAGAAGGCGGATGATGGTGGAAAGAGAAATGCAGATGGGTCCGCAAAGGCGAGGAGAATGTCTAAGACCTTGCACAGATGACTGTTGCGGAGACCATTAGAGGCAGTGATTGTTTGTTATTGCTGGTATACTCTGCCTTTATTATTGGATGTTGACCCCTTCGGCTTAGACCGATAGCAGGAGAACCAGATTTGAGTCCATCCTCCACCATAGAAGCCCACAGGGTGACTTTGGCCCTTTCCCTCTCTCCTAGATCAGCTGGGCGATTTGAGGGGGTGGGGAGCATTCCTTCGAGCTGCTGAATGACAAGTCAGGATGTAGACCTAATAAATAAATAAACCTCAAGGTGGCTCGCAGCAATGAAAATGGCAGAGGAGGACAGAACAACCAAACGCAGGCAGTCCAAATTAAAATCAATCATTGCCATAATTAAAAACTAAAAGGCTTGGCACCAGAGATGCCTCTTTGCACTTTCCCCACTGGGAGGGTGGCAGCCGAGCTTCTGGCAGCCGGGGCATCTTCCGAGGAGCCACCCTGCTGATTTAAGGAATTGAACCCGCCTGTGATGGGGGAAAACTTCATCACGCCGTGCTTTTCGTCAGACTAAGGCAGCACACCCACCTGAGATCTCTTTGGGATCATTTCAGAAGCCTGCTGAGTTTTCAAAAGCATGGAGTAGATGCGTGGGATCCTCTCATCTCTGGTTTCTTCTACCACCAAATCTATTATGGACAGAAATTGGGAGGAAAGGGCTACTAGCTCAGTCTTTGTAGAACCATCCATCGCTCAATCCTGAAAGATCCAAACCCCATCGAGGAGATCCGGGACCTGGAGATAGAGAAGCAGAAGAGGGATGTGTGTGTGAAAGACAGTGATGCGGGGGGGTGGGGTGGGTGAAGGACATTATTTTGTAAGTGCCTTGCACATTCTCCAAAGCAACCCCCATCTGTGGCAAAGGATGCCTTGTCTTGCTTGCTCCACCACAACTCTGCTGGACCTTGGTAGATCCCAGCTTGAATGGGTTGCCATAGCAACCTGCACTTGTTAACTAGCCAAGTAAACATTAATGGAGGGGGACCCCCTGTACAGCACAGGGTCAGAGGTTGGGGTGCTTGACAGGAAAGGGGTGTCTACAGGCGTAAGCAAGGAGAGATGGGAAATGCGTTGCTCGCTCTAGCAACTTTTTTTTTTTTTGGAGCAGGGCAGGAAGACTTTGAGTCTGCAACTGTGGGTCAGACGGGTCTTGCGGGGGGGGGAGTCTGGGGGCAGCCCAGGGATCACCAGTAGAGCTAAGAACAAACTAGGATAAAGGTTCCTTTCTCAAACCACATTTTTGCTGCTGGCTGCACAGCTCTCTTGTTTTTTAGACGCCGCCCGCCCATAACATTTGTCTGCCCGACTTAGGAAAATGTGGGGTGGGTGGGGGGAGCCTTTACAGTGTTTAATCACCTAAGGAGATTGCAACTCCTGTTCTAACATGGGGGGGGGAACGTTGCGGGAGGGGCAGGACTCTTGGTTCCACATCGTTTCTGGGGAGCATTGAGCCAAGCCAAGGAATGTCAAGCATCTGGTGTCTTTGGTCTCATTCCTTTAAAGCAGGGTCAGTTTGCTCTCCCCCCCCCACACACACACACACTACAGGAAAAACAGAGCCTCTGGGCTCAAGCCACATTCCCCCCCACCCCCAAACTCTGTACCCTGCCTGCCTGTTCTTAGTACTGGGGGGGCTTGGAAGGAGCAAAAGGGCTGTTTGGCTCCCTCCCTTGTATCTGGGGAACAGTCTGAATGTGTCCCTGGGGGTGGAGATTTTGCATGGAGCCAGGAAGTTACAGAGTCTTCTGTGAGAAGTGAAGGATCCCCCCCCCTCCTGCTCCAGCTCAGGGCTGCCTGCGGGGGCTGTCAGTCTTGTTTGATGGGAGTAAGATGGCTTCGTGGACAACATAAGAATGGTGTGCTTTGGAGAGGCAAGGAAATTGGGAGGGTGGGGGGAGAAAGACTGTCATCAGAATGGTGCTGCTTTCCAAAACCTCTGTGGGTTGACTCACAGGCTCGGGGAGGGTTATCAGCACCTGTTTTGGAAGGGTGGTGCTGTGATTCTTTTTTTTTTTTTTTAAATTGCACTATTGTAGGGGAAGTTCCAGCAACCACAGATGGAAGGTTCTAGCCTGTGGCTGCAGCTCCTTGGCTCCTGCCTGTTCTTTAAATGCACAGGATCAGACTGGAGAGAAAGCTTGGTGACCCTGAAGCTGTTGGCTTTCTCTGCATTTCTGCTCTTGTACCAGGTGATTAGCAATGAGCTGCTTTTCTTAAGGGTGCCCTCATTCTGCAGGTGGGGTGGATGGAGTTGGAGGAGAAACTCTGCTACGTAGGTGTTGATAGAAAATGCCCAGCGGGATAGTGTGCAGACTCTTGGCTTCTCTGCCTGGGTGTGCTTGTGATGGTGGTGGTGGTGATGATAATGCTGGGTCTTGTTTTTCCTAAACCTTGGCCCTTAAATTTCTGTCCTTGCTCCCCATCTCATCCCTTTGTGCAGAAAGTGTCCTGGGGGAGCATAGCTGCTTTCAGGTGGAACAGCTTCTTCAACCCAAATGATAGGTGGAGAAGGAAGGCACCTTGGCTACGTGTGTGGATGACTGAAATCCAGAGCTGGGGGGAGGGAGAGAATTATTTGTGCAGGGCTGGCCAGGAGTTTGGAGCAGCTGACCAAATACTTGACAACCTCCATCAAGCTGTGATTCCCACGGATGCAGGTGTAAGGCTCAGATAAACAGGCACCAGTTTAGCATGACAGGTTCTCTTGTTAGCGTTGGGATGCTTGCAAGGATTACAGCAGTTGCCCTGGCAGTTGTTCACCACTCCCTCTCCCCACTCCCCTTTTTGCAGCATCCTGGGATCTGGAGCATGGTTTCCTTGCACACATATTTTGCTTGGCACATTTGGGTTGTCTAAGCCCCTTGGGGTCTGGGTAATGACCTCAGATGAATTAGAGGACAAGGATCCCACGTTGACTTTACAGTAAGACCCTGGAGGAACATCTGTGCTACAAATGTGGATTGGTTTGAAATCATTTTAATGGTCAAGCTGTTGGCCCCTCTCTCCTCTGGAACCTTGGGAAGTGTAGTTGAGTATAGTGACTGAGAATTTTCCATCAGGGAATCATATGATGGCACTCTCCTAAAGAGAACCCATTGTGCCAACTACTATGATGCTTAGATCAATCCAAGGTAGTGATGGAGATGGTGGTGATTTCAAGACTGCAGTTGTCCGACTCCTTTCTTAGGATAAAATCTTATGGAACTTGATGAAGCTCACTTCAGGGTACACATGCACCCCAGCAGGGCTGTCCATTTGCCTGACTTGTTTTAGAGGGGAGGGCTGTTGCTCCCGAGTCCCTACAGACGCGCTTGGAGGGGAGTGGGCTTGGAATAAACAGAAAGGGAGGATATTGACTTGATAATAAATGTACAAATGGGCCTCTTTTCTGCTCCGGGGTTTCCCTCAGATCCTGTTCCTACCTCTCTGCACAAGAGGATGTATTGTGGTGATAGGTTCCTGTGTGAGCTTCCCCACATCCTTGCCAAGATTCTGAACTTGGTGACACCCACCCATGCAAGCAGTAGGGCCCTGAACTGGTGTTATGGGGCTAAGGGAGGAGGGATGTTCTGAGGCTGTAGCACACACATCTTGTGGCAAGGACGAGTGCTCCTCAGCGGTTGAGTCTCCTGCCCTCTCAGGCTCCACCCCAGTGACTCAAATCAAGCTTCCCTTCCTAATTCCTAGCAGGGGCTAAAACCTCGATCTGGGATGTGGGGGCAGTGATGTAACTGTATCCTCCCTCCCTCCCTCTTTCTCCTCTCCCTCTCTCTCCCTCTGTCCTCCTGCAAGGGCTCAACTCTGAAGTTCTAAAGAAGCACCAAATGCTCCTCCATAAATGAGAGGACCGGTGGTAACCGGACTTGGCGCAGATTTGCTTGCACTGCAGACCCATTATGCCCTCCCGGCTTGCCTCATGCATTCAGTTGGTTGTCAGCTACGGCTCCGTGCAAGGCCATCAAAATTGGGGACGATGGGCTTGTAGTGCTCCGGCATCCATCACGAAAAGTCTCCTCTGCCCCCTCATTTGTGCTTAGGGCTTCAGGACAGTAATGGAGCTCATTAGCCAGAGATCGCAGGTGCCCTGGTTACCCTGCTCATCCCAGAGGGCTGTTAATGAGCGGCCCTTAACGAGCAGCTCAGCTCTGCACTCTTGCTCCTTCTGAGTGTGATTTTTGAAGGCAGGAATCCCAGAGCCTTTTTTGGGGTTGGGGGTGGAGGGGAGATGGCGGAATTGCCAAGCCGCAGCAGTGGGGAGTATCGTTAGGCTCTGATTGGAAAGAGTTAAGCCTCAGCTCTTCTCTGCGTGGGCACACACACACACACACACACACACACACACACAAACTGCAAAGGTTACTGTGGTAGGTCCTTCCTGTTCTCTCTCCCCCCCCCCATTTTGATGCTGTCTTGTCAACGGCCTGCATTTTCCATCCTGCATATGCGCTGGCAGATGGAAGCGGGCTGATTTCCTCCTTGGGTTGCCAATGGCTATTTGTGCAAACAAGAGCCTATCCTGCATCTGAGCCTGGTTTTCAGGGAGGGCTGTTTATTTGTGTGCAGTCACATACCCGCTCTCCAAACCAGTATCCTATCCTGCAACATGTGTGCAACAAATAAGGTGGGTGGTGCAGAGGAACGGTTGTTCCATCAGCAGCAGGGTGGCAACGGAGCCCCGGTGGTGAGGCTGCAACCCATTCTGGTGCGTTCCTGCTCCCTTTCTCAGGGGCTCTGGCACCGCTCCACCTACTCCTCACCGCTGTGATTGCTGTTGGCCCTGGCGGTTAAATGCTGATTGCACTTTCAGGCCTTCTGGCCTAGTTGTCTAACAGCCTGAAACCTGCAGAAAGATTGAGCAGAGACTCCCTGCCAGCAGTGTGCCTGCAGTCGGCTGATTTTCTTCCTCTCATGCGCTGCCACTTGGCACCTGATTAGCTCAGGCTGCTTTCCTCCAGTTGCCGACCCCCTCCCCAAAATCTTGAACCCTTTTGTTCTTCTTTTCTCTATCAGTTCTCTCTGCAGCAGAGAACGTTACGGGGTGGGTGGGTGGGAGGAGACAATGTGGAACTGGTGGGCTGGGGGGGGAATTTCTAAATGAAAAGCTTGGAGCACCATCAAATAGGTCAACCCAGAAGAAAGCAAGTACTGTAAAAATAACAGCCCTTCTTTCTGGATCCAATGGCCTCCTATCCCTGGATGTTGCTGACTTCCTCAAATCAGTGGAAGATGCACTTAGAACCTTAGATGCAATTTACCCAGTTGGACCTTGTTTCTTTTACGGGCAGTCCTCATTTAGTGACTGCCTCATTTAGTGACCGTTCAAAGTTACAATGGCAACAAAAAACAACTTTACCAACAATGCCTGGTATGTACAACCTTTGCAAGCCTGTAAAGCTGAAGAAAGCATAAGCACAGTCGTAGTTTCACTTAGTGAGCACTTCACTTTACAACTCAATTGCCGATCCTAGTTGTGGTTAAAGGAGAACTACCTATACTTGAATTTCTTGCCCTTGTGCTGGGTGGAGATAGATTGCTGTGCAAATAGGTGCCTTATCCGCAAGGGGAGGAAGGGAGTTTGGTTGTGTATTGTTACAGCTTTCCACAACCTTCTCCTCCAATCCCGCAACATGTGAATGCAACATCTAAAATTCTCAGTAATGGCCGTGCTGGCTGGGAAGTTCTACAACAGGAGCGTCCAACCTTGGCAACTTTAAAACTTTGGACTTTAACTCTCATGGCTGACTGGGGAATTCTGGGAGTTGAAGTCCACAAGTTGTCAAGGTTAGATACTCCTAATCTAGGAGTTGAGCCTTGTACATCCAAAGGGGGCCTGCCCAGAGCGTAAAAGTCTGATTGGAGTTGGTCCCTTATTGCTTTTGCTGACACCTGCATCCTTTCCTACCATTGTCTAATTGTGAAGCAGAGAGGGGAAAGAAGGGAGGGGAACCTGGGCTTTCTTTCAGCATGGAGTTTAAAGTACAGATAAATGTTTATTATGCAAACTAGCCAACTGTGCACAAATCCTTGATGTGTTGATTGGAAGCAGTTCCTTTGAGCCTAGAATTTGGGGTTATCGAGATGGAACATGGGAGGTTGTTGCCCAGCATAGGAACAGAACTGCACGAAGGTATGGGAATGAGTAGGGAGAAGGACAGGCAGAGGAGAGGAGAGGACTGGAGGAAATGAAGGCACTTTTCAATTTCCCTAGGAACCTGAAAAATCAGGTGTTTTTTGTGACTTATTTTTAAATCAGAGGTTTAAAAAATGGGAGGGAGGGGAGGGAACAGAGAGGAAAGGAAGAAAGGAAGGAAGGAAGAAAAAAGAAAGAAAAAGAAAAGTTATCTTTTCAGCTTTCATTATATATACAGTACACTAAAGCAGTGTTTGATTTTAAGACTGTGGACTTCAAAGGAACATGCTGGGGAATTCTGGGAGCTGAAGTCCATGTATCATAAAGTTGACAAACCCTGCACCAGAGATTAAACATAGTGCAATTCCCACATTGTGCTTAATTATCTCACCAAATTGTGGTTGTGAGAAAGAAGTGGAGCTCTCTCTGTATGCCGTTTTGAGCTCCTGAAGTAAAAGGTGAAGGATAAATTTAATTAAAATGGTTAAGCAGAGAATGCCCTCCCTAATACATTATAGCAGGTTGGTAGCCAGGAAGGCTTGGCTTCATGGTTTGTTAACTATTAGTAACAGTTAAGGGTGTAGGCTGACTGGGATGCTTACTAATTCTTCCCATGGCAAATCTGATTGGACTGTCATCTGCACTGAGTTCAGTATATGGTTAATAAATCACCCCAGGAGTAATGCTGTACACAAGCCATGAGTGGAAGGTATGTTGCTTTGCATTGATCCTAAGCAACAGGAGCTGCTTTGTGCTGGAGAAAAGATAAAGATCAACCATTCTGAGGATAAACAGCATGTGTGAACAGGTTCTTGCTGGCTGGGTTCATACATCACACTTCAGCCATAACGTGGCTTGCTTGTTTTTGACCTAAAGTCTTACATGAACCCAGTCTTCATGGTTTGTTCAAGGTAAAGATAAAGGTTTCTTTGGACCAGTCATGTCTGACTCTAGCGGGCGGTGTTCATCTCTATTTCCTAGCCGAGGGAGCCAGCGTTGTCCGAAGATATTTCCGTGATCATGTGGCCAGCGTGACTCTATGCCAAGCACACAGAAGGCTGTTACTTTCCCACATAAGTGGTACCTATTTATCTACTTGGATTTGTATACTTTCAAACTACTAGGTGGGCAGGAACTGGGGAAGGTAACAGGAGCTCACCCAATCACACGATACTTGGGTCTTGAACTGCCAGCCTTATGGTTGACAAGCCCAGCAACTTAACCACTAGGCCACCATGCCCCCTTGGTTTGTCCATACTGGAGCTTAAAACAAGCCATGACTTAGCTCAGTTCAACAACTGACACTGATTGACCCCTGACAAACAGAACTATTTGGGAATCATACAAAGTTATATTCTGGCCCTCTATGAAACAAACCTCTAAGACAGTGGTTCTCAACCTTTTTCAGGTTGAGACCCCACTTGCTCCGCCCATGTGTGGTGCGACCCTGGTGCGGGCGCGCGCACGCGACGGGCCGATCCGCGCATGTGCAGTGCGCACGCAACAAAACAAAAAACAAAAAAAAACAAAAAAATGGTGGCCTGTGACGGGCCGATCCGCGCATGCGCGGCGCGCCCGTGACGGCCCGAACTGCGACGGGCCGATCCGGGCATGCAGGGCGTGCACACAACCCAAAAAAAAACAACAAAAAAAATGGCGGCCCGCGGTGTCCGGCGACCACCGCAAAACGGTCATTCGACCCCAAATGGGGTCGCGACCCATAGGTTGAGAACCACTGCTCTAAGAAGCTTTGCATTTGCTAATTTTTGGTCCTCTTAAAGGCAGCAGTTCTCTTGTTTTGTTTGTCACCCATTTGCTACTTTAAAATATAATAGCAAATAAATAAATAATAGAGAAGGAACGTGTGTTCACAGATCCTCATAAAATCTGACTGAAGTTGGCATCTTATTATCTCAGTCAAGACTCAGTCACGTTTTTGAATAAACTATTGCAGACAGCAGATGCTCCTGGACTTACAACCATTTGTAACCATTCAAAGTTGCAGTGACGCTGAAAAAAGTGGCTTAGGACCCTTTTTCAGCCTTGTGTCCCAGGGTCACGGGATCCCCTTTTGCGACTTTCTGACAAGCAAAGTCAAGGGACAAGCCAGATTCACTCAACAACCAGGTTACTAACTTAACTGCAGTGATTCACTTAACAATTGTGGCAAGGGAGGTTGTAAAATGGGGCAAAACTCACTTGACAACTGTCTTGCTTAGCAACAGAAATTGTGGGCTCAATTGTGGCCATAAGTCGAGGACTGCCTATAACTCATATACCATGCTTTACAAATTATTACGCTGGGTTCAGGCAGCACGATGCAGCATATTACATCTGTAGCTGGGTTCCTATGACATGTTAAGCCAGCTATTTTTTTATTTTTAAAAAAAGTCATTTGGGTGGAAGATAGAGAAGCTATGAACTTCTTCCTTGAACTAGTGACCAGCAAGGTGTTACAAGTGCTGAGTTGCAGGGGGCTCCAATGTTAACCAAAAAGCTGCATGGGTGGTCTTGCCCTATTTTGATGCCCTCCAGCAGTCTTGAGCTCTGCAACAGTTTCTTGCCCGTTTGCATGATTAACATTTTCTAAAACTCAGCCAAGCAGCTCAGTTACTTTTGCTCTCGTGGAGAAACATTGGAAATTGGGATGCTCACCCCTGTGCATCTTTGTTTGGGAACAAATGTTTACTTTGTTCGCTTGGACTTGGGCATGTTGCAAGCTGCCTTCCATCAAGACAGCTCTGTGGTTCATCTCGCTTGGCACTGTTTGTGGAGGAGACCCCCGGCACCGAAGAGCTTTAGGCAGACTGAGGTCTTCGGAAGGTGGAGTGAAGAGGCTGGGTGGGCAGAGTCAGCCATCAGTCCCAGACCGAGATGTTTTTTATTTTCAGTGGGGAGAGTTTTAAAAGGTTTTTGGGAGGTGGGGGGGGGCTCCTGGTTAAAAATGAGCACTGCCTTTTCCAAATGAAAAGAATTCCAAACAGGAGTAATTTTTGGAAATTCCTCTGCTCCCGGGGTCTTCAAACTTGGCTCTTTTATGACTTGTGGACTTCAACTCCCAGAATTCCTCAGCCACAAGTCATAAAAGGGCCAAGTTTGAAGACCCCTTGCTCTACTCCCTCCATTGTCTGACTTCTTCCTGTCTCCTGCACTTCCAAAGGATGAGGATTTAATTAATTAATAATGAATTGAGAATTTTCATTACATGGAATAACTGCAAGCATTTTATTCTTTCTCCTCCCATCCCTAACTTGAATGATCAGTCACAACTTTGTTGATGTCCTTCCTCCTAAGACACATAGCCTCCTAAAACATAATATCAAATGATTGTAAATCTGTCAAATTGTGTGTGGCTATTCATGGTAGAGAGTCTTTCTTTTCTTTTTAATTGCTCCTCTTAAGCAGAATGTCTGGCCACAGCTCCATTTAAAGGAGACCAACACCTTCCGCTCTTTATTTTTGTGTTTCCACTTTATGTTGTGCTTATATTCTAATATTACATATTAAAAAGTGAATGGTGAAATCCACTATAAAAAGAGCAACCTAAAATGCATATGCCTGTGCAAGTCAAATAAGTGCATATAATAAAAACAACTAGTTAATACATCATTAAATAAGATACTGCCTAAAACATAGAGCAGCAGAACAAACAGTTGTATCATCATGGAGTGAAAGAAAAGACGTATGGATCTACTGGATAAATTTCCAGATGACTGATAATTGGTAACAAATGACTCCAATATTTAATAATGTGATTCTTTCCCCTTTTCCCTTACATTTACAGCTAAACTTTAGGCAAGAGAAAAAAGGATGTTTAGGAGAAAAGACTGGAAACTGTTCATTTCTCATGTTCCAGATTCTTGGCACTGCAAAACAAAAGTCCGGTACTATGAATTCTACGTGTGACTTCTTGTCCAACACATGCAAAATCAAGTATAGTTTGCTTACTTAATCTTTAGTGTAGAGTAGGAACCCAGCCAATTGGTTGTAGCTCACTTAATAATCATCATCATTTTAGCCATTGTCTATCCACTGCAGGATGAAGGCCACTTCATGTTTCCAACCAATATGGTCCTGAGCTTTCATTTAATAAATCAACTTTAAGCAAAACATGATTTGTGTAAGTTTTTAATTAAGCTCTAGGAGGTTCTCCTTGGACTTTCATTAAAAGATTTGTCAAACTAAAGTCTATCCATCCTCACACACACACACAGGACAAGTATACATGTGTGTATCTTCAATTTAAATTTAGCTCTTGGAGGCTACATGGTGACATTCAAATTATTTTTGGCAACAATATGGAAGGGATTATTTTAAACTCTCCAATCTAGCCTTAAAAACCCAGTTTGGTGTAATAGTTAAGACACCAGGATGGAAGCTGGGAGACTCTGGATTCTAACCCCATTTTAGGCATGAAGCCAGCTGGGTGACCTTGGGCCAGTCACTCACTCTCAGTCCTAAAAAAAGAAAGGCAGTGCCAATGACTTCTGAAAGCTAGCCAAGAAAACTCCAGGCAATCAGCAGAATCAGCACTGATTTTGAATCTACAATCATACGATCTAAGCCCTGATGTTCTATAGTGGTCTCCCATCCCAGCTGTACTGGAGATCCAGGAGCGAGAAGCTATGTCAGTCAAGAGTTCCAAATTTTGGGTACAACCACTAGGCTGTGTTATTGTCAAAGAGACTTCAAATGTCGGTTGGACTGAATGAAGATAAACAACAGATTCCTACAGGAGACATTAGTCCTTCTGGTGACATCAACATAAGCCACTTGAGTCTTCACAGGTTTCAATCAGTACTTTCACTCAAAAGCAGACTTTCTAATTGGCTCTGCTCAATGGTCTGCCTGTAGCCTTCTGAACTAAGACAATTTTCATATTATCTTGAAAGGCGGCCACAATTACTGCTTTTATATATTTACCCCTCTCTTTCAAGAGCCTGCCCAGATTATTTCCATAAAGCACTAAGCCATAACACCTTGCTCAATTATTTTTATTCATGATTTGTTAGAGAGATCATGCTATCTTGAGTTCACACAACTTGCTTTATCATAAGCAAACCATCCATGTTATGGTTGAATATGTTCTTTGAACCCATCTAGAGAATATGTCACAGTAACTGCAGTCAGTGTAAACAAGATATAAATCTTTATCACCAAGTCAGGCTGTCTTGGAAATAGTTGGTACAAGAAAAACCCTACCTGCTGCTGAAAACTTAAGATATCTAAATCTAAGGGTGAATCCAGGAGTCCAGCAAACTACAACACTGGTTTAAAGTTTCAGACTGTTGAAGTCTATTCAGTTGTATGATTTTCTTCTCAAACTAGGCTGAAAATTCTAAAAGATGCCATAAGGATCCATTATAGCTGTTGTGATATTAGATTGGAACTTCCTACTTTGTTTGACTAAATCACATTTGACTGGGTCGCACAATGGTGACCCATAAACCATGGTTTTGTGTGGTCCTTGTTCTCTGAGCTTCAACCGTTCAACCTTGAGTTACAAATATTCCCTTCTGCTGAAATTATAGTTTGTAAACTGGAGGGCTGGATTGATATACAAGTAGTCCACAACTACTGTAATGACTGTAATGTAGCCTGCAGAGACCTGGTGGTGATAGTGAAAGCAGACCCAAGGCCTGTGGGGACCCAGTGGGGTGGGATGAGAGGATGGGGTGTGTGCTTAACTGTCTCTGCAGTTGGTCCTAAAGGCCAGTGACTATAAGGGGCACTGCAGTGGCCATAACATCAAACCAGGTTGTAAGTAACTTTTGGGGGAATTGTCGTAACTTTAAATGGTCACTAAGCTACTAGTCGTAAGTCAAGGACTACCTGATTGCCGCTTTGCTAGAAATCCACAGACCACACGATAACCCAAGTCTGCATGTCTGTCTGGTCAAGGTATGGTCCAAGGATTGACTGTCTCTCTTGGCTTGTCTTCTCCTCTAAAAAGGGGAATAAGTGTTGCAATGGAGTGTTAGAAAAATGAAAGAAGCAAATGAAATCAGAGCAAATGCTCTCTAGTCTAAGCGGTGATGTAGCTCCTTGGATACTGACTTTCCGCATGAGGTACAAACCTTCAGATGGTGCTATCAAGCCTTTCTCAACTGTGCCTCATTTATCCACACCTTCCTTCTTTCCACTTTTCTCCATCCCCCCTTCCACATAGACACCCCCTTATGCCTCTAATTGGCACACTTGGCTATTCCAGGCTAGCACTTGGCCTCAGGTTATCTCCTCAGCGGGGATTAATAGTGAATCTGGGATTGTCTGGTGTTACTAGGTGGGGGCAGCGACCGCCGCCATGTCGGCAGATGGTGTGCTGCTTCTGAAAATAAGACTTCAGCCTTGCACCTCTGTGGCATGGCCAAATCTTGAGGGACCCACCAAGTTGGAAGTACTGCTATAGCAAGAGACAGCCGCATGTCTTCTTCTTTCCAGATCTTTCTCCACTCCCAGGCGTGGAGAAAGAAAAGAAAGGATAACTGCTGGCAGGCAGGTCAGATTGTAGCTCTGGGCAGGCATTTCTGCGGATCAAAGGGAATTTTATGTGGAATGTCTGTGTCAGTTGAAGCGCTGTGTGGGGGAGATTGAATTTGCTGCAGCAGGCAGTTGGGCTGGGTGAGAACCGCTCTCCTTGCTCCGTCCTCTCTGCATTCGTGGCAATTTCCTGACCTTTAGTGATTCTGTTCTTGGGGAGAGGCGGCCTGCTCAGCAGCGGAAAAGGGCATGGAACAGAGCTCACCAAGAGGTGCCCTTTGGCTCAGCAGGTCAACGATGAACAGAAGGCAGGGCTCTTGCAACTACCAACTGCTGCATTCTTTGGTGGTGCAGGGGAAGCAGAATCCATGCCCAACCTGCAGTGACTCTCTTCCTGAATGCCAGCATGTGCTACCACCTGCTGGGGTGAAGCCAACAAAATCTTGTTTGCCACAAACTCTGGTTATTTATTTGTTACTACATTTATTTCCTGTCTGTTTCCCTTGAAGGTTGAGGTGTCATATGTGGAGCTGGGACATCTTACCTCATTGTAACCCTATTACAATCATCATGTACCTCAGTGAGCTTTGTGATCAAATGAAGACCTCCATCAGGATTTTCCCAATCCAAAATCTTAACACAAAAAATACATTAGTTGTCTCATTAGAAGATATTTGGTATTTCTATTGCCCCAAAAAACTAATGAATGTAGTCTACATGAAGAAAGACCAATGATCATGATCTATGCCCTAGTAATAATCAGGATTCATAGCTGTGATGCGTTTCATACATGAGGTTGCTTTGAAAATAGTTTGAAAACTGCAGATAGTCAGAATGCAGTCATTAAATTGCTAATTACAACTAATTAAGATCACACCAATGTTTTGATATGTTGATTAGTCTTGGCCTGTCTTCAAAGTCCAAAATTTATTTATTTCCCACCTTTATTATAACTCAAGGTTGTAAACATGCCTAATACTCCTTCCTTCTCCTATTTTCCCCATATAATAATAATAATAATAATAATAACAACAACAACAACAACTCAACGTTGGAAGGGACCTTGGAGGTCATCTAGTCCACAGGTCAGCAACCTGCAGCTCTGGAGCCACAAGTGGCTCTTTGAGCCTTCCCCTGCAGCTCCCAGCCTCCTCTGCCATTTGCAGAGAGAGAGAGAGAGAGAGACAGAGAGAGGCACTTGCGCTTCCCTGCTTCTCTCTCTGTCTCTGTCTCTGTCTCTGTCTCTGTCTCTGTCTCTGTCTCTCTCTCTCTCTCTCTCTCTCTCTCTCTCTCTCTCTCTCTCTCTCTCTCTCTGTGTGTGTGTGTGTGTAAAAAAGAGAGTGGACTCACAGTGTTCTCCGAGGAGCTGAAAAGCTTATTGGGCTGAGCTCCTCCCTTTGGTGCGTCTCTGCAGGAAGCAGGAAACAGGAAGGGCAGGAGAGAGCTAGTTAGCCCAGCTATGCTGAGTCAGGAATTCTGGGAGTTGAAGTCCATGAGTCATAAAAGAACCGAGGTTGCCTACCCTGAGTTTGTTGGAGAACAGCTTGAAGCCAGCTTGCCAGGTAAGCAGAAGATCGGGGAGAGAGAGAGAGGGAGAGAAAGAAAGAGAGAGAGGGAGAGAAAGAGAGAGACACAGAGAGAGAGACAGAGACCTTTCTGACATCTAAAATGAAGATAATACTGCATATATCCTTTTTTACCTTTATTATACACACACACACACACTTATAATAAAGATAAAAAAGGATATATGCAGTGTTAGCTTCATTTTAGATATCAAAAAGTTTTTGCAGCTCCCAGTGTTTTATTTTTGGTGGGAAACGGGTCCAAGTGGCTCTTTTGAGTGTTTTGGGTTGCCTATCCCTGATCTAGTCCAACCCCCTGCTCAGACAGGAAATCCTATACCATTTCAGACAAATGGCTGTCTGGTCTCTTCTTAAAAACTTCCAGGGTTGGAGCATTCACAGCTTCTGGAGGCAGGTTGTTCCACTGGTTAATTGTTCTGTTAGGAAATTTCTCCTTAGTTCTAGGTTGCTTCTCTCCTTGGTTAGTTTCCATCCGTTGCTTCTTGTCCTGCCTTCAGGCGCTTTGGAGAATAGCTTGACTCCCTCTTCTTTGGGGCAGGCAGCCCCTGAGATACTGGAAGACTGCTATCATGTCCCCCCTCGTCCTTCTCTTCATTAAACTAGACATAAACTAGACAATTCCAGCAACCATTCCTTATATGTTTTAGGGTTTTTTTTACCTTTCCCTTGCCCCCCTACTTTCTGCACCCCCGATTTCCTTTCCAAGAAATGCAGGGACCCTAACAAATCAGTTTGCCCAGGAGGGGAAAAGCTATCCACGCTGTCTGTCAACAACCCTATGAAGTAAGGAGCTGAGAGTTGAGGAATTCCGGCTGAGGAATTCTGGGAGTTGAAGTCCACACAACTTAAAATTGCTGAGGTTGAGAAATACTGGATTATAGGGAGGTCTAGAGACCTCTGCTAATGTCTGAGTTGGAGTTTTTTGAAAAAGGAAAAAGAAAACTATCCTAGGTTGTATTTGCATAGCACTTGTCAATATTTTGGGGCCCAATTATCAGTTAAATGAAGGCATGGATGGTTTTTTTTGCTGATAAGCTAAAACAAGATCTTAAGTATCCACAGCTCAGTTCCCTACATACTTCCTCTCACAGTTCTTTCAAACAGTATTGTTTCCTTACTTGAAGAAGATTAAGTATTATTTTTAAAAAATGTTTTGGGGTATGCATTCTTCCAGAGAGGGCATATGCACAAAACCACTGAACCCGGCAAATAGAGAGTACATGAATCTTAGAATTAATGTAAGAAATCTGCTAGACATGAGAAATAGGTTGCAGAAATCATTTATCTGAAGACAAGTGGATTGGTGACATGTGTCTTTAAGCAGATCAATAGCATCCCCATGTGTGAATTTAAGGAAAAATCACTTTAAGGGTTTATATCTATGGGTTTTCACTTGATAAGGAACAAGTAAAAGGAGATGAGAGATGCTAGATAAGCGGGTATTCAAACTTCTTACAGATGTGGTGGTTAAGGTCATCAGGCTGTGTTCTTTAGCTTGACAAACCCAGTCCTTCTTTCTCATTTAAAAAGTGTATAGTAACACTTCCAACAAGTTGGGGATAGAACAGTTTCACCTATGATAAACCATGGATTGTTTGAAGCATGGTTGTAGAATAATTCATGATGGTTGGATTTATGCAACCATAAAGCATATTTGAACCACAATGACTAGGTTCAGCCACCATATTAAGCAATCAGCAACAAGCCACTTTTTATCATGTTAATGCATGCTGATCCAATGAATTAACAGCTAGAATGTTTCTATTTGTACTGTCATCTCAGCAGCTCTTGGAAAGTTCTAGGATGCTCCATGAAATCAACTTTCCACCTGATAGGGTCTAATTTGAATGTCCACAGGCTATTCCCATATTCTGCCAACATATTTCTTAATTAGTGACCTGGCTTGAATACAAGCCATTACTCCTCTCCATTCTCATTTGTGCTCTCTTTGACATCTTAACCTGATGAAAAAAAATGTTGAGTTCGGTTATGTATGACTCTGAAATCATTTTCGGAGTTTCTTTCACGGCCTATGTGCAATTCACTTTGCAATGTGTGTGTGTGTGTGTGTGTGTGTGTGTGTATAACTAGACCTCTTTTTTTAAAACTTGGCAACTTTCAGACATGGAGACTTCAACTCCCAGAATTCCCCACTCAGCATGCCCCCCCTAAGTGGCTAAGCTTGAAAAACACTGATGTAGGCAGAACAATGATGTTCTCTAAACTGAAATATGTTGGTCTGAGGAGCTTAGAATACATGCAGTGGGTCCATTCTTGCCATTTCTGTGACTCACAAAATGGTGCAGGCCACTACAGGTAGTCCTTGACTTAGGACCATAATTGGAGCTGGGATGCCCATTGCGAAGACCGTGGGGCTGCTGCAACAGTCATAAGTGCAAGAATCGATCGTAAGTCCCTTTTTTCAGCACTGTTGTAAATCAAACCGTCTCTGAATGAATGGTCCCTAAGTTGAGAACTACCTATAAATACATTCTACTCTAATTCTTCTCCAGTCCTCATGGAAGCAGTTGGGTTTTGTGTGTGGGTACTATTACACTACCATACCAGACCAAATATACCCACAACTACTTCCTGTTTCATGCTAAAACTACTTCCTGCAGATACAGAGGCTTATATCAAGGAGAAAGACAGACTCCCTGATTAATTCTCTGGTGGTAAGTACTCCAGGTGCATTCCACCATGCAACAGCCTCATTTTGAATTGTATGGTTTCCATAGTGGCTTGCTACTTTTAGCCCAGTTCTTGTTTTTTTCCAGGTGGTGGAGGATGTGAAGAAACCTGGAGGATCTCCTTCACGGAACCAGGTATTTGCTGATCACCCTGCTTCTCAAATGCATAAGGGTCTGGTCCCCTGACTATCCGAACTGTACCTTATTTACAAGAAGGGCTTGCTTAGGCAGATGCCACTTCCTGTCTCACTGGTTAGAGAGGCTTTGGGGCAGAGATGACAGCCCTGTGGGGAGATAAAGAAGTCCCATGAATAAGTCCTTTTCCTGCTTGAATGCAGCAGATCTGAGACTTGGCTAATGATCTCCTGGCTGTCTCCTGAGATTTCAAGGTGGGATATGGTTGCTATGCTGCTCAGCGTGCTTGGCTAGTCCAAGCCTTACCGAGCTGGAAGCTGGGCCTGGGTAAATGGGGCTTCTTCCTCTGCCTCTGACCCACAAGTTTGTAGGTCAGGGAAGTTGTGGCTTGGTTGTCCCTATTCTTCCCATTGCTGGCTGCAATATTTGTTCTCAGGATCCATGTCTGGCTGCCAAGGAGTTAATATCTTTCCTTGCAACACACAGGTGTATCCGGAACATGGAGGGCTGTGTCTGTGTGTGTGTGGAGTGGGGGGGGGAGAGGAGACCAAGGGAGGCAGTCAGTGCTGGGAACAGGGAAAGGGGGGAGTTGTGTATCTGCTTTACAGCAGTCTCTTTGTGTCCCTTGCACATCATTAGTGAGTCAAAAGCACTGAGGGGAAAATAACCTGGTGGAGCTGGAATTAACCCCGTGGCAGCTGATGGATGGCAGCAGTGGGTGGAAAAAGGATTCAGACTGGCTTCTGCAGGTTTATGGCTGGTTGTAGATGGAGGGGAGGGAGGTTGGGGAGGGAAAGCTGGTTGCTCTTAAGAAGGAGGCTGGGGGGGGGCAGACAAGGTTGGAGAAATGAGTTTACCTCATCAATCAGAGGCGTCCAGCCTTTACCCCACCCTCTTCTTCATCTGCCACCAAATTTGGTTTCCTTGCCAGCCCACTGATGCTTGTTGTGTGTAATGAGCTGCTACAGCATGACCCAAGATTAGAGGAATCACAGGGTTGGGGGGGGAGGCGGTCATGCTAGTCCTGCCTTCCCTTAACATCTGTCCCTTCAAAACACACACGCACATACACACACACCCTTGGCTTCTTCGTTTCTGCTGTGTTCAAAGGGCTGTGCAATCCAAAATTGGCCCTGAGGGAGATAGAGGGTGTGCTGAAGGCTTGTTTACAAGACTGTAGGGCACGACCAGTCTGACAAGTCCTTCCCAGCAAAATGCCCAGCCATGGCATTTTGTGGATGTGTGCACACATGCATTTCTAGGGGAGATAGCTGAACCCAAGATGTCTCTGTTGGAGAACCCTCTTAAGTCCAAGGTTCTGTCTTCTAGAGTGCCAGATGTGCAGAGTGCAATAAAATGGCAGGTTTCGTCGTCTCCTAGCAGTAGTTTTGGCAACAACCTGAAGGCAATAATTCCTGCTTGAAAATAGGGTGGAGGTCCTTCAGTGCTTCATGTGTGGACCTCTTTTTTTTAGGACCCAGCTGAAATCCTAATCTGCTGTGGCACTGCAGCTATCTCAGTGGCTGCTAATTGTAGTGTCCCCAGCAGCAGATTACAGTTTTAAAGTGAGGAATAAGCAGCAGGAGCAGATCAGCTCTTAAGCAACAAATCTCCTGTTTTCATATAGGCAACTTTCTTTTGATTATTAATATAATTAAGATGCTGGTCAGACAGAAAACACAGGAAGTGTTCACAGGAGGGCAGAGAGCCTGCTCTGGGCTGGGTGAAGGAAGGAAGAATTTGCTGGTGCTGTTATGCCTTCCTGTTGTGAGATTCCTCCTCAGCTTCCCTCGACCCTGAATTCTCCTTTGGCTCCAAGTTTCCTTTGCTCCAGTTTTTGTCCTCTTTTTCACAATCCTGTTCTGCTATTACAGGCTCTGGGGATTGTATGTCTCATTGTGTCAGTGTAAAGGGCTATGACGGGACTGAATGGGGTACTTCATTCACTTTTTATATGAAAGATGCACATGAGACAACAGGCTTCACAATCTGGAGTCCATTGTTCTCAGTTGTGATCATTCAGTGATCACATTGAATCACATTATTGCAGTGGTTCCCAACCTTTTCTATAACCTGCATCCCCAGAACGCTTCTAATATATTATTGCACCCTTACAAAAGTTCAAAATAGCAGCAACAAATTATGTATATACACTATAATTTTGAAAACCAAGTTTTCGCACCCCCTGGAATATCGTCTTGCACCCCCAGTTGGGAATCCTTGCTGGGGAGATGCGGACTCTGGAGACAATGAGGGTTGGAATATACCGGTCATTCAGGGAAGAGGCAGGTATGGCGGGAGCAGGAGGGTAGGCCGCACACGGGGAACTCGGTCCTGCTGCCTCGTAGCAGTTCCTTGTTCTGGCCCTTCTGAAAAAACTTGCTCTCCCCACGATTCTGGTGATGGGTGTAGCTCGGGCCCTGGGCTCAGGCTATTGCTGCTTAACGCCAGGTCGGTTAACAATAAGGCTCCCCTCATTCATGATCTTCTCATGGATGAGGAGACCGACTTGGCGTGTGTGACTGAGACCTGGTTGGGCCCTGAGGGGGGAGTTCCCCTCACGGGCATGTGCCCATCAGGTTATCAGGTATGGCATCAGCCGCGACCCCAGGGAAGGGGGGGAGGAGTGGCTATTTTGGCCCGGGAGAACCTCAGTCTACGTAGACTCACTGTTTCTGAAATTCCGGGTTGCGAGTCCATCCTTATGACGCTGGACCTAGGGGTCCAGGTGGGCTTATTGCTTACGTACCTGCCTCCCAGCTGCGTGGCATCAGCCCTGCCTGTGCTACTCGAGGAGGTTGCTGGGCTGGCGGTGGAGTTCCCCAGGCTTATAGTCCTGGGGGACTTCAATCTGCCGTCGCTTGGCGAATCCTCGGGATTGGCACAGGAGTTCATGGCCGCCATGACAACCATGGACCTGACCCAAGTAGTGCAGGGCCCGACGCATGAGGGTGGACACGCCCCGGATATGATTTTCCTTTCAGAGCAGTTGGGTAATGATCTGGTTTTAAGGGGCTTAGATATCATGCCTTTGTCATGGACTGATCATTTTCTGCTTCGACTGAATTTTACGGCCCCAATCCTTCCCCGCAGGGAGGCGGAACCGATTAGGTGGTTCCGCCCCAGACGCCTGATGGATCCAATTGGCTTTCAGACGGCGCTTGGGGAATTACCGAGCTCCCTCATTCACAGTCCGGTGGAGTCCCTGGTAGCGGCATGGAATACGGCCGCGAAGGGGGCTATTGACCGGATTGCGCCTTTGCGACCTCTCCGTGGTGCTGGCCCCAGGAGGTCTCCTTGGTTTACTGAGGAGCTCAGGGGGGATGAAGCGCCATAAGAGACGTCTAGAGAAGCGATGGAGACAAAGTAAGTCCGGATCTGACCGAACCAGATTGAGCTTATTTATTAAAGCCTATCTGAAGGCGATTAAGGCGGCAAGATCTTTGTATCTTTCTGCTTTGATCGCGTCTGCGGAATCTCGTCCGGCCGCCCTGTTTAGGGTGACCCGATCCCTTATTAACCCAAGGGGTCCGGGGCCTCCCTTGCAGGGTAGTGCCGAGGACTTTAATAACTGTTTCGCAGACAAAGTGGCTCAGATCCGGGCTGACCTAGACTCCAATTGTGTAGCAGAGTCGACTGATAATGATTCAGTTGAGGGGACAGGGGCATGTTCTTGTCCGGTCATCTGGGGAGAGTTTGAGGCTGTTACGCCTGAGGAAGTGGACAGGGCCATTGGATCTGTATGTTCTGCCACCTGTTTGTTGGACCCCTGTCCCTCCTGGCTGGTTTCGGCCAGTAGGGTGGTGACACGTACCTGGATCCAGGAGATTGTCAATGCTTCTTTGAGGGAGGGGTCCTTTCCGGCTCCCTTAAAGGAGGCACTTGTGCGCCCCCTCCTCAAGAAGCCTTCCCTGGATCCAGAAATTTTGACCAACTATCGTCCGGTCTCCAACCTTCCCTTTGTGGGGAAGGTTGTCGAGAAGGTGGTGGCGCATCAGCTCCAGCGGTCTCTGGAGGAAGCCGATTATCTGGGCCCTCTGCAGTCGGGATTCAGGCCCGGCTACAGCACCGAAACTGCTTTGGTCGCTCTGATGGATGATCTCTGGCGAGCCCGGGATAGAGGCCAGTCCTCTGTCCTGGTGCTTCTTGACCTCTCAGCGGCATTCGATACCATTGACCACGGTATCCTTCTGCGCCGGCTGGAGGGAGTGGGAGTGGGGGACACCGTATTGCGGTGGTTCTCCTCCTATCTCACTGGTCGGTCACAGTCGGTGTTTGTGGGGGATCGAAGGTCCACCTCTAGGTTACTCCCATGTGGGGTGCCTCAGGGGTCGGTTCTCTCCCCCCTACTTTTTAACATTTACATGAAGCCACTGGGTGAGATCATCCACTGCCACGGAGTGAGATACCATCAGTACGCTGATGATACTCAGCTGTACATTTCCACTCCTGGCCATATCAGTGAAGCGGTTGAGGTGATGTGCCGGTGTCTGGAGGCTGTGAGGGTTTGGATGGGTGTTAACAGATTAAGGCTCAACCCCGATAAGACAGAGTGGCTGTGGGTGATGCCTCCCAAGGACACTTCTATCTGTCCTTCGATTACCCTGGGGGGTGAATCTATAAACCCCTCAGAGAAGGTTCGCAACTTGGGAGTCCTCCTTGATCCACAGCTGACATTGGATCATCATTTGTTGGCAGTGGCGAGGGGGGCATTTGCCCAGGTTCGCCTGGTGCACCAGTTGCGTCCTTACTTGGATCGGGAGTCACTCCTCACAGTCACACATGCCCTTGTCACCTCGAGGATCGACTACTGCAATGCTCTCTACATGGGGCTACCCTTGAAGAGTGTTCGGAGACTACAATTAGTGCAAAATGCAGCTGCGCGAGCTGTGCCCACATTTCATCAACTCTCCGCACGCTGCATTGGTTGCCTATTGGTCTCCGAGCCCAATTCAAGGTGTTGGTTATTACCTATAAAGCCCTTCATGGCTTGGGACCAGGATACTTACGGGACCGCCTTCTGCCACATACTTCTCTACGACCGGTGAGAGCGCACAGGGTCGGCCTCCTCCAGGTCCCGTCAATGAAACAATGTCGTTTGGCGGGCCCTAGGGGGAGGGCTTTCTCTGTTGCGGCGCCCACCCTCTGGAACCAACTACCTCCTGAAGTCCGCGTTTCTCCGAC
Organism: Bothrops alternatus; assembly: GCA_034064705.1. NCBI lineage: Eukaryota > Metazoa > Chordata > Lepidosauria > Squamata > Viperidae > Bothrops > Bothrops alternatus. The sequence goes on along the minus strand of JARGCV010000132.1, from coordinate 2,908,373 downwards.
CCTTTTGGCCTTCCGAAAGAATTTAAAAACCTACCTCTGCCGGCAGGCCTGGGGATGATTGTTGATTGTGGTGTGATTGATGAGTATGTATGGGGTTTGTATTTTTAATGTTGTTCGGATTTGTTCAATTGTTTACATATATATGTTGTAAGCCGCTCCGAGTCTTCGGAGAGGAGCGGCATACAAATCCGAATAAATAAATAAATAAATAAAATAAATAAATATTGCAATGATCACATTGCAATAAACAAAGACATACATTCAATTTTGCAGCTACTAAGATTGTTGGATGAGCAGGCACAAAAACAGCCAGGGAAGTGATTGAAGCCGGGGAAAGAGGCCCCTGGTCAGTCAACAGGAAGTGCTGATTTACCTCCAGCTTTTCAAGTACTTAGGAGGCGGGGGCTTGGCAGCACAAGGAAACAACAGCCAATGACTTAATAGTCAGCCATCAACTTCCCAATCTGCATCTAAAAGGCTACACACAACAGGCACCATATAAATACCACACACAGAACAGCCCAAAGCACACAGAGAAGTTCCCGGAGGATGGGCTCCAGCACAAGTACAAAAGCTCAGAAGACAAAAACTCTCCTCCCGGTGATCAACCAGACTGAATCCTGCAATATTGTCTTCCTCTGACCTGCAAGGAATGGGATCCTTTTCTAGCGGAATCTTCTTACCAATGAAACGGGTGCATGTTGAGAGTTCTAAGAGCAGCCTAGATCAACACCAGATGCTGTGGGGCTCTAAATCAGTCTTATATTGATGAATTAATCTCAAGGGATCCCACACTCCCTATGCTTCCCTCCAATCTCTGTAAGGCACTGGGCTCTTGTCTTGGGTAACCCAGCTAGCTACTAGCTCTCTGTAAGAATGGATGTGCTGCAAGGGTCAACTTCAGCCTCTGTGAAAGGCCCTTTGTGTAGTAAGTACAAGCTTGTCCCTACCTCCCTAGCCAGTCTTACAATCCGGTTCCCTAGGTTATGCCCCTGCTTCAGGACTATTCCCCATTTTAAACGCACTTTTGTTTGGAGGTGGGGTGGGGAGCGAATTTATCTGCACCTGTGTTTCTACTACTTTCTTGATGTGAATACTCTGGCAGCTTAGTAATAAGGAGTCGCTTGACTCCCAGGATATTATCCCCACCCTTCTGTGTACTTAGCCATAGCCAGGCTCCCAAACAATAAAGTGGGCTGTTTTGCTAGAAGAGTATTTTCTTTGAAACTTGCCGTTTTACTTATTTGCTTTAAGAGGGCCATTTCTCTAGGATTCATCTGCCCTGTATGGATTTTTGGGGAGTACACAACAAAACTTGGCGTAATGAAACACAATCACGGCGGTAGGACAAAAAAGCAGATACAAATCTCCATGCACTGAAAATAGAAGTGATTTGGTTGTGCAATATTTCATGCTCAATATTTTCATTCCCTCTTGAGGATGGGTTACTGGGTGACGTCCCATAAACCATTGCCATTTTTTTGTTGAGGCACATTGGGACTATTGAAAGCAGGAGAGGGAGCTAAGCTGATGTGCAGGAATAAAAAAATAGTGGAAGGAGGGAAAAGGAATTTCCTTATATACAAAAGCTTTCTCCAGCTACTGAAAGAGTCTCTAAGGTTCTTATGAACATTTTCATCTAGATTGTCTTTATACTATGCATCTGCTGAGCATAGACCTGATTTACCAGTAAATGCATAAAATAGACAAACAAATGTATTTAATACAGTATTGTGCTGGGTGTGGGTTTTCTAATATAACATTCTGACTTTTAAAAAGTTTTTTCCCTATGATTTATTGCTTTTCCAGTTAGTTCTCAACTTACAACTGGTCACTCAGTGACTGTTCTAAGTTCTAATGGACTTACCTGGGGGCTACTTATGACCTGGATTCAAAGGTTGGGCCTCTGCAGTCACGCGACCCCACTTTGGGTGCTCAGCAACCAGACCACGTATACAGCTGTTTGCAATGTCCTGTGGTCACATGACTGCATTTTGCCCAAAACTGGCCGTTATAGCAAAACCATTAGTTTGCTTAATGACTGCTGCTGCAAAAAAATTATAAAATCGAGTCAGTCATTTGATGAACCTACTTTATGACCATCACGAATTACGACTGTGATGGGAAGTCTCCATTACGGTTGTAACATGAGGACTACCTGTAAAACCCCCTCCCTTTTTTTGTTTTTAGGAACAAAGTCTGTACACATACATCTCACCTCATTTTAGTCTTAAAGCCACCTTGCAAGATAGGTCAGACAAGAGTTAATAATATTCATTGCCAGAACGTGTGGAAATTGGAGTCTCCTGCAGTCTAATCTGATATTCCAATCATGACAACACAGTGCTTTTCAAATCTTTTTCAGAGCACTTCTAGTTAGAAGCATGAGTTGGGTTCAACGGCTAGAGCGTGGTGACTGGCGGATTCTGGGAACTGACGTCCATGCATCTAAGTTGAGAAACACTGGGCTACAGAATTTGGAATTCCCTATGTTGTGGGAAGTTATTATCTTAGGATGGTGAATGGATCAGGCCAATAAGTTAAGGCAGGGGGTCCTCAAACGTGGCAACTTTTAAGACTTGTGGACTTCAACTCCCAGAATTCCTCAGCCAGGGCTGGGCTGGGCTGGGCTTTGGATCTGATTTGGAAAAAGTGTTTCCAAATGCATATGAAGCCCCTCTGTCTAATTAAAGCAGCTGCATCATTTTCTAGGATCCCAAGTATATTTGTTTGGGGATGGCATGTTATATGAATATAGGTAGTCTTCAATTTACGACTAAAATTGAGCCCCAAATTTCTGTTGCTAAGTTAAACATTTGTTAAGTGACATTAATGAGACATTTGCCTCATTTTATGAACTTTCTTGCAACAGCTGTTAAGTGAACCACTGCAGTTGTTAAGTTAATAAAATGGTGGTTAAGTGGATTTGGCTTCCCTATTGGTTTGCAAAAGAGGATCACATGACCTCGGGACGCTGCAACCGTCATAAGTATGAGGTGGGATGCTGCAACAGTTGTAAGTGTGAAAAACAGTCATAAGTCCCTTTTTTCAGTGCCATTGTGACTTTGAATGGTCATTAAATGAACTGTTGTAAGTCAAGGACTACCTGTGCATTTGGTTTCAGTTTCTATTGCTGCACCTATTCTATGAATTGGCCTCCTCCCCCCAGGAGCTAGTCTGACCTCCGAACTCTGTCAGGAAGGCAGCTAAAAACAAAAGGCTTCCAGAGAATTGAATACTCTCCAACTTTCGTTTTATATAATGTATTTCTCAAATTATTTTTCTTCCTATTTTTTTTTCTATGCTATCGCAGATAGTTTGATTACTTGGTGTATTTGATTTGTATGTACTGAATCCTTTTTGACTCCCAGATGCTTACAACAGCGAGGGTTCGGCAGCATACATATCTAATCCATCAATCTATAACCTGGGTTGACAATCCATGGATTGTGTGAACCCCCAGATATTATGCTATTCTTCCCTTCAGACACTGCTTCCTGCCTGGAAAACTGTTCTTTTGAACCTCTGCTCAACTTTTGAGTGGGGGCTGTAGACAAATTTTTTTTAAAAATGTTTTATGAAAGAGGAACAGCTTGCAGAATTCATCCCTTAATGCTCCAAGCCAGGGGTCTTCAAACCTGGCCCTTTTATGACTTGTGGACTTCAACTCCCAGAATTCCTGAGCCAGCCATGCTGAGGGGAAAGGGAGCGGCTTCCAAGCTGAGCCATGCTGGCTGAGGCATTCTGGGAGTTGGAGTCCACAATGCATAAAAGGGCCAAGTTTGAAGACCCCTGCTCCAAGCTCTTTTCCTTTTGGAGCTTAGATCTGAACTGGCCAACCAGATTTGGCAAAACAATGTCAACATCCTGTTTTCCTTAAACGGGTAGAGTGTTCTCTCTTCTGTGCATGGGCATCACTCAGAAAGGATGCTCTTCATAAGTAGCCAGTTTACTGTGGTGGTCCAAGAGGGCTGCCATTACTCGGTCCATGGGGCATTCTGACCATGCAAGCTTTGTCCTGCTTGTGACAAATACACAGGGATGTGTTAGCCCAGGAGTCTGCAACCTTGACAACTTTAAGACTTCTGGACTTCAGCTTCTGGGAGCTGAAGTCCACAAGTCTTAAAGTTGTCAAGGTTGCAGACCCCTGTATAGCCTCCTGGCTCTGCTGCTCTGCTTTGCCTTATTCAAGTTGCCTTAATTGTTTTGCATTAATTAATGTGTTTGTCCCAAGATGAAACAATGGGGCGGGCGAAGGGTTGGGGGCTACATTCAGTGGACTTGGGAAGAGGGATGGGTCACAGTGAGTGGGTCAATTATGCAAAAGGGAGTGGGTCCACATGATGTCTAGAGGAGCAGCCAGTGGTTTTTTTTGTGTTTTTTTTTGAGCCTTTCAGCTTTTGGAGAGGGTGGGATTGTGGTTTCTTTCTTTCTTTCTTTCTCTTGTGCTTTTATGTGATAGTGCCTTTTAAGCTTAGCACTTCTTTCTGTTTCCTGCCTCAAAATAGCAGCAAATGGCATTCAGTTGTGCAGGCTGAAGAGGCTTTCAGGGCTTCAAAAAGAGGCTTGGGCCTCCTCCCTCTGCCTTCATACCTTTTTCAGAAATTCTATTTTTTTTCCCTTCAGGGATAGAGGAAAATGTGCACTCTGAAGGAAAAGCCCTCAGCTTTAGAATTGGAACACGTTGCACTCTTAGCTTCCACCTTGGGGCAGTAGAAACAGGTATATTGTATCTTGTTCTTTAATCTTCCCTGTATTGCGTTTCCTGCTTTCCCTCCAGAAAGCAGAGAAGTGCCTAAAACAGTGATGGCGAACCTTTTAGAGACCGAGTGCCCAAACTGCAACCCAAAACCCATTTATTTATCACCGGGTGCCAGGTGGGCGTGGCCAACTGGGTTGGCATGGCTGTGGTCATGGCAGACTGGGTGGGTGTGGCCAAGATGGGCGTGGTCACCTCAATGTTGCTGGTGGGGAAGGACGCCTGTGGGGGCCAGGCAGGGTTGAGGGAGATCCAGGGGGTCACTGGCAGGTGGGGCGGTGGGCAGGAGGCTTGTCCTGCTGGGTGAGGCGAAGCAAGGCAAGGCAAGGCAGGGTGGGGGTGCCATTGTCACAGGGCAAAGTGAGGCAGGGGCCAGGACGGCTGCTGCCTGACACCATCAGCCCCTGCATGCACAGGCCAGCGAGGGCAGGGGTGCTGGGATGCATCCAGTCACGTGGGACCTCGACAAGTTAGCGGGCGGCTGGTTGAAGAGGGATGGTTGCCATCTCTGGGGCATGGCGTGCGTGCCCACAGAGTGGGCTCTGAGTGCCGCCTCTGGCACCCGTGCCATAGGTTTGCCACCACTGGCCTAAAACAAAGGGGCTCTTTTTAGAATCCCTGCAACAGCCCTGTAAGGTAGTTTCAGTTGCCTCTGTGTTTAGATCAGGGGTATACAATAGTTGGGTGTGTGTGTATCCGTGAAGATCTTCCTTAGCCTGTGAATCGGATGCCGGGATTCAAACAAAATGAATGGACAGGCCAGAATTACTTTGCATTTGTTTACCTTAAATGCTGTTATTCCCCCTACTGTTCCCCATATATTTAACCATTTTCTTCTTGTGTCACATTAAATTGCAATTCAGCCACAGCTTTTTAAAGAGTTCCATGTGTTACGCCTGAGCTTTGGGGGGCAATGGGTGGGCCTGAGGCTTCAGTTTCTGCATACTCCTAGTATAATTCAGCCCATCTGGGTGGCAGCATCTAGCTCAGTGTTTGGCTGATCTAGAAAGCTGAGCAGGTTTGGGCTTGGTTAAGACTTGGCTGGGAGATGTAGGAAATGATCAGGCTGAGCCTGAGGGTGGGGGTCAAATCCATGTCAGTCTGGAGTCCCCATGCCCCCGAAAGAGAATTAAGTCCAGCCCCCTTGAAGTCTGTTGACAATTATCTGGTGCCAATTTGCCTTGATCATCAGTAGAACATTTAGTGACCATTTGAAGTCACTGAAAAAAAAGTGACTTATGATAGTTTTTCACACTTTATGACCATTGCAGCACATGATCAAAATTTGGACGCTTGGCACCTAGTTCATATTTACGACAGTTGCAACGTCCCGGGGTCCTGTCATCACCTTTTGCGACCTTCTAATAAGCAAAGTCAACGGGGGAGCCAGATTCACTTTACAGCCATGTTACTAACTTAACCACTGCAGTGATTCACTTAACAACTTGTGGCAAGAAAGGTTATAAAATGGGGCAAAACTGACAACTGTCTCAAATTTGGAACTCAGTTGCAGTTGTAAATCGAGGGCTACCTGTATATTGTGGTTCCTGATTTCTTGCACCTGACAGGAGACCTTTAAAGAATGCAGGACTGTTGACTAGGCGGAGAAGTAAAACCTGACTTGAAGTCGACTTGAGTTTCTTTTTAAGACTAAATCAAGACGGTTAAGTGCTGCCCTTTGACAAGTGGCCTGAGCCTGGATCTTCCAGCACTCTAGGACACTTATATGCTGAAGACAGCATGTCAGCTAGTACAAATCTGGACTGGATTTGGAAACTGCAGCTGGCCATCTCATGTCTTGTCCTTTGTCTTCCTTTGCCCTTTGCCATTTAAGGCTTTGCAGAGATGACCATAGGTTGACAGTCTTTACCAGTGATGTATCGCATAGGGGGGATGGCTGCGGAAGAGGGCAGACCATTACGTTACTGATGGTTGTGTCAAGGAGAGAATCTCGGCAGGTGCAACTTGCTATGTCAGATGGATACAGAGTGTAAGGCAAGTTGCAGCTGCTCCAATCCTTCCTTTCGTATTACTGGAAGCCGTTCATATCCCCATCCTCTGTGGCAGTCCTTCCCCCCTTAGTATTTTCCAGATGTATTGGATTGCAACTCCTGGTTTGGGGAGAGGAACTCTGTTGCATCTGTCATCCTGATGTTCGGTCAGATGATCAGGATGATAGATTGAAAAACAAAGATCTTGATCCTTGTGAAACCAACAATTGCCTGCCTGCATTGGCTCAACTCTGACCCACTCAAAGTTCCTTTAAACCATGCAGGTCTAACCTGCAGCCCAAGACCTGCATGCAGCCCTGGATAGCTTGTAATGTGGTCCCACAAAATCGTAAACTTGTAACATTATTGTGTGATTTATTTACATCAACTATACTATATATTTTTTGGCCCAAGATGTTCAGTGCGGCCCAGGCAAGCCAAAAGATTGGACAACCATGCTTTAAACCAAGATATGGGGAACAGCTGGGAGTGGGGGGATTATCAAACTGAAGAGCTACCATGAAGGTCTAGTCCAGGGGTCTTCAAACATGGCCCTTTTATGACTTGTGGACTTCAACTCCCAGAACTCCCAGCTTGGCTGGCTGAGGAATTCTGGGAGTTGAAGTCCACAAGTCTTAAAGTGGCCAAGTTTGGAGACCCTTGCTGTAGAAGCTGAAGGAGTCTTAATTTTAACTAAAATGGCTGAGCAAGCCATCTCTGGTGTTCTTGGCCGAGAAAGTGAGTGAATTCACTTGAAATAGAAACATCTTAGTGAAGTATGAATATACTCAAAGCATCCTCATATTGTGGATTTGATGGCCACCAAGTGTGGTGATGGTCCTCAATTCAAATGATTTCAGAAGAGTTTTAGGTAAATACATGGAGGATCAGACTGCCAATGATTGCTAGTTCTGAATCGTGGCAGCATAGTTTAAGCTGCAGTGCAGGAAAACCACCCTCTTCCTCCCCATGTTTGTGGCTGGCCAACGGTGGATCAAACATTGGCCTTGTCCCCATTGAAGACTAGACTTAGTAGCAAGCTGAGGCGTGTTGCTGTGTAAGGTCTGAAGTGGTGCTGACTTGCTTGTGCTTGTTGATTGAACAAGATGTGATTCCTTTTGCTCTGGTGGCAGGTCATCCCAGGTGACAAAGTCATTATTTTATTGGGCTACAGGTGCTCTAAAGTGACCCTGCCAGGTACAATGCAAACATCTCTCATTAAGAGGCTGAAATTAGTGTCCTCATTTCCGCCTCAGGCCTCTTTGCTCCTTCGCTTCAGAGCAATGAATTTGGAAAAGGGAGGATTAATCCCCTGGTCCTACCTCCAGGCTCTGCTTGTGACCCTGTTGCCTTGTGCCGAGGCCCTGCCCTGATGTTTTATTCTCTTCCGTTCTGGCATGCCTTGCTGGAGTTGGCCTCTCCCAGGACAGGAAGACAAATGAATTCCATTACGGGATCGTGATTTTATTCCACGTGTCAGGGAGTCTGAGATTAACTTGCTCACCAATCTGTGACAAAGCCAGATACACACATCCGCACAACCCCCTTCAGCTGCCCCTGCCATCCCCACCACCTTTGCGCACCATCTCATGCAGGCAGAACCTGGTTGCAGTTATGGCTTGCCTCTTTGAGAATCTGGGCTAGGGAGTGTTTTTTTTCTCTCCATCGTCATGCTGAGAAAAGGCGTTCAGGTAAGACAAGGCCCCTTCCCCCCACCCTTAATGCCACATGCATGCATAGAGAATGGGGCTGTACTGTGAGTGCCTCCATATGGGTTGAACCCACGTTCTGGGTGGGCATTTGAGCCATGCCAGTCAACCTCCAGATTTTTCATTCCTTGTTTGTTTTGAATGTATATATATACTTTAATGTGTGGCAGAGTAAAAGTGCAGAATAAAACAGAAAACTGGCTACAAAACATCCTGATGTACATGAGACTCAGTTTGGTGTAGTGGCTGAGGCACCAGGTTAAAAACCAGGAGACCAGGAGCTTTAGCACCACCCTAGGAGAAGAAGCCAGGTGGGTGACCTCGAGCCAGTCACTTTCTCTCAGCCCTGGGAAGGAGGCAATGGCAAACCATTTCTGAAAAACCTTGTCAAGAAAACTTGCCCAAGCAGTCTCTGAAAATCAGACATAAAAAATGAAAGGAAAAAAAATACATTTACATATGATTTTTAATAGCAAGTTTCTAGTCCTCAATACAGAAATTTGTTTTGAAAGCTTGTACAGAACTTTCTTTTGTGCTACTTAAAGGACAGTTAAGGTTTTCAGTGTTTGGAGTAAAATAAACGTCACATTTTGATGTATTTATTTGTATCCCATTTTTATTATTTTTACAAACAAGTCAAGCCAGTGAACATATCCAACACACTTTCCCCCTCCTATTTTCCCAACAACAACAACAGTCCTGTGAGGTGGGCTGGGCTGAGAGGGAATGACTGGCTCAAAGTCACCCAATTGGTTTTCATGGCTAAGGCAAGACTTGAACTCACGGTCTCTTGCTTTTCAGCCTAGTGTCTTAACTACTACACCAAATTGGTACTTAGTATCTAGTGGTGCTCTTTCCCTCTTCAGAATAAACATTATAAAATCTTACTTTTTTTCTCAATTTGTGTAACTATTTCTGTTTGCTAATTTTAACTTGACTCAGAACATCCCCACCACCCATCTAACTTTGATCTGCAATACATCAGTGTTATTCCGCCTCAGATTTCTTTTCTTTCTCCAGCACTGGAGATGGATAATCCACCAATGGGTTAAGACTGTGTTCCTGCCCAATCAGATCAAGTCAGCCAAAGTTGCCACGCCCGTCCTGGACCATAGAGATCCCAGTCTTGACTTGATCTCGCCCAGGACAGACATGCAAGTTTGGCTCTTAGGCAGGTATAGTCTCTATTGGTGGATTTTCCATTTCCAAATTTGCTGAGCAGTGCTGTATTCAGCACGAAATTTGGCCACTTTTAGCAATTGATTCCTTTCTTTCCCTTCCAAGAAGGTTCCAAATTCATCTCAAATTCTGATTCAAGGGGGACAAAAATGGGTTTTTTTTCCTAAGGAAGGGGCTCCTTCTTTATCTCTCCCCCTCCTTCCCACCCCAGCAATTCGATTTCTTTCCAAGTTCCCACCTTGCTTGATTCAGCCCGAGGACTAACGGCCGTTAGTCCCCAACTGAAATTAGCTCGGCCTCACTTCTACCGGAGCTTGCGGCTGCAGCTCCAGTGGCTTAATACGAACACCAACGGAGAAGGCATTTCGCGACGGGCCAGGACTCCTCCTGGGAATCTCACTTCTGGTTGCTTGGAGCTGCGACTGCAGCTCCGGTGACTGCTTAAGACGTTCGTCTTTTTCTTTCATCCTTTCTCTCGGGAGTCTTGCAATCGTCCCTCTCGCAGCCAGAGGCGTGCGCACGCCAAGGGGCCAGCGCCGATCAGCTGCTAGGCGGCAGATCGGAGGGGCGGAAAGAAAGCTCTCCCTTTTTTGCTGCAAGGCCAGGTGCGTCTCTTCCATTGCGGCAAGAAGCAATCGTTTCGACTCCAGCGTCCTTCTCCGAAGCCTCCCAGACTGTGACAAGCCCAGACACCATCTCAGTTCACGGTTGCCATCTTGGATGCGTAGCTCCAAGTCTTATAGGCCTGTTCCAATTCGTAGAGGGAACACTGGAGGAAGGGGCTCCTTACTCCGCATTTACTAAATATCTTTTTGTTTATCATTGGGGGTAATTGAAGACAGGCCATCCGGGGAGCACGGATTCTCCACCGTTGTCAGGCAGGTCGCCATTTTGAGACTGGCCGCCATTTTGAGAGTCTGTCAGGTCCGTTTCTACCTTAAGGCTTGCTATCTCCAGGGATAACGGAACCCCAAGCCCTCCTAGGACACAGTGGTGACCTGGTCCAGAGTTTCCCCTTGTCCCTTTCCCCCATTAAATTCTGTCAGGAACAACAACTGCAGGCCTCCACGGCTCTATAGGCCCACTCCCAGTTCTAGACACTTCTACTATTGGTCCCTTTCAGGTTTGGTGTCTCCTGGCCTCTCCTTGCTCATACTAGCCTTAACTCAGTTTCTGGGCTTACCAAATTACCAAAGGCTGCAGCTGGATTTCAGGCATCTCCCACCATGCGCCTATTCTTATCCGCGCAATCAGCCCTATCTGGATTCCAGGTGTCCCCTATCGTGCGCCTGTTCTTATTCACAATAGCCCGTTTGGATTCCAGGCGCCCCACATTGTGCATCTGTTCTTATCCACGGAGCAGCTATAGCTGGATTCCAGGCATTCCCTGTCGTGCGCCTGTTCTTATCCACGCAACAGCATTACCTGGATTCCAGGCATCCCCAATAGTGTGCCTGTCCTTATCCAGGGTATACTACTCTCTAGATACCAGGGGTCCCCTATCGTGCTCCTGTGTTATCAGAGAATGGAGGATTCTAGGCTGCCCACAAAGGATGTCTTACCATCTTCATCAGATCCAATAAATCCTAAATCCTCTTGTCAGGAGGTTGCTGGCAAGACTACGGCCAAAACTAAGGCCAGATCTACCACCAAGACCTCCAAGAGAGCTGAAAAGCAGGCCAGCCAGAGACACCAAGTCCTAGAAAAGGAATTTTCAAGGGCACAGAAAATAGCCAGGTTGGAGATCCCCCAAGATGAAAGATCAACTTTTGACTTACCCCTGGGACCCCCACCTCTCCCCTGGGGATATGGTCAACTGGAGAACCCTTATCTTCCCTGGCACTGTGTGGGATGGGCGGAGCTCTCCCCATTTCCCAAATCACCGTTACATGGGCTCAACACGGGCCACCTGAGGCTACCTTCACATCCACTGCGACTGGGCTTCGGCCGAGTAAGACAGTCCCCTTCCCCATGGAGGACCATTTGGCCTTACTGATTGCTCTAGCAGTAGATCGCGCTCTTGAAGTAAGAGCGCAAACTCCTAGGCCAGCGGGTGTCGCACACCTACCTATTCATCAACCGGTTTCTGAAACCCATTACGCTCCTTCCCCATCTGGATCCACCTGCTCGGAAGACTCATCCCTTCGCGAACAGGACATTGAACAGGAGATTCTGATGTCTGAGGAGGAGGAGCCTCTCCCCGAAGCTCCTTCCTTTACCGGTCTCTTCAACCCTTCCTTTTTTGTTCCCTTGCTCCGCAAGGTCACATCCACAGCCCATCTCGGTCCCAATCCTTCCTCAACAACAACCACCATTTCACCAGAATCTTTAGACTTTAGACTTTATTTAGACTTCTATACCGCCCTTCTCCTAGGACCCAGGGCAGCTTACAATAACAATCGGAGGTGGACCCAAACTTCACCGAACCAGTGGCAGCTCAACACCACATTCCTTGCCCTCCCATGTTACTAAATGCGGTCTGAAAGCAGTGGACATCTCTGGCCTCCCTTCCCCTCCCAGGTAATACTGACAAAAAGCTATACAATGTGGCTAAAGATTTGGAGGAGGCCTTGGAGGTGCCCGCGGTGGATGAGCCCTTAGGGCCCCTAGTATCATCCACTGTCATCCCAGGTGACGTCTCTGAGGCTCTTAAAGCCGAGGACTGTAAATGCAAACTCGCCTACCACAGGATGCATCAAGCTGCTGCATGGGCTATTAGAGCGGCCACCTCCGCATCTTTCTTTAACAGATCGGCCCTTCGCTGGCTAAGGCAGCTCCACGTGCGTATTCCAACGGAGGATATCCGCACCCACCAGGATCTTAGCAAGATAGTGGCAGCCACCAAGTATGCATCTGATGCCACTCTCCAGGCTGCCAGATTTTCCTCCAGAGCTATGGCCTCCAGCGTCACTGGTTGCCGTGTGCTTTGGTTGAAGCACTGGCACGCCGACGCCAAGTCTAAGTGGTGGCTATCAGCGGCGCCTTATCAGCGAGGCAAGCTGTTTGGGGATGCTTTGAACCCTTATCTCACCGAAAATAAGGACAAACGCAAGGTCCTTAATCATCTCCTTAAGAGATCGGACAAACGATCCATTTTTTACCCACAAAGACAGTCCTTTCGTGCAGGGGCTAGGTATAACTACACTCAACCCACCTGTCCTTTTCTGGCCAGGCAGGACAGACAGGATAGGCAGTCTGACAGACAGGCGGCCAGACCTAAACAGCAATTTCAGGGCAAGCGGCCCTTTCACGGGAACAGCTGACCTTTCCGCTGTTCCAGGTGACTCTCCAGTGGTTCCTCCCATAGGGGGCAGACTCTCTCTCTTTGCCCACCAGTGGGAGGCCATCACCACAGACGTGTGGTACTAAACACTGTATGTCACGGCCTGTCCCTAGAGTTTATCTCCAACCCTCCAAATCGATTTCTCTCTTGCCCCTACCCACAGAATCGAACAAAGAAAAGACTAATGAACGAAGCCGTTCAACATCTACTAAACATACGGGCCATAGAACCGGTACCGGTGGACCAGAAAGGTCGGGGGTTTTATTCCATCCTCTTTGTCGTCCCAAAGGCATCAGGGAGGTGGAGAGCCATTTTAGATCTCAAGGGCTTGAGTTTTCATCTTGCATATCGCAAATTCAAGATGCAAACGCTCCGCTCCATCTTGGGAAGCGTAAGAAAAGGGGACATCCTGACGTCTTTTGACCTCACGGAAACGTACCTTTATATCCCCATCTCTCTGGCCCACCGCCGATTTCTACAGTTCGCGTACAAGGGGAGCCATTTTCAATACAGGGCTCTCCCATTTGGCCTGTCATTGGCTACCAGGGTATTTACCAAGATCCTGGCGGTTGTAGCAGCTCACCTAAGGATGGTTCCAGTCAGAGTCCAATGCTACCTGGACGACATATTAATCCAGTCATCATCCACCCAGTAAGAACATAAGAAGAGCCATGCTGAATCAGGCCAAAGCCCATCGAGTCCAGCATTCTGTGTCACACAGTGGCCCACCAATTGTACATGGGGATCTTGAGCAGAAAGAGAAGGCAAAACCCTCCCTTTCCCTTGACCCCCCAACAAATGGTACTCAAGGGAATCCTGCCTGCCTCAACCAACATAGAGGCGGCACATGGACATCCGTTTTAATAACCACCGATACACTTGGCATCCATGAATCTGTCTGACCCTGCCTTAAAGCTATCAAGGCTGACAGCTGTCACAACCTCTTCTGGAAGTGAATTCCATAAACCAACGCCCCTTTGGGTGAAGAAATATTTCCCTTTATTTGTCCTCATTTTCTTAGCTATGAGCTTTAGGGAGTGCCCCCTTGTCCTAGTATTGTGTGATAGAGAAAATAATTTTTCTCTATCCATCTTTTCTATCCCATGCATGATTTTATACACTTCGATCAAGTCACCCCTTAAACGCCGTCTTTCAAGGCTGAAGAGACCAAGGCGTTGCAATCTGGTTTCATAAGGGAGGTGCTCCATTTCCTTGATCATTCTTGTTGGCCTTTTTTGCACCTTTTCCAGTTCCATTATATCCTTCTTGAGGTGCGGTGACCAGAACTGTACACAGTACTCCAAGTGTGGTCTCACCATCGATTTGTTCAGAGGCAATACAACACTTGCTGACTTATTTTCGATTCTCTTCCGAATCATGCCAAGCATGGAATTTGCTTTTTTTTACTGCTGCTGCGCATTGGGTTGACATCTTCATTGAGCTGTCCACCAAGACCCCAAGATCCCTTTCTTGGGTTGTCTCAGAAAGTTTGGTCCCCATCAGTTGGTAAGTATAATTGGGGTTCTTTGCCCCGATGTGCATAACTTTGCACTTGTTTAGGTTAAAATGCATTTGCCATTTTGTTGCCCACTCACACAATTTCGAGAGATCCTTCTGGAGCTCCCGACAGTCAGTTTCACTTTTCACTACCCGGAACAATTTAGTGTCATCAGCAAACTTTGCTACCTCACTATTTACTTCTACATTTACTTCTACCAGTCCACCCTGGTGGACCTCGAACAGGTGGTGAAGCTGCTCCAGGATCACGGGTTCTCGGTAAACTTCCCCAAGAGCCATATGGTTCCCACAAGAAGGCTGTTACACCTGGGGGCCATTATAGACACGGTGGAGGGCCAGGTGTATTTATCACAGGAACGCCGGGACAGCATAAGGGAGTTAGTTCTCCAATTACGCAGGAGTCAAACTGTAACGCTGGCCAGTCTCTCCCAGTTGTTAGGGAAGATGATCTCGGCCATAGCGATCGTCCCTTGGTCCAGGCTCCACTCCAGGGAACTTCAGTGGTTCCTTCTCTCTTTCCAGAGGCAGAACATCAGCACCTCCCAGCGAAGAGTGAGATTCCCACTACACATATCACGCTCCCTCACGTGGTGGCTCTCCCCCGCAATGCTCAAGGGGTCCTACTTCAAGGAACCAGATCGGCTTGTGCTAACAACCGACGCCAGCCTGTTTGGCTGGGGAGCGCACCTTCACTCACAGTGTGCACAGGGCCATTGGTCTCGCTCAGGCCTCCAGCACAACATAAATTGGCTGGAGTTCCGGGCTATACATCTGGCCCTTCGCCACTTTCACAGCCTGGTGACGAGATGTCATGTATTGGTCCTCATGGACAACGTGGCTGCCAAGGCTCATGTAAACCGTCAAGGGGGCACCAGATCTTGGACCCTATTGACCGAAGCTCTCCTACTGGGCAGAATCCAATCTGGCCTCCATCAAAGCCGATCACATTTCGGGAGAGGTGAACACTCAAGCCGACCTCCTGAGCAGGGCAACGGTAGATCACTCGGAATGGCGCCTCCAGCCGAGGATCTTCAGAGAAATTTGTCACTGTTTCGGCTTGCCGTTGCTGGACCTCTTTGTGTCTCCAACCAACGCCCAGCTGACTCGATTCTTTTTCCGGTTCCCTTCTCCAGGGGCAGAACAAATGGATGCTCTTCGGAGCCCATGGCTGTAGGGCTTGCTTTACGCCTTCCTCCCTCTCTCCTCCCGGCGGTCATCCGCAAGCTTCTTCGGGAGTGGGCGGAGATCCTCCTAGTGGCTCCGTACTAGCCACGGAGACCTTGGTTCGCCGATCTGGTGAGTCTCTCCCTTGCAGATCCATGGAGGATTCCTCCGGATCGGGTTTCGCTCAGCCAGGGGACCATTCTCCATCCGGATCCCCAATGGGTCCAGTTAGCCGTCTGGCACTTGAGCGCTTAATCTTGTCACGAGAGCTTTGCTCTCCAGGAGTCATTACGGTAATCCAGGCTTCCCATCGCCCTTCTACAAACCACATTTACGAGGCCATGTGGAAGAACCTTCGCTCATGGTGCTCTGCTCGACACTTGTCCCTCTCAGACCTTACGATTCCCCATAATCTGGACTATCTGTTAGAGGGTTTGGAGAGGGGCTTGGCCCCAAACACATTGCGCAGGCAGATCGCTGCCCTTTCCACAGTACTCACCTGTGACTCCGTGGTTTCCTTGGGACATCACCCCCTACTCCGCTCATTCCTCAAGGGTGCCGCTAACACCAGGCCCCCTGTAGTACACAGGTATCCTTCTTGGGAGCTGCCACGGGTTCTTTGAGCTCTGACCAAATCGCCCTTTGAGCCTCTGAAAACTTGTGACGTTCGCTATCTGTCCCACAAGGTTGCATTCTTGGTGGCGATCACGTCGGTGCGACGCATTTCAGAATTGGCAGCGCTCTCTACCCGAGATGATCTGCGCATTTTCCACCAGGATCAAGTGGTCCTTCGCCTCGACCCCACTTTCCTTCCACAGGTTAATTCCCTTTTCCACAGGGCCCAAGAAATCGTGCTCCCGGATTTCTGCCCTAAGCCATCACATGATCTGGAACAGCAATGGCATCTCCTGGACGTCCACAGAGCACTCCGGTACTATATCTCATGGACAGCGGCGTTCCGCAGCTCAGAGGCCCTCTTTGTCTCCCTCCGTCCTTCCTCCAGGGGTTGGAAGGTTTCCTCCTCCACGATTGAAAGGTGGATTTTGGCATGTATTGTGGGGGCGTACCAAGCTGATTCATTGCTGGTTCCACGTCGGGTTACAGCCCATTCTACCTGTAGTGCCGTTACTTCGGCGGCCTGGGCCACTCAGGCGTCCATTCAGGATGTTTGCAGGGCGGACACATGGTGTTCACCATCTCCTTTTATACGGCACTACAAGATCGATAGATTTGCCATGGCGGAGGCCTCCTTCAGTGGGAGGGTTCTCCAACAGGTTGTACATGAAAGTGCCACTCCGGACCGGTCTACTTCCCACCCTCAGGGACAGTAGGCTTTGGTATGTCCCATTGGTGGATTATCCATCTCCAGTGCTGGAGAAGGGGCGTTGTCTTACCTGAATGCCTTTTCTCAGCACAGAGATGGATAATCCACTCCCGCCCTTGCAGGTTATTTAGGCCTAGGGGTAGAATGATGAGCCAACACGTCTTGCGGTCAGTCAATGGCTACGCTCGGGTCAAGACTGGGATATCTATGCTCCAGGATGGGCGTGACAACTTTGGCTGACTTGATTTGATTGGGCAGGAACACAGTCTTAACCCATTGGTGGATTATCCATCTCCGTGCTGAGAAAAGGCGTTCAGGTAAGACAACACCCTTTTTCTTTTTTCTTTTTAGGTAGAAGATGGAAAGGGGGGGCTGTGGGGACAGGTTTCTCAGTAAATTCTATTGCAGGATATAGATTAAGTTGCAGAAAATGCACTGGGTCCTTAATAGCCTTTTTAAAGCTTGCTCTTTCTGAGTACATTACAATGACATCGCTACTAGAGATTAGCTTGGACAGGCAGGCACTCCCACCCTTCCTTTTGGGGGTGGGTGGGTGGGTGGGGGGAACAAAAGAGATTGTTACTTGACCTGGGAAGTCTCATAAATAACAACAATAGCCACTCACTTATCTTAAGGAACTGGCTAAGGGGCTGGAATAAGAGGGGCTAGCTGTCAGAAAGCTGGTCTCCTGGCCCTTGTGGACAAAGTCCAGATACGCCTGTTGCAAACAGGCAAAAGGTGACTGTGTTGCATTGAGACAGTGTGAGGGCCTGCCTCCAACCATCTGGCTCTTGTGTGCGTTGTCCTAGGGGAGCTGAACCACAGGAGGCAGCTCACTGGCCCAGCCTAGCTCTCTACAGCACCAGACTACAGATACAGATAGCAATAGGTAGCACTTAGACTTATATACTGCCTCACAGTGCTTTACAGCCCTATTAAGCGGTTTACAGAGTCAGCCTATTGCCCCCCCCCAACAATCTGGGTCCTCATTTTACCGACCTCAGAAGGATGGAAGGCTGAGTTAAACATGAGCCGGTCAGGATCGAACTGCCTGCAGTCAGCAGAGGTTGACGCCTTCATCTCCCTACTTTAAATGCTGAGTGGCTTTAGATGAGTCTGCCTTGCTGACCCCATAGAGAAAATGTGCTCCAACCCATGGGACCAGATGGAAAGATTCCATGCTTTGGGGGAGGGAAGGGGGAGGGCAGGAGGAGGACAAAGAGAATAGCCTGCATTGGCTTAATGTGGTCCTTTGCTTAGGGCAGCAAGAAGCCGGATGGCGTCATCCTGTTGCTTAGCTGATTTAAGCAGGATGCCAAGGCAGGTTCAGTGGTACATGATTATTTGGAGAAAGAGTCTTTTAATGTCGGGGGAAGGAGGCAGGAGGGGGGAGGGCAGGGTGTAGTTTGCTAGGTTGCCATTTTGGCTTCAGCTGCGTGGAACCATAAGTCTCTACCGCACTCAGTTTAGGCATCTGTGAAACAACCCAGAAATGCAGGGGAGGGAGAGGAGCGTCTGGGGAATGGGTGTGTGCATAAAGCAGATGCCTGCAGAAGAGAGAAGGATGGGTGGGTGTTGCAGCTGACCCTCCTGGGGCAAACCACAAGCTTTCCCCTCCCCTCCTCCTTTGTTCTGTCTGGGATGCAGGCATCTGGATGTGCTTTGGGGGTGACTGGCTGATGCAGCAGGGAAGCTGAGGCAGCTAAAAGCTCGAGCAAGACAGTCACAAGCTTGAATGGCTCTCTGGGCTCCCATTTCTGAATCCTGGGCGGGGGGGGGAGAGAAGTGTGGGGTGTTTCTGGATCCTGGCAGAGAAGGCTGGTGCTGGGATGTGCTGCAAAGGATTGGGGCCTTCGGCTTTGCTTTGGGGAGGATTGGGACAATCAAATAAGTTGGTTTTGTTCCTTTCTGATCTTTCCATGACTAGCCCTGTTGCTCCACACACAGGTGGGTTCACACATTGCACAAAGCCATCATGTTGGACAATGGATGCCAGCTTCACAGGAACCCGAGCAGTTCTGCTTTGTAATCATGGTTTATGGCTTAGTGCAACAAGTGCACCCTGTTATAGTCTTTTACTTGGCCAAAATATGTTCTTTAGCAAAGAAGTACGGGCACCCTGTTTGGGGTTCATAGACTGGGAAGGAGTAGCTTTTACTCATGAACTGAGAAGGGGCCTTTGTTTGGGAAAGGGTTTGTTTTTTTTTGTATCCAGTTAGTTGTGCTTGCAAAGAGTTTGGATTTTTTTTCCAAAGAAGACAAAACAATGTTTGTATCCCACCTCCAAATTGTGCAGAGTTTGTTTTGCCAAACGACATAGTTGTATAATAATAGGAACATTTTTTTTTCTAATCCCAGCCTCCAATTTGCTTAGTTGACTTCAGAATAACCTGTTTCCCTAAAAGCATTCTGAGGTTAGAAGCAGGGAAATGAAATTAGATAACCAAACTGAGCTGTGTGCCTGGTTTTACTCAATCCAAATCCAGAACTTAAGAGACAAAAAATGCTTGGTGACCCGGTCTCCTGACACTGTAATTATACAGTACATGCTTATGCCCCCTTTAGGAGGAGTTTTGTATGTTCTTCATATCACTACAGCGATAAGGACTGAAGCATGCCGTGTCTGAAGAAATATTTAAAAATCCAAATATTTTTGGATCTAGAAGAAAGTCGACTTGTGGCAAAGGAGTTGAATAATATTTGCACAGCCAGAGCTTGGTCTGGTATGGTTGCCAATCAACCATTATGTCATTATAAAGCGACTTTTTCCAGACCCTGTTTACCCAGGAGAGAACTAGGAGAAAATGAAAATGCTTTTTTTTTTTTGTGGGGACAGGAAGGAGAAATCATCTAGAATTCCCAACCCACTCTGGGAGTTGCAGTTGGAATACACGGGGAGGGTGCCAGGTTGGGGAACACCAGTGTAGGAAAGGAAGGGAAACACAGAGCTCTGTTTAAGGGGTGGAAGCTAGATTGCTGGGCACCTGGCTCCTTCTGAAAGGACAGCTGTCTTCTCTCTCCCCCCCCCTTCCTGCTTCTCAGCCCTCCCTCCCAGGGAGCCAAAAGGGTAGATGTCAGTGCCCTTTCCTGCCAACTCTCTTGTTTCTGAGCCTGCCCAGCGTGAAGGACCCTGTTTTAATGTGTCCTGGAATGTGCTGTGGAATTCTCCCTGGGCAAATTAGGAGTCGTCCAGCCGGAGAAACAGCAGCAAGGAAACGGACTTCATTTCTTCAGGGTAAAAACCATCCAAAGGAAGGCAGGAGTCTCCTTGAAGGAGTTTGGGTTGATTCATGGAGAGGAGGGGGGGGGAGAGAGAGAGAGACATACCGTAGCTTGACCGAGTGCAGCCCCTCCACTTTACGCTTCCTCCTCTTCTCCCCCACCCCCGCCCCCCAGCACTGCATGCATTAATGCAAACACACAGGCCTGAGTGCTTCATTAGCAGCATGTAGAATGGAGTCCTGTAATGCATCCACGTCCCATTAGCCTAATGAAAGAAGTGAGCAGGCACCTGGTCCTGTACAGAGCTGCTGATTCTTGGCAAGTAGTTTAGGGCTCGCAGCCTTGGGATTGCTTAATGCAGTCTGGGAATTATACCCTGCTTTTGGAAGGACTAACAGCCGCATCTGTGGACTGGCGAGCAGATCAGCCACCCAAGAGCCTCGTGCTCTGAAGACAGAGGAAGGGGCATCTGTGATTGTGAGTGTGTGTCACATTGGAGGGAGGGAGGACTGGAACCAGCCTCTGAGAAGAGACTGGCTGCATTTGGTTCCAATGGACAATTTAGAAACTGGCTCCCATTTAAATGCATGAAGATTGGCAGGCGTGTAATAAAGCAGCTACCAGTGTCACAGTTTTATGGATCACCATCTGCCCATAGAGCAGCAAGTCTTGCTGCAATGTTCTCTGGTCTTGACTGATTTTTAACCCATGCTATAGAAGCAGTGGGGAGAGAGGGTCCCTCTGCACAAACTCCCCACCACCAGAAGCCAAAGTCTGCTGTCCAATAACTCTACAGGGTCCTTCTTGTTTTTGTTAAAGCTCCATAGGCAGTCCTCGACTTACAGCCACGATTGAGCCCAAAATTTCTCTTGTTAAGTGGCACATTTGTTAAGTGAGTTTTGCCCCATTTTACAACCTTTCTAGCCACCGTTGTTAAGTGAATCACTGCAGTTGATGTTAGTAACACGGTGGTTAAGTGAATCTGGCTCCCCCATTGACTTTGCTTGTCAGAAGGTAGCAAAAGGGGATCATGTGATCCCAGGACACTGCAGCCGTCACAGATATGAACCGGCTGCCCAGCATCTGAATTTGGATCACGTGTCCCTGGGGATGCTACAAAGGTTGTAACTCTGAAAAATGGTCATATCATTTTTTTCCGTGCTGTTGTAACTTTGAACGGTCACTAAATGAACTGTTGTAAGTCGAGAATTATCTGTATTTTCTTTTCTTGGGGGGAATCCTGAACAATACCGTATACTCCTTGTTGCTTGTAAGATATTCATTGATGTGTCTAATATCAGGAGAGAGGTCAGCATTGGCCAAAGCCAAGGGAGAGCATCTTGCTCTCCCTCACTTCCCACGGATGACCCAACCGAACCTTAATCAGGATGGCTCAAGAGTTAGATTGCCCAACTTCCATTGTTCATTCTGTGCTTCCTGCTAAGAGAATCAGTAAGATGGAGGCTGCTACAGAAGTAGCAGGAGCAGCGGTGGTGGTCCAGAAGACCCCTGGGTCCTCTTGGTAGAGAGCAAAATAGGTGAGTCAGCCTCTTCTTCAGAAGCTCATCCTGGCCAGAAGAAAGCTGGATCCACATATAAGGCAAAATCATAAAAATATTTGC
The DNA here is from genome assembly GCA_034064705.1 of Bothrops alternatus. Classification (NCBI taxonomy): domain Eukaryota; kingdom Metazoa; phylum Chordata; class Lepidosauria; order Squamata; family Viperidae; genus Bothrops; species Bothrops alternatus. The sequence goes on along the minus strand of JARGCV010000132.1, from coordinate 2,886,602 downwards.
TGACAAACCACAATGGGCTACAACCAGACTATGTTATGGCTTAGCATAACGTAGTCAAGCTTTTTTCATCTGAAGGTCACGTTTCCTTGGGAGCAGTTCCGTTGAGGCTCTCCTGGACAGTGGAGCTAAATAAGAGGATGATGGGGCCAGCCAGGCAAAAGGGAGTGGGACCCCCATCTTTCTTCCTCTGAGGCACCAAATCTTTATCACCCCTTCTTTCTTCCAGACTGTAGGCTGTGGGAAAGGGAGAGACCGCTCTTCCCAGAGGTCTGAATTAATCTTTTGCAAAGAGCCACAGGTTGTTCACATCTGTGGGAACCTCACCAGAGTCTTATCTTCCCTAGCCTGGTATCCTTCAGATATGGCAGGACTACAAGTTTTGGAGTTCTGGGAATGAGTCTTCTGAACACATCTGAAAGGCCCAAAGTTGGGGAAAGTTGTGGTGATAACATTATACTTTTCTCAGTCAGATAGAAAAAGGACCTGCTTGTTAGTTCAAAAACCCCTAAGACCAACAATCGATCAAAAGGAGAAAAGTTAAAAAGGCCTTCCCAGAGCACTTTCAACTCTGGGAGGGCTGGAGAAAGATTTGTCTCTAGCTCTGGTTTTATAATCTTGCTCAGTCAAGGATTTATTCCACAGCCTTGGACAATTGACTGTTCCCTGACCTCCTTTCCCAATCTGTAAAATAGGAATAACGTTTCTTGCTACACCAAGCTAAGCCACTACGAAAAGAATGCGGACCTCAAAGACTGAAAGAATTTTAGACGGGGAGCTGCTATTCTTTAAAGTTTCAGAATGTAATCAACTGGTGATGCTGTAGAGAACTGTTGCAGGAGATTTTCCCTGATGTTGTTCGATTAAAATGTTGGTTCTGGATGTGGTAAACTGTAATACAAATGAAATAGCTCTGTGCAAGTTTTTCTTTATATATTAACATTGTAGGGTAGGGTAGTTTGAGAGGAGAGGAATCTAAATACGCTCCAGAAAACAGAGTGATTTGCTAAGCTTTAAAAAATAGATAAAGCCATAGATAGGGGGCTGAATTGCAAAGCACATCGGGAGTGGGATGCTGCCACTTCTAAGGGTCTGGATTTCAGTTTCCAGAATTCACAGCAATGGCCATATTGACGATTCTGGGACTTGAAATCCACAAACTCGGACATTGGGAAAGATTGGTGAAGCCTCCTTGGATGAATGTGGATAAAAGGACTTTTCTATTACAGCTAAGTCTTTGTGGGACAAGAGCAGTGATGTGTTTCTGTGAAGTTTAGATTCTGAATCAGCCAAAAGACCAGGCTTATTTTAAAGCTTACCTTCTCCCCAAAGTAAAACTTAATGATGCACTTCATGTGAGCTCTAGAGCAGGGGTCTCCAACGGTGGCAACTTTGAGACCTGTGGACTTCAACTCCCAGAATTCCCCAGCCAGCCATGGGAGTTGAAGTCCACAGGTCTTAAAATTGCCACGGTTGGAGACCCCTGCTCTGGAGGCTGAAAAAAACACACAACCCCACTACCTCTAAAGTGACTGCAGGCAAAGTGTAGGCATTGAGTTGCCCACTGTGATTTATTGTGTTGTATGAACCCATCCAATTGTGGCTTGCTCCATAAACCCTAACGAAGGAAATAGCTTATTATGAGGCCCAACCCCAGCTTCTTTTAACTTTGCACATTGTGGTGTAGTATATAACACTCAACACAGATGTCTGTTCCCATAAAAATAATTCTAGCTAGCATTTAGGCCTTTTTTGCCTGCCAACCCCACCCAGCACTGGGTGGATGCCTCCTTTTCCAGCTTGTTAAACTGGAAGCAAATCACCTTTGATAAGATGAACTGCATTCATCATCCATTTTCCCCCCCACCCCCTCTTTATTTTGCAATCTTGACAGAAGATTGTTCTTCTGGAGCTGCTGTTTGTATCAGGGTGAACTCTGTCAACCCACCACCACCACCATTGGTGTCAGTGAAGATTTATCAGAATTGCACTGGAAGAAGAAAAGTTTAATTTTCCTGCCCTGTGTGCTAGAATTTGCTAATTATTAAATTTCTGACTGCTGTTTTGCATCTTGATAATGCGTGTGAAAAATGCAGCAGCCTACTGCAACTTGCAATTTGATTGGAAAAGTTCCCTTCTCACAATACACAGGACCCCCAGATGGTAGTCAGCCTAACTGGGAGACCCTTGGATACAGTGTACAAATACCTTTAACTTTTTTCTCCCTAAAAGATTGTTTTGAAGTTTGAACATTATTTCTCCCATGCAACCATGTGCAATTGTCCTTTTAAATGCATTACAATGTATTTTATTTGCTTATGTGACACAATTGGGCTGTCAAGAAGACACTGATTGAATTCTATTCTCAATCAGGAACTAAATAACTTTTGGCAACCACTTTCACTACATAGGGTGGTGACTGTGGGGAAAAATGAGAGGAAGAGGAGTGCCAAATAAATGTATGAATGAATGAATGAGTAAATAAGTGCGTGCCACAGAATATTTAGCCAAGTTTCAGCTGGGTGTGTTTTCCAATCAAGTGTACACAGAGATACATAGAGCTAGCAAGTTCAGTGTGAGTAGTTGTGCAACTAGTTTGCACTTAATTCCTCTAAGGCACATTTTATTGTAGGTGCAATTCAGAAATACCTATTGTGACTGACAATGTTTGCTTAACTATTTACTTCTCTAGCTTATTTTTTATTAAAATGTGCCCCTGAAAGTGTGCCTGCCAAAGAAAGCATGTTCTGGAAAACAGGAGCTGTTGGAGATCCAGAAATGGACTATAGTGAATATTTTAATATATTTAATATTTTAATATAGTGAATATTTTAGTGGCAACTTGTTGCTGGTTGCCACAAATCGACTAGGTTCACCAAAACGTAGTTAGTTTGGATTTGGCTTAGGGTATTTTATGAACTGAGCTGTGATGGTTTCTTGAACATAGCACGGTGTGTGATTCTAGCTTTTATTTCAAAACTGTGGCAAGCAGTCCTAAAAGTATGTGCTAATGAACTAAGTTAGCACACATTTTTGAATTCTTGGGACGTGTGTGTGAATGCAAAACATCCTTTTTAGAGATTGAGTTACTGAGATAAAAGCAGCGTTTCTGAAACAGCACGGCTGGGCTCCTTTTTTCCAAATCGGGGGCACTCCGAAGGGCTCCAGGTCTGGCGCAAATAGGGATAAAGGCAGGCTAGTTAAGACTCGGGAGGTGCTTGCTTGAGCCTGCCCAGCGCCAGGACTCAACTCCCGAAGTCCCGAGCAAAGGCAAGTAAAGACTTGCTGTTACCATTTTGGGAGCTGCCCTTAATTGGGCCACGAAGGGACGCTGTGAAAGCCCTGGATATTTAGGAGCTTAAGCTGGAAATTCTTGGAGTGCCGCCTGAGGGAATCGTGAATGGGCGTGGGTTATTGCTGGGGTGGGGGGGGCGGCGGAGGAGGAGGTGGAAGAGCGACTTCTGAACTGGAGCGTTTCAGGACCCTGCGAGTTTGCAGCCCTGCCTTTCAACAAGCCCGACTTTGGGAATTTTCTTGCCGCGGGCAGTTGTGACTTCCCCCGGCGCAGGCCGCCCCACCCATGCCTCCCCTTCCCCCTCTTTTCTCATCCTCCTCCTCGCCCCCCCCCCTTTGTGGGGCGATCGGAGAGGCTCGAGAAAGATGCCAGCCGCTCCTGATCCAGGTCCTCTTGCGTCTGCTGCCCCCAGCTGGCTCTCGGTGCGCCTCCGCGAGGAGTTCGCCCTCGCCGCGCGCTCCAGAGGCGACCTGGCAGTCTCTCGTGGCAGGGTGGGGGGATTTGGGGTGCGGGGGAAAGGAGGTTGGCAAGAGCCAGCCTTTCCCTAACGCTTGTCGGGGTCTTCCCTGTCTCCCCCCGCCTCCGCCTCCGCCTCCTCCTCACCCACCCCCAGGAATAGATGGAAGTTAGTTAAAAATTTGTTTTGTATTTTTTTTTTCGTCCAGGACCGAGCCTGGAGAATTGCTCGCTCCTCTCCGACACTGCAGTGGCTGGAACTGGCTCCGGGAAAGCCTCGCCAAGGAAAGCAGGCTGTTGCCGGAACCAATTAGGCTGTAGCCAGCAGGCACCGTTTCAGCCCCTGTTCTTTCCGGCCTGTTCTCTCTGGCCCTTCTGTCTTTTTTCTCTTCTCCCCCCCCCCGCCGCTTGCCTCCCTCCCTCCCTCCCCAAAGCCTCCTCTTTGCGCTTTCTCCCTTTCTCTCCCCGCCTCCGGGATCTCAGTTGCCTCTCGGTGCCTTTGCCTTGTCGGAGCTTGTTTTGGGCAACGCGGAGTTGCGAGTGAGTCACGCCGCGCGCGGAGGGGATTTTAAAAACGCGCCGGGTTGTCGCTCGGCACCTTAGCGCCCGGGGTGGTGGTGGGGGGGGGCGGGAGAAAGGGGCTCGGGACCGGGGAAAGGCGGACCTTGCCCGAGCCCCCCCCCGTTGGTGGGGTGGGGAGGGGATGTGTTGCCTTGGCACGGTGGATTGGAGGGGGCCTTTCATTCCCGTCTCCTCGGAAGGAGCTCTTTGTCTTCTTGCAAAGGAGTTCAAGGACTTCAAGGGAGTTGCAGGGCTGCTCTCTCTCTCTCTCTCTCTCTCTCTCTCTCTCTCTCTCTCTCTCTCTCTCTCTCTCTATCTCTATCTATCTATCTATCTATCTATCTATCTATCTATCTATCTATCTATCTATCTATCTATCTATCTATCTATCTCCCGCCCCCCCCTTTTGTGGAATTGCATTTGAGTATTTGTGTCCTGTTCTTGCTCAGGAAAGGCTGCTCTGGAGCGTTCTGGCACCTGCTCGGAAGCAGGTTGTCCGGGAAGGGAGAAAGAAGGTTGAGATGAGATGTTAGCGGTTCAGATCTCAGTGGTGCCCTCAGGTTGGCAGCTTTCTTGTAAGCATCACTGCCACACTGTGGATGGTGACTTGCCTACCTTTCAGGGTCGTTGTAAACGTGGCCCTAAGATCTGCACAGGAAGCTCTTGGAGCCTTCTGAAAGTGGACCCATCAATGCAGGGTGTGATTAGAGTCTGCCTTTGCGCGCCCCCCTCCCTGCCCTCCACTCTGAGACTTGCCTTGTTACTTGAGCCTGGCGACCATCCAGCCTTCTTCCTGCACCACCCACCCCATCTGTGATGGAGGGCCAAAGGCCTCTTTCCATTTCCCTGGAGGTAGGGGTGGGTGGGTGGGTGGATGCGCCTGCGCGCCGGGCTTGTCACTTTTGGCTGAAGCTGCCAGCCGCTGAGTCACCGACAAAACTTTAGAGCTGTTGGAACTTCCTGCGAGCTTGCAGGGAGGTAGGGAAGAGGAGCCAGGTGGGGAGCCATCAGAGCAGAGAGGGGTCAGAGGCAGCTGAAAGTTGGGGCCGGAAATGCGGTCACCCAGTTTTCTGAGGGTGGCATTCAGCCGCTGACAGGGTGTGCTTTGCACAAGGAAGAATGCCCGAGACCCAGCTGCCTCTCTCTTTTGAGTCTTAACACTGTGGTGAGGGAAGGGGGGGGGTTCTCTGGAGGCAGCCAACATCCTGTTGTCATTCTGTCCTTCACCTCTTCCTCCTCCTCCTCCTCCTCCTCCTCTTTAATTTTAGCTTTGCCATGCCTTGAGCTACACAGCTAAGACATTTGCAGCACCACTGAAGACAGAGAGGAAGGATTTAGGTCAAGCACTCGAGTGAGTAGAAACAGCCATCTGTGAACAACATGAAGGCCACCCATGGCTGAGAGATGGGAGGGAGGTGCAGTGGGGCTTTTTTGGGGGGGGGGAGGCTGGTCTCCAGAGGTTGGGCAGCAAGCTGGCTTTTAAAGAAATGCACAACAGGCATCTTTTCTCTAGCTTCCCCCCCCCTTTCCTGGCAGATCGTTATCCTCCATTTCATGTATCTCCTGGAAACAAACCTGACCAAATCCTTCCTTCCCTCCCTCCCTCCCTCACCAGCACACAGACTCACAGAGCTTTGTCAAATGAAGGAGAAAGCTGTGTTGGAACTGTTTAGGCAAAGCTCCAAGTTCATCCTGACATCTTAACAGGAAGAGGGGTGGGATGCATGTAAGTGTGTGTGTGTGTGTGTGTGTGTGTGTGTAAGAGAGGGGGGAGAGCGAAAACGTTCATACGCACATGTTGTGCCTAGGCGTATTTGTGTGTGGTTAGGGTGGAGTGAGAAGTAGATAAAATGATGCTTGGTCAGAATTAAACCCACTGTGGATGGGGGGGAGGGGTGTGCAGGAAAAGTTCTTGAGTGCTGATGAGAAAGATGGTTTTCTGACTGCTGGAAGCTTTGGTGGTGATGGTGAAGCATAGGCAAACAGCTAAGGAACCACGCGGTGGTGAGTAGGATGAGACAGGAGGAGGCCTCTGAGACACTCCAGATGAAAACCGGGGTAGATTTCCTCATGGGTAACCCCAAAAGAAGATGCATGCAGAAGAGGGCCCTTGGCGCTCTCTGAGCTTGTTTTCTTGCAGACGTTTCATTACCCAATCTAGGTAACTTCATCAGTGCCATTGGTGGTGATGTTACCTCGTTTGGGTAATGAAACGTCTGCAAGAAACAAGCTCAGAGAGCGCCAAGGGCCCCTCATGTCAACCCTGAGCTACAAATATTCTCCTTTATCAGTTGCGATCCTCCTGTGTGTCAGTGCTCCCTCTCGGAAAGCAGGAGTTGGGTAGTTTTCTCCGTGGTTGGAGTTGAAGACAGCCTTGGAAAAAGCTGCAACAACTGTGGATTTGTTGGCTGGCCTTGAGAAAGTCTCTCCCGCCCGCACCCACTTCTCCTCTCTCAGCTTTTCTTCTGCATCTCTGCCCAGAAAGTGGTTCATGTGGGTGGGTGGAAATTAAAAAAAGAAAAATCAAAAGTTTGCCTCAGTGGTGTCTCCGTTCAAAGGCGAGTGGAAAATTCAGTCTGGTGTTGGGGATGGGAACTGGCTGAGAATATCACCTTTGCTAGACTTATGCTCCACATACAAGGCTGCTTCACAAAGGGGCTAAAGGTGTTGTTGTGTGAATCAACCAGGCTGTTTTGTCACCACATGCTGAACCCCAAAGCAGACACCCACTTTTTTTTATGTAGGGTGCAGATATGGACTGAGCTCATGTAGCTAGTTTATGGTTTGGAATGTCTTCCCAACCCATTCAGTTAGCGCAGGGGTCTTCAAACTTGGCCCTTTTATGACTTGTGGACTTCCAGAATTCCTCAGCCATTCACACATGTGCCTGGCTGAGGAATTCTGGGAGTTGAAGTCCACAAGTCATAAAAGGGCCAAGTTTGAAGACCCCTGCTCTACTCCCTCCATTGTCTGACTTCTTCCTGTCTCCTGCACATTTTAATTTTTGTCATTCACATTTCATTTTGTCCCTCCTTTTGCATCCTTTCTTTAATGGTTCTATTCCTCCCTTTCTTTGATATTAGTGTTACTCTTGTCCTGCAGTGAGTTGTCCTGTGGCGTGTTGGCTGTGGCGAATTGTCATAGACCTTGTAAGTTAGGTGGGTTGAGTAGAATGTGTTAATTTGAGGTAAGCATGATGTGCAACACTCAACTTTACAGTGGGAATGCAAGTCTGTCTCTCCACGTCTCAGAAATTTGCCTCGTGAAAAATTAAGATGATCTCCTGCTGGATCAGAAGACGTCTTCATACAGACCATGATTTTGTTTTTGAAGCCAGGTCAGATGACTCCAAGAAACCCACAGACAGATCTTGACGACTAAAGACCTTCCTCCTTGTTTTTTCACTGAGCAATCCAAACTAAAGGCCACTGATAGACATATCCTTGTGGGAATTTTTAGCATGTCTCCCTCCACAAGCTGTGTGAACAAGGGACCATCTCTATTTCTGGTGGTAGCCTCCTTTAAGTTACATGTGATGTAGGAAAAACTACTCTTTTTTCTGCATCTGCTATCAATTAACCACACTAGGTGACCCTGAGTTCCAGTATCATGAGACAGGAAGGAAACATTTCTCTGCACCATGCATAATTTTATAAATCTCCACATCTCCCCAGTTCTCTTCTTTGCACCACCACCTGGAAAATCAAGAATATGTTACATTTTGAAGAGCTGCTCAGATAGGCTGACGTATTTTCTCTTGCATCTGGCCTCACAACAAGCATCCATAGGGAAAATGGTGCAAGATTAAAAAGGAGACTTCTTGCAGCTTCGTAGGACTCTTTCTTAGGATTCCGGCTGTGATCAAAAGAAGCTCCAGATTTTTTCTACCTCTTGTATGCACATTGTTACATGTTTCCATGGATTTATTTCCCCACCTGGCATTGGCACACCCATTTGGTCTGCCTTTGCTTGAGAATGTTCACCGTTTTGTCATGGCTGTGAATGCTCTACCTCCAGCTCTATATATCCATGCTTTACTGTTCATGTATTGGCAGATCTCTTGAGTATAAGGTTGGGTGTCCTTCATGCTCTTTGAGCCTGTTCGGCAAAAGTAGCAGACAAGGTACTTTCCGCTTTGGACGGAAGGCCTGGCCTGGCTGGGTCCTCATAATAGTAATTGGTTTCGTTCTCAACTGGAATGACAAAGAAATAACAGATGGAAACATTTCAGAGAAAGATCCTATCTGGAACTAAGGAGAAATTTCCTGACAGTTAGACCAATAGATCAGTGGAATGGCTTTCCTTTAGAAGTTGTCGCTGCTCCATCATTAGAGGGTTTCAAGAAGAGATTGGACAGCCATTTGTCTGGAATGCTATAGGATGTTTTGCTTGAGCAGGGGGTTGGACTAGAAGACCTATAACAGGGGTTCTCAACCTTGGCAACTTTAAGACTTGTGGACTTCAACTCCCAGAATTCCTCAGTCAGCTGGCTGAGGAATTCTGGGAGTCGAAGTCCACAAGTCTTAAAGTTGCCAAGGTTGAGAACCCCTGACCTATAAGGTCCCTTTCAACCCTGTTATTCTGTATTCTAACCTGTTTACTTTTAATAATCTCTCTTGCTTTTCTAAGGGCCATTTTCTCATGGCACAAGTGGATACGTGAATAAGTCTGCATTTTTCCCATTGACAGTTATGGAATCTTGCTTTGCCACAGCAGTTTTAAAATAGTGTAACATGTAGCAATGTGGATGATGAGTTGTGGCATAAAGTTCTGGACAGTGTTTAGTATACATGCATGCACAAACAGAAGTCTTATCTACTCTGTCATCCAAAAACTATTGCCTTTTGCAAAGATGAACTTTTAATCAACCCTCTGTAGATGTCAATAATAACAACATCTGGAGCACCACATGAACACCATCGGCATTGACAAAAACCACAATCGTCAATCCACTGCAAAAAGCAGTTTTACCTGGAACAGTTTACATTCTGCGTTGATACCTTTAATACCATTAAACAACATCTGTCTATCTCAAGATACTTGGGAAGGACTCTAGACAAAAATGCCAAATCCAGTCTAAACATCTGGCTGACTGTGTGACAAACCATAATGAATAGGAGTTGCAGGTACTGATGGGATCGTTTGCTCACCAGTGAATTAATGAGCAACATCCAATGGGTGCCCACAATGGTTTGTAGCTGATAATAAAAAAGGGCCATCACTGCATTAAACCTAAACATGAAAGAAATGTTTCCAGGTTTTGCAATTTAGATAGTAGAATCTTTCCAACTGATAGCAAACTGGGTGAGGGAAATAGGAATTAATAGGAAGGAAGTCAGTATTGTAGAAAAACATCATCTAACAAAGTGTAAGCATTTGGGTGCATAACGTCATGGATCTGTTATCTATCTTTTGGGTTTCTTTATTGACCCTACAAATTTATTCAGGCAATGCAATCTAGTTACTGAAGTCAACCATTTTCTGGATTTGCACACTACAATGGACCATAAACTAAGCAGTGGCCTTGGTTCCCACAGCATCCTAAGCCATAAAGTATTAGCCAAGGTCACCCATAAAGCATAAATAGAGCTGCTGTGATCGTAATTGAACCTGATTAAACCCATTGTGCAGAGATAACTGTGTCTATTGGATTTTGGCACACCCAGATTTTCCTTCCCTTTGTTTTCATGTTTGGAATCAAGATATAAGAAGCATGAAGTTTCACTTGTGTAGGTACACATCTTTCAGAGTGTCTTATGTGGTGTGTTTATAAGGTGAGGGATAGAAGGAGGAAAGTGCTCAGTGTCAGGTTATTTTCGGAATCGTGAAGTATCCAAGCCTGGGGCTCAACTTTTCTTTTGACCAGAAATACATCAGAGAGTATACTATTGGTTGTGTATAGAAAGAGCCATTTTATTTATGTATCTATGTATTTATTTATAAAATTTTAAATTTTATGATACACACATTGATTATTATGGCATGAAGGTTTCAGAAAGTTTTGCTACTACAACGTTGTGCAATTTTGGGGTGTGTTTGTGCATATATATGTATTTGGTTGCAACTGCAAGCTTTTTAAAGGAGATGCAGTTGTAATATTTAACAAAGAGCAAATTAAAATTGTAGCAATAGAAGAGGGCAGAATTGGTGGATTAGTTTCGTACAATATACTACAAAGCCCAAATTAGGAAAAAAAATTAACTATCTTTGGTATGACAAGCAATGTCCAAGTAAACTAAATTGCCATGACAAGCTGAGATGGTAGATTCCCACAAGACTGAACCAGGATTCTCCAACACCATCCAGTCCCATCTATATTATACTAAAGCTCTCACATTTGTCCCTTGGTGAAATGGTGCATCATAGGGCAGACATTTTTCAGCCAAGGTACCTCAAACGGAATAACTTACCAAATATATCCAAAATCCAAAACCTGTGGTTCTCATGGAATTGAAATTTGGCAAATTTTATGAAACACTTGACAAAAATTATCATAAAACATTTTACGACATAATATAAAATGTCATAAAACATTTCCTGTGATCAACTGTTGATGTTTTACTGTGCTACACAGCTCAAGGTGGACTGTTTTCAAGGCAAATACATCTCTCAATATCTCTCTTTTCCAGCGAAGGCTGTAAATTAAAAGCTCTGCCATTTTTGAAGGCATTGGTAGGGAAATACTTCTGAAATGATGACATTACAGGTCATAAGTTGTCTAGCATTCACCTAAATCTGGCATTCCACAGCTAATGATATTGTGAGTTTCTTCAATCTACCTAGTCCTAGGATCTATTAATAGAAGGATAGAAGCAATATCACATGAAGTGTTAATACCATTTTATAAAGTCTTGACACTTGGAATACTGCATTTAGTTTTGGTCATCACGATACAATGATGTTGAGATTCTAGAACAGTGGTGGCGAACCTATGGCACAGGTGCCAGAGGCGGCACTCAGAGCCCTCTCTGTGGGCACGCGCGCTCTTGCCCCAGTCCTAGGCCTTCAGCTCGGTTTTATAAAACCTTTTCGCTTTAGGCCTCCGCCGCCCTGTGCAAAAAAAAAAAAAAAGTTCAATCAATGAGTCACCCAACAATGCATAAGTGGGTTTGGGGTTGCAGTTTGGGCACTCAGTTTCTAAAAGGTTCGCCATCACTGTTCTAGAAAGAGTGCAGAGAAGAGCAACAAAGGTGATTAGGGGACTGGAGGCTAAAAAAATATGAAGAATGGTTGCAGGAATTGGGTATGTCTAGCTTAATGAAAAGAAGGAAGAGGGGGGACATGCTAGCAGTGTTCCAGTATCTCAGGGGCTGCCCCAAAGAAGAGGGAGTCAAGCTTATTCTCCAAAATGCCTGAAGGCAGGACAAGAAGCAACGAATGGAAACTAACCAAAGAGAGAAGCAACCTAGAACTAAGGAGAAATTTTCTTTCATTGATCAATTGACTGGTGGACCCCTTTGCCTTCAGAAGTTGTGGGTGCTCCATTACTGTAGATGTTTAAGAAGAGACTGAACAGTCACTTGTCTGGAATCGTATAGGCCAGAGTTCCTCAACCTTTATGGTTTTGTGGACTGGTGGGCGGGGGAAGGAGATGGTTCTGCATGAGTGGCGGGCATGCGTGCGAGCACACACTCGCCTGCTGCATATGCATCTGGGGATGCACACATGCTCGCTCGTCCATCACTTCTGACTAGTTGCTGCTAAGCCATCCCGCTTACAGGACGGCTGTTTTTAATAGTGGCCGAGCAGAGGGGTACAATAAAGAGATTGATGAAATGTAAATATTTCTAGCCCTGTCTTGAGATGTGCAATGTTTGGAGCAAGGTGCAACTTTAATGCATTTAGTTCAGTATTGCTAATGCAGACTGACAGCCCTCTCACGCCCAGCTCTTCCTGGAAGCCCCTGGAATTGAATCGGGTACCCTTCAGTGTGCAAAGCAGACACTCTGTTGTTGATCTATATGAGCCACTGAGAATAAGAAGGAGAACACAAAAATCTTTCCTTTTCTCTGAGGATGATAGCAACATGCACAAAGCTGCAGGAGTGGAAACATCACAAGGGGGTAACCTGTCAAAAGCTTTCTTCACAGCACATTTCTGCAGGAAAGAACCATTCTTAAGACAACTGGATCTCTCCCCCCATATATTAAAAAAACATGCACACATCTTTTGCTGAATAATTATGTCCCCAATTGGATGGAGGCTTTAGTTGGCATCTCCAGAGCTTTTCCTCACTGCCCATGGGTTGGGTTAAAAAAAAGCTGCCAATCCTTTATTTTTTACAGTGTTTAAAAAGGGGGGAGGAAATAACTTTTCCTGCTTATTTATTATTTATTAATCAAATTTATATAGCCTTCAACCCCTCCCTCCCCCCATTTCACCGAAAATGACTGGGCAGCACACAACAATGTGTCTTCTAGAAACCACAATGTGGCTTTTTCTGGATATGTACATAAATTAGAATGTATCCATACTGTAAGTGATGTTGGTCACCAAGATCCTGTATTTTTTACTCTCACCTGGATCTTTGGCTGAAGCAGAAGCAGCAGCTATGTTGAGGGTGCTGAACCAGCTTAAAGGAAATACTAGCCTTGCTAATAATTAAGGGCAACTGCTTTACAATTTGCTTTCTTGATTTCGGTCTTATTTATATGCTTGCTGATGACCATGAAATGTGGTCCCTTACTTACACCAGCCTTTGCCACCTTAGTCCCATCCACGGCTGCTGAGATTCCTGTTTCCCAAATGTCCAGCCAGAATAGCTATAACAACTATACTCACAATTTTCTGTCAATTAATCATAACGTCTAAGTTGGTTTCTGACATCTGCTTAACACCACCAACCAGAGAGCTTTCAGTGTTCTTCCAAGTGGGATCCTTTCCTTTCCTTTCCCTCCCCTCCCCTCCCCACTTCAATTTAAAAAAAATACAAAACTAACTTCACATTGGATGTTCTAAATAGATTTGCATTTTGAAATCATCATTGTTTATTACATAAATCTATTTATTTACAAATCTTTATTTACCTGCTTCTCCCTCTCTACTCCCCCCCCCCTTTAAAAAAATACAAAGCTAGCTTCACTTGTAAGTTCTGGATAAGTTTGCTTTTCAAAAAAAAATTCCTTTTGTTTATTACCAGAAAGCCACATGTAGCTTTGCAAAATCTCCACTAGGAGGTATTTTTTATTTAAGAAAAAATACTTATCAATGCTGTTGGCTCCCGCTTCTCTTTCTGCATGTGGTGCCACGGGAGTGAAAACAGCCTCTTGAGCACTCCACGCATCTGGTGATTGATGGCCTGGGGGGCTGGAGGAGAAGAGAAGGATGAGGGGCTTTGAGCCACCCACATGGATCAAAGGATTTGGAAAGAGAGCAACATAGGTGAGGGTTTGGCAAGGAATGATGACCATCCGTGTCTCTGGGATGGAAGAGTAACTAGACTCCCTGGGTTTGGGCGAAGAGGTAGGTGAGGTGACAGAATCAGCATCTGGACCTGAAACTGCCACAGCTGGCAAGCTGGTATCATGCACGATGTCTTATCTTGCCCAGCTCAGTGCATTTCTTTCCCCGTTTAGAGAATATCTAGCTTTACAAGGTAGACTTTTTTTAATGCTGAAAATTAATTTCCGGTGCTGTTTTAATTTTGCTGTATTTAATTTGATGCTCGCTTTAATTAACTGCTGGGTAAACCTTCTCCCAAGCTATTCTCAGATGCTCATGATTGCTGGAGTGATTGGCTGCAGGAGGCCTGGTTTGGCTGGTTGAGGAAGGAAGGGACGGAGAGGAAGTATCTTGGGTTCTGGTATTCCCCCCCCCCCCCCGTGTTTCAATCCAGCCTGGAGATGTAATGCATGGAAGGTCTTTTGGTGATGCTTAGAGCAGTGTTTCTCAACCTTGTCAACTTTAAGATGGGTAGACTTCAATTCCCAGAATTCCCCAGCCAGGGTTGGGATGCAGAGATCCTTAAAGGAATGGTTCTTTATTCCATGTACAGCTCTCTCCAACCTCCCAAGTTGCTTGCTAATTAAACTACCTTTGAGACAAGACCTGACATCTTTGCATACGATACATGATCCCTCTTTCTCTTGCCTTACTGCAAAGGGGTAAGCCCAGTGTTTTCTGTAGCGCTGTGGGTTATTTTATGCTGTGGTGACTCTGAGCAGTTAAAAACTCAACTGTCCTGGAGGTCAATTTAACTCAAGGACGATCTTTCTGTGGCTGAGTGCTGTGTTTGGTCTTTGAGTGATGCACTGAAAACCACAATCCAAAAGGGCCAGGGAGGGGGAAACTGCTTGAAGCTGGAACAAACAACAGTCAGTTTGATTACTGTAGTTAAGAACACAAGTCTCAAGAGAGGGGGCAGGAGACTCTGCGGCTGCACCCAGTGCTTCATGGGGTTGCAAACAACTTTAGGACTACAGGCTGTTTGTCCCTCCTTTTTATCCAATTTTCTCTTGTGTTCTAAAATTGTGGTGCTTCTTCTTCTCTGCTTCACATCTTATAACTGTTGGGAAACTGCCAGCCAAGCTGGAAGGAGGAGTCAAGTGAGGGCCTAGGTTGGAATCTTTATGCAAGCAGCATAAGCTTGACCTCCCCCAAGATCCATGAAGCCACATCTGATCATTCCTAAGGGAAGGCAAGCAGTCTGGTGAGATTCTTGTAACATGTAGAAAACAAAGTTATTGACTTTGGCTACTCACAAGAAATTACAGTTGCTCCTGACAATAACCCAGAAATCCTGAATCTGGGACTCTACCCACCACATGTTATGAAACCCCATTCAGAACGGGGAGTTTTATTGGGATCACCTTGGGAGATACCACCTTGGAGAAGCTGGTGACAGTCCCATTTCGCTGTTGGACTTCCTGCATACCACTTGATCTGGGGAATAAATGAAGCCACAATCGTTAAAGATTTTCAGCTCCTGTTGGGGGCTGACAGCATGTACAGTGTGGTGTGGCACACTGGTATCCCCATGTTTACTGCTGCAACCTAGGCAACGTGTGATGAAGTTCACACATGTCTGGAGAGGCAGGCTTTTCTTTTACACTTATTCCCTAGGTACCGTGATGCCAGCGAACGCACTACTATTTTTTAATAATTAAAATGTGAATTTGGGGCTGAGCTTTTCCAGCTTCTTTTTTAAACCAAAAAACACTTCATTTTTGTTTTTTTAGCCACATCCTCTCAGCTTTGTCATGCTGGGCTGGTTTCTTATTAACCTCTGAACAAGTTCCCCCTTTTCTGTAAAGAAACTGCTTTACAACAGCTTGCCCGTGACTTGCACATGCCGTGTCAGCAAGGTATTCAGGAAAGTAATGGGAAAGGAAATGGTTTATATTTCTTCAGCGGATTTTGATTTTATTTTAGTGTGTCTAGGGCGGGAGAGAGAAGTTCAGACAAAGTGCTAAGTTGCTAACCCTTAAATCTAGGTTAAGAAAAGTCATTGGCTGTGTTCACATTAGCCTGTTTGGCCTAGAGGTTTAGATGCTGGCCTAGAAACCTGGAGATGGTGAGTTCTAATCCCGCCCTAGGCATGAAAGTCAGCTGGATAACCTTGGGCCAATCACCAGGAGATTGTGAGTTCTAGCCCCTCCATAGGCATGAAAGCCAGCTAGTAGGACTGTGGGCCAGTCTTTCTCAGCCCAGCCCAGCCCACCTCACAGGCTTGTTGTGTGGAAAATAGGATGAGAAAAGAGTATTGTGTATGTTCGCCACTTTGAGTTACTTATAAAGTAATAAAGGCAGTATAAAAAAATCAGATAAATAAAAATAAACATGCTGTGCCTAAACAAGCCATGTTATGGCTTGATGCAATACCGGTAGCTGGGCTGATCCAACATGCTAAAGCAATAGATTCCTGAAGAACCACAAAGTACCCCACCCATTTGAGGCTATACATCACATGCTGTGCAAAAACCATCTCCAGTAAGAGGAGAGATACAAATATAGAGTTTTTTTTAAAAAATGTTAGAAACAGTAGAAACCATTTGCGTTTCTTGTTTCTTGGGAGCATAAAGAGGTCATCGCTGCCTAGTGAAAATAGAGGAAACTCAGTTGGGATTTACTTCAGTCACCCTTCCCACAGGACAGTAAGCTGTGCTGGAGCCTTGGTTTACGAGTCAGTTAATGGCTATTAATTTGCAGTTCTGGACAGCTTGATGCAGCAAGTAGATGATAGGAAGTGACCCTCTCTCTCTCTGTGGGTGTGTGTGGACTCTTCCAGAGAAAACAGGATTGGGAGCTGGGAGTGGGAGAGATGATACTAGAAAAATTTAGAAGGGGCTGCTTGAGGAAGACAGGGAAAATGGAGTTTAAAGAGGATAGAGCTTAAATTTTTAGGAGCAGAGAGGTTTCTGTGTGTTTACTGAGGTTTTCTGACCAGAATAATTGATCACTGGGTGTCGCAGAAGCGAAATTGAGGTAGCTCAGTTAGGCTGAGAGAAGTTGAATGGGGCATCTATCAGCAGATCCAATTCCATTCTTCACTCTTGACCTGTTCCTGGATTAGAATTCTCTCTTTCTTCAGCTCCAGATGTCAGAAGGGGAAGAGATAGGACCAGGCAGACCCACACAAAGAAGAGTGTCCTTGAACAAATTCAGGGGTGAGCGATATTTGCAGCACCTTAAAGATCGGGGGGGGGGGACCCTTTGCTGGGATTCAGATTCAGGGTGGAATTCAACAGGATTGTGCAAGGTCTTCCCTCTTTCACACATGGAGGTATGGCATGGATTCCTTATACAAATAATAGGAAGTACCCTCCTCACAATTTCTGATCTTCTTTTGATCTGGGAGATCCCCTGGAAGAATAGCGAGCCAGAGAGGTGAGGCGACATTTGTCTATATTGGGGGACAAAGAGTGCCAGCATCATAAGGAGAAAAGAACGTAAAAGTGAAAATGCTGCCCACTCTTTCTGGTCACAGGAAATGGGGTGATGGTATAGAGAAGGCTTCCTTTCAGTCTGGACAGGAAATCACACGCACACCATGTGTGTGCGAGCTTGATGTACTCAAGTGGCTTCACATCGCTTGTTGGGAAACATTGTCTGCTTATTCACAATCAGCTGAGTTTGCATTACATGTTAAGTGGACTAAACCTACTGTGGGTCTCAAACTGTAGTAGGTGGGTTTGGAAACACATTAAGCCCAAATAAACCACGTTAGACTGCACTGCAATCGGTAGATGTGGACAGCAGGCTGGGATAAATAGTTGCTCTCCATAGTGATCAACATCCAGGTTTCCTGCACAGAATGGCTTTCTGTGTAACAAATGTCGTTGCTGTGAGAACTAATTCAGTGGCTGTTTAGAAAAAGCATGTGGTGTAGCCCTCTGGGGTCTGCACTGCCTCACTGAGTATTTGAAATGTGAATGCTTCTCATTCAAAAGTCCTGGATTATTTGGGCTGAGAAAGAGAGCCTAAATCCATGGTTCACTTGCATATAGAAATCAATCATAATGTCTAGCTTTTTTCTTTTCGTAATCTTGTTTTCAGCATGGGATGTATGAGCTCTGAAATATACATTCCCTTACCTGTATTTTTTAAAGGGCGATTACAGTTTTGAGAGGACTGTAGCATGTTTCTTTTTCCAAATAACTGAATGGGCTTGGATTCTCTTGAGTTGTGAGTCCTATATTAGCCAAACATATAAATCTAAAATTAATCAAGGGAGTTGGGGCGTTTTCCAACAGCTTTACAAATGCAAAGCCTATTTGCTTTCCTGCAAGCTTTGTCTGCCCGGCTAGGAAATGAGTGATAATCTAGCCCTGCCCTGTGATTGCAGAATAGAACAGAAGAATGTTCCCACTACTGCTGTTGACCAGGGAGAAAGCAATTTGGCCAAGGATGAAATGGTTGAGCTAGGCTCAGCTTTCCTGCCAGAAAGTTCACCAGCCTCCAAGCTGCCTTTGGCTCTGTCTATCAGTAAAAACAACAGTACTGCAGTTGTCCAAGCAGGAACTCCAGCTGGGGAAGATCAGACCAGCCAGAACTGCATTTAAATGGCTTGGTTATGTCTCACCTCTTTGTTCTGGATGCAGAGAACTAGTCCCTGATCCCCACCCACCCAAAGCTCCATTTGCCAGTCCTTTTTTTCTTGCACACTTTGATCTTGTTCTTGTCTGTAAATCTGATTGTGGGACCCGTTGCTTCTTTTTTTTTTTAATTAGAGCAAAATATTTCCGTGACTTTATCTGCAAAATGCATGCAGTCCAGGAGGCTGATATAGGCTGAGCCAAGTTCTTGGACCATCTAACTCAGTATCAGCTACACCAGTATTTTTCAAACGTGGCAACTTTTTAAGATGTGTGGACTTCTTCAACCTGCTGGCTGGAGAATTCAGGGAGTTGAAGTCCACTCTTCTGGAAGTTGCCACATTTGAAAAACACCAACCTACATGAACAGGGAGTTTTTTCCCCACCCCTGTCTGGATATGCTAAGAATGGGAACTAGCAATTTTTTTGCATGCAAAATCTGTGATCTGCAATTGAGCCAAAGCTCTCCACTAATAGAGCAACTGAATGGGCAAGGAATTAATACTGCCCTTTGCAGATTCCAAAGAGTGTGATCTTGTCCCTGTGGTGTTTGAGGTGTGTGGAATGTTGGTTTTGCAGGCCTAAACTCGATAGCTAGTAGCCCTTAATGCCTTTGCAGCCTAAGAGAGATGTCTGAAGGAAGGAAGAATGTGGTCTGGGTCATGGGCTAAAAATAGATAGGAACCGAAAAGAAAGCATGATTAAAGAGGGGAAGACTTAAAGAGGAGAAAGAGGTGATAAGGGGAATAGGCAAAGGGAACAGATAAAATCAGGGATAAAAGCACAAAGATGTGATTGCACACAGGTGGTCCTAATGTACTTCCATATAAGAACCGTGAACCAGTTTAAAAAATTGTGGATTTCCGTCATTATATAACATATATTTACAAGCTGAGATGATATCTTTCTGTTTTAGGTGCACAGTACAGTATACTTGTTCCAAAGCTAGTTTTCATTGAATTGTGTTTTGTTTGGAGGGTGTATTTTAAATGCTGCATATCTATGTGGCTCGTTGGCAGTATATCTCCCCCTGAACACTATGAGAATGTTTGCCTCATCAGGCATTGTGCTATTGGGTCTTGCAAAAAGAATGGTGGCTTGCTGGCTTTTCACCTTCCACTTGCAGCAACTGTTGGGATTCATTGAATGTGGCTTCGTGCAGATACTTTACATTGTCCTGGATGGTGTAAATCTAATAAATAAATATGCAAAATCTTCAAGAAATGTGAGAGTTATGTACAAATTTTATGTAGGCATGTTGGTATTTTTATGTACAAATTTTTAAAGCAAAAAACCCCCACTGACATCCAGTTTTTTGGAGGGGTGAAGGGAGTCCTCATATCGAAAGTAGTCATCCATCATTAAATTTACTTACTTGGGAGAGTGCAAACATTACTTTGGTCCTAAGATTCTCCTTGCTGAGATCAGCTGAGAGGAAACTGAGTGAGGTCTGTCTCAGCATTTTGGACTTGGTATGTGTAGCAAACTGGAACTGATGTTCATTTTGTTTGATATCTCTTCCGTGGCATGATCTAGATGAGTTAGCAGAGTAAATTCTAGAGCGGGGTTTCTCAGCCTTGGCTATGTCAAGATATATGAATTTCCACTCCCAGAATTCCCCAACCAGCATGGCGGCCTATCATTAAAAACATACTGGGAGTTGAGGTCCATGCATCTTAACTTTGCCAAGGCTGGGAAATACTGTTCTAGAGTCTTCATTTTCTCTTCTCGATATTATTTGTGCTGAGGTGAAGGTGACCTCCCTTGATCGGAAGGGTTACAAGGAAAGACCTAATCCTACAGGATGTGTTAATTCAGCATTCAGACATTAAAGGCTTAATTTTTTTGCAGGGTCCAATCTGGGTCAGTCACTGGGACCAGAGGCTTAGGGTTTAGAGTCCGAAAGCTTGCAAGACGAAACCTTTGGTCCCGGTGACCGACCCAGATTGGATCCTGCAACATTATCCTTGGGATATGAGCCTTCATTCACTGAATTATTTGTATAATTCTAGTGCAGCGATCCCCAACCACCACCACCCCGGACCGTGGACCAGCAACCGGGCCACGCAGACAAGCAAAGCCCCATCTGCAGGATGCAGGCAGCATGTGAAACCAGGCCCCCACTGGTCCATGGAAAAACTTTCTCCGTATAATCTGTCCCTGGTGCCCAAAGGTTTGGGGGCCACTGTTCTAGTGGGTTCTGCATGTCGGTTTATTTGTTAAATTTATGCTCAGCTTCTTCTCTACTTCACTCCAGGTAATAATCATGGCGTGTACATAGCATACTCAGTTATATATCAGTACTAGGCCTTAGTTCTTCAGTGGAAAATTAATTTGTACTTCTAAGCAGCCAAGCATTGAAAAGAACTTGCCAATTGACCTGTTTTGGCTGGCCTGGCTGCAGAACAGAGCAAGGTTTAGCAGGGGAAAGTAGATCTTCCTGAGATTTTCTTCCCCCTTGAAACTTCTGTTGAATGTTTATGTTTGCCTAGTTATGATGCAGACATAGAAGACTTGGGAAGGCTTGGTCTTTTGTGGCATTGTACACATTGCAAACAATGAAATGTCTGATTAGAAAACATTACCCTTTAACTTGGGAGGGAGAGACATTTCACTTGAGGAGGGGTTGCTTGGCAGACCAGTCAAGCTGCACAATTTGGGAAAAGGCACATATAACTCCACTACTCCAGGAGATGCCTTGATTCAAGGTGCTGGGTTGTCACATTGTCTTTTTCTGCCATAGCCCCTGCCCTATTCTCCTCTTGGAAATTAGAATGATCTCAACCCTGTTGGCTTTTTGCAAACTTTTAAAAACTTGGCTATATGGACCTGGGCCTGGGGCTCAGGATGTGTGAAGGGTCCTGTTGTGTCGCTTTACTATTAGTTGACTAATCATGGCTGCTGTTTATACTTATTTATTTTGTGGATGTTCTTATTGTATTAATGCCTTTTAAATTGTTTTAGAAGTTTAGAATTGTAAGCCGCCCAAAATCACTTGTTTGAGTTGGGCATCTATAGAGAAGGAGCTGGAGGTAATGCTCCACTCCCTTTAGAATTGGGGTTTCTGGTTTGATTCCATTTGCTGAGACGAGTGTCTCCAGGTGGGCTAAGGTTGAGATATGTCTGTCATCTTGGGGGCCTTTGTGTGCTGCTGGTATCAAATGTCAAAATTTCAGGCAGGTGTGCTTCTTTTGTTCAGTTTCTTGAAAAATAAAAAAAATAGGGGGGACTAAAGGAGGAGAGTTGGGTGATAGTTGATAGGAGAACTGAACCCCATTATATTTCGGTCACTTTCTTTAATTTAGTTAAACAGCATTTCAT
Organism: Bothrops alternatus; assembly: GCA_034064705.1. Taxonomy (NCBI): domain Eukaryota; kingdom Metazoa; phylum Chordata; class Lepidosauria; order Squamata; family Viperidae; genus Bothrops; species Bothrops alternatus. The sequence continues at coordinate 2,864,939 of JARGCV010000132.1, read as the reverse complement.
TGGATTGCATACATCCGTGAATAATATTTTCCCTCTTTTCTCCTAAAACCAAGTATCTGGTCCTCAGGGGTGCCAGGAAATATTTAACAAATGAGATCAGTGCCCAGCAGCACCTCCCTTATGAAACCAGATTGCAAGGCCTCGGTCTCTTCAGCCTTGAAAGACGGCGTTTAAGGGGTGACTTGATCGAAGTGTATAAAATCATGCATGGGATAGAAAAGGTGGATAGAGAAAAACTCTTTTCTCTATCACACAATACCAGGACAAGGGGGCACTCCCTAAAGCTCATAGGTAAGAAAGTGAGGATAAATAAAGGGAAATATTTCTTCACCCAGAGGGTCGTTGATTTATGGAATTCACTTCCAGAAGAGGTCGTGACAGCTGTCAGCCTTGATAGCTTCAAGGAAGGGTCAGACAGATTCATGGATGCCAAGTGTATCGGTGGTTATTAAAACGGATGTCCATGTGCCGCCTCTATGTTGGTTTGAGGCAGGCAGGATTCCCTTGAGTACCATTTGTTGGGGGTCAAGGGAAAGGGAGGGTTTTGCCTTCTCTTTCTGCTCAAGATCCCCATGTACAATTGGTGGGCCACTGTGTGACACAGAATGCTGGACTGATTCAGCAGGGCTCTTCTTATGTTCTTATGAACATTTCTTAATCTTGGACAGTTCTTAATCTTGGACAGTTCTTCTCATAGGCACCTATCCCATACCTTACTTATGACTGACTAAGTTCTTTGAATTTTTTTTCTATTTCCCCTTTACAGGTAGTCCTTATTTAATCACCGAAACTGGGAGCAGAAACTGGGTTGTTAAACAAAGCAGTCACTAAGTAAAACCATAATTGTGCTTATGATCTTCCTTCAGTTTTCCTTTGTTTTACAGACCTGCGAAAATTGTAAATTCAGGTATTGGTCACAAAGTTAAAGTTCATCACCACTATAATTGTGAATGGCTGCTAAACAAGGACAACCTATGTTTTGAAACAACAGTGTCCTGTTTTGCAGCTAGTAAAAGCAATCCCTTTTAAATCAGCAGCCACAATCTATTTTTTTTTTCAAACCCACTGAAGTACACTGGTTAAAAGTATTGATTCTTGAATAATTCATATTATTATCGGTTTACATTTTCTTACGATGTGAGCTTGCGGCAATTGATGGTGTATGTATGTGAATTTTGGTTGCAATTTTTTATTTTTACAAATAAAATAAATGTGTTAAGTACAAAGGTTATTGCAGATATTCTTCACACAGTGAAGGCTGCACAAACTTGTCCATGCAGGTCCTCCTTGACTTACAACTGAACGCAACATTTCTGTTGCTAAGTGAGACAGTTAAAGCGGGTTTTATGACCTTTTAAGCCCCATTTTATGACCTTTCTTGCCACAGTTGTTAAGTGAATCATTGCAGTTGTCGTCACAAATACATGCCAGTTGCCAAGCGTCCAGATTTTCATCATGTGACGGAGATGCTGCAACGGTTGTGTGAAAAATGGTCATAAGTCACTTTTTCAGTGCCGTTGTAACTTTGGATCATCACTAAATGAACAGTTGTAAGTGGAGGAGTACCCATATAGATAACATATAAAGACTCCCTCAAATCCCGATGGCTACAGGAATATGTCCATGTGTTTTATTAGCAGTAATATGAAAATATTTCGCAATTGTTTGCTTCTGGGATGTGTTTTCACCTTCCCAGTCTAACTTACACCTTGGACCTTGCTGGAGGTTACCCCACCAAGTTGTTACCTGTCCCAATTCTATTTAGCTTCCAAATCTAGACAGTGGCCCCAAAGCCTCCAGCTGCTGAGATTTTACTGCAGGCAGCAAACATGGTAACATACTTTACACCAGCTTTGCTTAAGGTGGGACCTTTCAGACTTTAATTTTGGCTGAAAATTCTGGGAGTTTTAGTTCCTGTTCCCCAGGAGGAACCTGGGCGATCCTGGTTTATGCTGAACCAGGCCTTTAAAAACCTTCAAATCTGGGGCAGATATACATCAGCTGATTTGACTTTTGAAGGTAGGTGTGAAGAAACTACAGCTATGTGATCATGCCATGTCATCTCGTTTGGAGAATAGCATACATGCTGCTAAGCTTGCTTTGAAATGGGGGTCTCCCAACGTTGAACTATCCAATGCACCAAATGGTCTCTGCTGAACATGAATGTAAAAATTAAACAACCTGGTGCAGAACCAAAACAAAATGCTTATTCTTTATAGTAGATGTACAAACTTTTTTTCTCCCCCATGCTGCTAGCTGGCCAGCACAGCTGAAGGAGTCGCTTAGAGAACCATTTTATTTTATTGTGCCTAATGGGAAGAATTATAACCACCCCAGGAAGACTGTGTGAGACGAAAGAGGGATAAACGATAGAAAATTACCCTGAATCAGTAGAGGAGCTGATTCCATGATGGATAAGTCGGGCTGCCAGAACCATGCGAGCATTTGATATCTTAATTGAAAGATTCAGCCTGTTGAAGCAAGTAGCATCACTAAGATGCCACTTGCAAGCTCGCTCATTATTGGCATGGGGGAGAGGGATCTTATTTTCCTGGATTTTTGAATGGCAGAGGACCCCCACCCCACCCCAGATAGATATGTTTTAGCTGCAGCCTGAATCCAAGGATCTCTTTCCATGCATAGCCAAAAGATTTTCTGGTTGAAAGCAAGGTGGGGCTGTCTCAGAAATGCCAGAAGCTAAGCAGATTTGATCAGGGTTTGCTTTTTGTATGTGGGGTGGTGGTGGTCTGGCTTGTGAAGCTGCAGAGGCATATCTTTGGATGTATGGCCGTAACACACGGGTTGTGTTATACACATCCTTCACCCCAAGCAGGGGCACAGCTATCGGTAGTCATCAACTTACAGCCATTTTGTTTAGCAACCATTTGAAATCATGATGGCACTGAAAAAGGTCACTTATGATTGGTCCTCACACTTATGACTATTGCAGAGTCGCAGTCAGATGATTAAAATTTGGGTGTTTGGCAACCGGCAGTTACAGCATTCCAGAGTTACAGCATCCCAGAGTTACATGATCACCATTTGTGACCTCCCCATTCAGCTTCCAACAAGCAGTCAATGGGGGAAACTAGATTCACTTAAACAATTGTAGTGGTTCACTTAATGACCATGGCAAAAGGGTGTAAAATGGGATGCGACTCTCTTAACAACCCCCTTGCTTCAGTCCCAATTGGGGTAGTGAGGCAAGGATTACTGTAGTCCAGAAAAGTACTTTGGAAGAAGCCATCAGCTACTACAATGATTCTCGACTTTGGGATCTATAGATGTGTGGACTACAACTCCCAGAATTCCCCAGTCAGCATGAGAGTTTGAAATCCATACATCTTAAGGATCCTAAGCCTGAGAAACACTGAGCTAGTGTGTCTCTTTTTGTACAGACCTATTCTGTTGAGAGAAGCTCAGATACTTTGGCCACCTAATGAGGAGAGGACTCATTGGAAAAAACCCTGATGTGGGGAAAGATGGAAGGCAAAAGGAGAAGGAGACGGCAGAGGATGGGATGGTTAGATAGTGTCATCAATGCAATGAATGTGAATTTGGACAAACTCTGGAGACAGTGGAGGCCTGGTGTATTATGGTCCATGGAGTCAGAAAGAGTCAGACACAACGTAGAGATGAACAACAACAAATTATGTTGAGAACATCCAGCTCTCTGGAATAGATGTATGTTCTCATGCATATGATGAGGTTTTTCCTCATCCTTCTTTAAGTCTCTTATCGTCCTTTGGCATAGGCAACTGTTGCCCATCTGCATTTCATTTGACATGCTACCTTCTCTCTGTATGCTTTATCTGGGGAAGGGATATTTTCTCCGCCAAGAGGCAGCTGCTGAGATTTTAGTGACTTCCTCTCATCTTGGGTCAGGGCTTGCAGCCCAGCTGTGGACTGTTGGCTTTCGTCCTTTGTTTGCTGCACACCTTTGCAGTGCATTCTGGGAAGCCCACCCCACAGTGCCAAGCTGGCTCTTGAGAACAATTTCCAAAGCAAAATGAAAGAATGTGGAACTGAATGGGTCCAGGACAGCCGTGAATGCGAATGGAGAGGCTGGGGCCTCAGAGATTCCCAGCTGTGCCATGTACACAACTGCCCACCCGCCTTTGCACACAAAGGAAACCCATTCCAGGCAGACCTGACAGACCAGATCCCTAGCAGAATTTACTTTAAGCAGACTGGCCAAGATCGGGGAGTGGTTCTTTTTATAATTTATGTTTTCATATGTATAGGCCGCTTCTCCTTTCTGTCAATGCCAAAGCAGTTTAGGATGGTGCGTTTTTAAAAAAAATAGCCCATTAAAAACAATCCACTGAAAAATAGCTGTTGGATGACTGACTTTAAAAAAAAGGCCTTTCAAAACAGGGCAGTACTGCGTCCCACTGTTTTGCAAAAAAAGGAAGCTTTTCCCCAGGATTGGTGCCATGACTGAGTGGGCACTCCTTATCTTTGCTAAGGACCCTTTGTAAATGAGGTCACCCAGAGCAAAACTTTCTCTCAGATTCATCAATATTTTCTTTTTGCAGAGAGGAGACTTCAAGGTAACCTGGCACTGGGTATTTGGGGGTATTATAAAGCCACCTCCTTTTCAGCTGAAGCTGAAACAGCACAACGAATGGCTGGATTTTCTACGACAAAGACCCCAACCATTTCTTCTCCAGTTGGAGGCTGGTGTGAAATCCGATAGCTTTAGTTCAAAGCATTCCTGGGGAATTGGCGTTAAAGAGGCAGAGCAGACTGTTTTGGACTTCAGGGGTAATTGCTACCCTTCTCTTGAACATAAACAGTCGCCTGGTGACCTGCCCCCTTTTCAAACGCAGCATCATTAGAGAGAGGTGCGGCTGGGGGGGGGAGGTGGAGGAGGAATAAAGGATGCAAAAAATAAGAGGCAGTGGGTCTCCAGGGAATGGTGCAAATCTTGAAGTAATTTAGCTAGCCTTCTTTATGTGGGTGCCTTTTCTTAGATAAGCAGAACTCCATGTCCCATCATCCCATATGAATAGTTTCAGGCATGGCTGCTTCTAGAATAACAGATTTGGAAGGGACCTTGGAGGTCTTCTAGTCCAACCCCTACTCAAACAGGAGAACCAACACCATTCCAGACAAATGGCTGTCCAATCTCGCTTTTAAAATCTTCAGTGTTGGAGCACCCACAACTTCAGGAGGCAAGTCGTTCCACCAATTGATTGTTCTAACTGCCAGGAAATTTCACCTTAGTTCTAGTTGGTTCTCTCCTTGATCAGTTTCCATCCATTGCTTCTTGTCCTACCTTCAGGTGCTTTGGAGAAAGGATTGACCCCTGCTTCCTTGTGGCAGCCCCTCAAATATTGGAACACTGCTATCATGTCACCCCTAGTCCTTCTTTTCATTAAACTAGACATACCCAATTTTGCAACCAAAAACCATGATCGCAAAGTGACAGAGACAAGGAAGATGGTGCCTGTTAGTGGGTGCCTTTTCTTAGATGGATGGAACTATGTGTCCCATCATCCATAAGAATGTATTTCTGGGCATGGCTGCTTTTAGAAAGCCATGATGGTAATGAGCCGAAGCAAAGGGAGCCAGTCCCAATTAGAATACCTTTGTGATTTAAAAAAAACTGCAGGCTCTGTGAAAGTGTGTAAAAATCTTGTTTTTTTTCTTTCTACCTAAACTAAGCCAGTCCTTTCGGAAATCCCCTCCTCCTCCTCCTCTGATCCTGCAGATCTCTTCTGGGACAACACTGGGGGGAAAAGGGATTCTTAAAAATAAAGACTAATAAGGAAGAGAAGAAAATAATTATCATAATCAGGAAGGGCTCTCCGAGCTGTTAGTAACCCAGGTGGAGCAAGGCTCTTGAGCAACATTTTGTTGTAGGTGAAAGCCGCAGTTGCATTTCGGGTTGATGGAAGGAGGGCTGTGAATCAGGATCAACTCCTCCACAGTCCAGCTCATTTTGGCTCATTTTGCCATACGATTGCAGATAATTTAAATATCCAGGCAGGAGAAAGAGAAGGCATGCAAAAATTTAAAAAATGGTTCCAGAGTCCCATCCCACTAAACACATTTTTGAGGGAAAAAAGGGAAAGAAAGGAAAGACCCCCCCAAAAGGGGGAGATGTACAAAAGAAAGGCAAAGAGAGTAAATAAACAGGCAATTTATAAGCATCACAGTATTAAAAAGGACTAAATTTGTTAGGTAAGAATTGTCAATATTTCATTGATTAATTTTACATTAATGAACTACCTAATACTATTTTAAAAACTGCAGGTATTTGGTAAGCCATATACCAATATCGGCAATCATCATCCCAGTAGAAAGCATAAAGTAAAAGAAAGACAGTAATTTCTGTCCAAACAGTGAGCTATCCTACTCTACATGTTTCTTCCCCCCCCCCCAGGACGTTGCAGGTAACACCTCCATCCAGATGGAAGGAGGATCTTGGGACAATCAGCTTAAATGGCCAAAAGGCTGCAAAGCGTCCTTGGGCTGGTTGGGTGGGAATTAAATGTGGAATTGGGGGCATAAATAGGAGGAGAGAGAATTCTTACTCTGGCTTTTCTCAGTTCTGGAGTTTACCCTTACCTTGCCTTGCCAGTGTTGGTGGAGATATGGCTTTCTCCTTGGTCCTTTTCCTGTCTAGTTCTTCTGCTACCCAAGGATTTGACCAAGATCGTCTGCATGAAGACATATAGTCAACTACCAAATTACATTCCTTCTAATAGGATTCAAGAATAGAAGGTGGTGACCCAAGTGATAGGCAAAAGGGAGAACCCCAAGGTCATTTACACCCAAGATGAATGACTCCAGACACCCTATTAGTACACAACACACAATGGCTGGGTCTTTCCTGCACTGCTTTGACGGTTCTTCCAACCAGCGGAATAAATTCTTTCACTAGAATTTTTTTTTAGTGAAGTACAATTGGGATCAACATTACTTTGGGCAAGCTGGAGGGGATAACTGACCCATCCTCCCCTGTTCCTTCTGGTTCAACCCACCTGGGGCTGTGGAAGATGGAAATCAGAATGGTGATAGAATCAGCATTCCTAGAGTTGCAGTCTTGAAAGAATGAAGGGTAGTTAATTCCTAGGAAAGCTGTTTGCATGACACCAGTGGGGACTAGAGGACTCAAGCCCCAATCAAGACAGCATCCCCTTGGCTAACTCTTAATATCTGCTGCTTTAGTTGACTCCAATTTCTGATTCACACCACATGCTAACCCCTCCCTCCATGATCTGATCAAATGGATGTGCGAAGTAATCATTTCTGAAAGTGCTTTAAGAAGAATGCTAAGTCATTCACAGACCATGTTCTTAGCCCACATCCTGTGGGGACTGGGTTTCATTTTTTTTGATATGTTAGAACCTGGAGGCACATCTGTGGTGAGCCATCAGATTAAAATAGCTGCTCTGTGCAAGATAGGACCTCCATGCTCTCTGCAGAGGCTACATTGCTTTGAATACTTTTATTCCATGTCTCTGTCTCTGTCTCTGTCTCTGTCTCTGTCTCTGTCTCTGTCTCTGTCTCTGTCTCTGTCTCTGTCTCTGTCTCTCTCTCTCTCTCTCTCTCTCTCTCTCTCTCTCTCTCTCTCTCTCTCTCTCTCTCTCTCTCTCTCTCTCTCTCTCTCTCTCTCTCTCTCTCTCTCTCTGATCAGTGCTTCTTTCTAACCAGCCTAGCCATTGTTCATGATGGTTTAGGATTCTGGAGGGTGAAATCCAATATGTTTGGGAGGGCACTTGCTTGGCAAAGACCAGTTTGTGCAGGAAGAAGGGATCCTATTCTTGTTAATCTTCTTTTGTGGGATGATTCTGCAAAGAAACCAGAACATTTTCTGATAAGTCTGTCATCGATCAGAGATCCAGCTTTATTAATAAATGCTTATAAGAATAAGCCAGCTCCTTAATCTCAGCTTTATTTTAGCCAACTCAGAATTTTTCTAAGAACCTGCTTTTCTTTTGTTTTTGTTGTTACTACAGTTCCCCCATTTATTAAAGTTTTTTTTTTCCCTTACTCCATTCTGTCTAGGTAGTCCTCCACTTTTCAAACTTAGTTGGGACCAGAATTTCTATTACTAAGCGAGGCAGTGGCGCCCAATTTTATGACCGCTTTTGCTACAGATGTTAAGTGAATCACTGCAGTTTTTAAATGATTCACAGGGTCATTAAGTGAATCCTCTTGCCTCCTTGATTTTGCTTGTCAAATCAGGCTGGGAAGGTCACAAACAGTGATCTCATGGCCCTGGGCACTGCAACCATTGTAAATACATGCCAGTTGCTAAAGGCTGGAATTTTGGCCATGTGACTGGGGATGCTGCAAGGGTCATAAGTATGAGGACTAGTCGTAAGTCACTTTTTCCAATGCTGTTATAACTTTAAAAGTCACTAAGTGAATGGTTGTAAGTTGAGGACTATGTTTATATGATGATAATTGCAAGCAGAAAGCTTGTTTATTTTTCCCTTTCTCCTTTGTTGATCATGTCCACTCCTTTTTCAAAAGCCAGAAGGGAGAATTTAGAACTATTGTTTATTTTGCAAACTTATTTTACTTCTATACTGCTCTGTCCCCAGAGGGGCCCAGAGTGATTTACAAGAGTAGAATTTTTAAACAGCCTTCAATAAACCCCTCACAACAAAACCCAGCAATGCTTAAAAACAGTAAATACAAAATACAAAAAAATTTAAAAAGCAGTTCATTTAAAAACAAAAAAGGCAGCATTGTAGTAGTAGAATTGATCTATAGGGGAAGCTCAGAAGCTGAGATCAAAGTGTTCTTGACAATTCGAATACAGGTAATCTTCAACTTACGACCACAATTGAGCCCAAAATGTATGTTGCTAAGTGAGAAATCTGTTAAGTGAGTTTTGCCCCATTTTACGACTTTTCCTGCCACGTTAAGTGAATCACTGCAGTTGTTAAATTAGTAACACGGTTGTTCAGTGAATCTGGCTTCCCCATTGACTTTGCTTGTCAAAAGGTCGCAAAAGGGAATCACGCAACCCCGGGACACTGCAACCGTCATAAGTGTGAGTCAGTTGTCAAGTATCTGAATGTAAATCACGTGTCCCTGGGGATCTGCAATGGTCATAAGTGTGAAAAATGGTCATAAGTCACTTTTTTTCAGTGCCGTTGTAACTTTGAATGGCCACTAAGCAAACTGTTGGGAGGACTACCTATATAGCCCCAAGCTTCCCCACCACCATCCCAGCATTTTTAAATGACTCTTGTGAGAGGCTCACCTGAGCAAATTTGAAATCTGGTTTAGAATCTTCCCTTAATCCAGGGGTTCTCAACCTTGGCAACTTTAAGACTTGTGGACTTCAACTCCCAGAATTCCTCAGCCAGCAAAGCTGGCTGAGGAATTCTGGGAGTTGAAGTCCACAAGTCTTAAAGTTGCCAAGGTTGAGAACCCCTGCCTTAATCCCTTTGTCATCTTTCCTGTTTGCTCCTCTTCATGTTGCCTCCAGGTGGTCCTCGACTTAACGACCACAATTGAGCCAAAAATTTCTGTTGCTAAGGGAGACAGTTGTTAAGTGAGTCTTGCCCCATTTTATGACCTTTCTTGCCACCGTTGTTAAGCGAATTACTGCAGTCATTAATTTAGTAACACGGTTGTTAAGTGAATCTGGCTTTCCCCCTCGACTTTGCTTTGTCGGGTCGCAGAAGGTGATCACAGGACCTCGGGGCCACGGCAACCGTCGTAAATATGAACCAGTTGCCAAGGGTCTGAAGTTGGATCACATGGGGATGCTGCAACGGTTGTAAATGTGAAAAATAATCATAAGTCACTTTTTTCCCAATGTTGTTTGTAACTTTGAAATGTCATTAAACGAATGATTAAGTCGAGAACTACCTGTACCTTGTTTAAAGTACATTCTCCCTTCTCCCCCAACCCCTCCCTGTGTTTCTTTCTTCCAGTAATGGTCTTCTTTGCTTCCTTGTGACTTCACTTCTGGGGCTCCCATGTGTGTACTTTGGCAATCGGGAACAACTGGAACGAAGCACAAATGTGTTTTCATTGTGCATCCAGTTTTCCTGTCCCCCTGTGCCCATCCCTAACTGCAGTGTTCTCTGTCTGTCTGTCTGTCTGTCTGTCTGTCTGTCTCTCTCTCTCTCTCTCTCTTTGTGTGTGCGTGCATGTGTGTGTGTGTGTGTGTGTGTAGGATACAGAGAGAGAGCCAGCCATAACTGAGAATCATTTGGCATACAATTTTTTGCTGTGCTCTCTCTGTGTGTGTGATCCTCGCTTTCCCTCGTTCTCTCCCTTTTTCCCAAATAAACTCTACATGTAGAAAATTGGCGATAGCATCTTAATGGGGAACTTCTCATTAAAAGATTTTTCATACGCGCTTTACCCCTTGTGTTTTCAAGACATTGATGAGAGGCGGTTAAAAAATTCTGCGTTTCTGGTCTTCAAGCAGGAAAATCCAAAGCAGGGGATGATCTTAACTTCCAAATCTATCAAAGTGAAGTTTTCAGGTGCTTCCCAAAAATAGATGGGAGTGTGTATGCATGTGCGAGAGAAGAATAGGCAGATAAATTCAGACTAGCTAGTCCAGATATAAATTCTAAAATATTAAATGAGAGTGTTTTGACATAAAAGAGCCATATGTGTGGTGTTGGTGGTGGTAAAAGTGTCAAACTGGCACAGGGACACTTTCCTCAATCACTACCCCCTCCTGTGAGATTTTGGGCCAATCTCACAAACACACACATACACAGTGTGTCCTATGTCACAGGAACTGTTGTAGAGAAAATAAGAGGAGGAATCTTCCTATTCAGCTAGTCCTTGACTTATGACCAGAGTTTAGATCAAAATTTCCATTGCTAAGCAAGGTAATTGTTAAGTGAGTTGTGTCCAATCTTACAGCCTTTTTTTGCCGTGGTGTTAGGTGAACCACCGCAGTTGTTAAGCAAATCCTGTGCTCAGTATGCGAATCTGAATTCTCCAGCTGGGAAGGTCGCAAATGGTGATCACGTGACCCTGGGATGCTGCAACCATCGTAAATACGTGCCGGTTGCCAAGCACTCAAAATTTGATCACATGCCTGTGGAGATGCTGTGATGGTTGTAAGTGTGGGGACTGGTCATAAGTCACTTTTTTTCAGTGCCATTGTAACTTCTAACAGTCACTTGATGAACTGTTGTAAGTCGAGGACTAATTGTACGTTATCTCGATTTCCCAAATGAAAGGTGGAATATTTAAACGCATAAACAATAAAATGTACAGTGAGTGTGGCAGACAGGCTTCATTTTGTCATAGGGAAATATAGAGCAGTGCATATCAAACACTAGGGTCATGTTCACATAATTTCATAACCTGCAAACCAGCCTGTGCAAACCCAGTTCAATAGTTGCTAGATTGTTCAATGCATTGTGCGAACTCAGATGTTAACCAGAGAACCTGTAATCCAGCTGGCCTTGGTTCAGTTAGCCGTGGGTGAGTAGATAGGCACAACTAGATTGCCTGCCTCTTTGTCTGCCTGTCCCACCACTGTCCATCTTTGAGTTCCAAATAGAGAACCTCAAGGTTAATCACGTTGGAAACCATCAAGGAGAAACTACTGGAGTGAGATGGAGATGGAACATGAAGGAGAAAAGCATGCTTGGCGAGACAAAGAGAGATGCACCTTGGTGGTGGAAGAGTCAGCAAGCATTTGTTACACGTGTTTGTGTGTAGAAGAGAACAGGAATGAGAGTAGAATGAAATCTGCAAATCTCTTAATAGAAAGCAGTTTAAAATATTAAATGTACGATGCAGTGTGTCTCTTTGTTTACAATTTTATATAATTAACCTTCACAAATAGCCTTGGTTAGCAGCTTCCTTTTAGTCCAGAGATAGATATTTGTAAAACTGACAATTGATCGTTCTAAAATGTATCTCTGTGGTCAAGGATTTTGAACCTCAGTTTCTCAAGACACAAGTGGACTTGTTCTCCATATCCCCAGTCCGCTTTGGAGGTATCAGTCATATAAGTGGGTGCTGATACTTGCTGTCATGCATGATGTTTTGACCAATCTGGCCAACGTTGTGCACTTTTAATTTCAGCAGGAAAGACCCAAGTCTTTGCTTAATTCTGCACTTAATCAATAAAATTGGAGTATATATTGTTTTTGAGTGTTCTTAAGATGTAAGCCAGAGATTTATCTTGCCCTTGATACTCAAAATGTAGCATTATCAAGGATGACAGAACAAAACCCTGATCACTGTCATTCATGCTTGGACTACTGCAATGCAGTCCACATGGGTCTGCCCTTGAAGAGCATTCAGAAGCTTCAGCTGATGCAGAATGCAGCTATATGGGTAGCATTTGGTGCTGATGACTTGGCACATATAATACCACCACTCCGTGAGTTGCATTAGTTGCCAGTGTGCTTCTGGGTATGGGTTTTCACTTTTAAAGGCCTTCATAGTTTGGGGCCAGGATTCCTGAGGGACCATCTTCCCTCAGTTGTTTCTATCTGTCCAATATGGTCCCGCAGGATGGCATATTCCAGGTCTCACCAGCCAAGGAATGCTAGTTGATGAGGTCCACCAGTGTGCCTTTTGTGGTGATGGAGAATCAGTCCCTATGGAATATTCTTCCTCCGAAGATATAGATCGCCCTGACTCTGCTGGCTTTCTATAAGGCCCTAAAGACCTTGATCTTGGCCCAGTGCATGAAGGGACTCATCCAATAGCTGGGCTAATTGTCAATAATGATATCTTCCTTGCCTGCCATATATTCAAATTTTTACATTTGTGATGCAAATAGTTTTTATTTTAAGATTGTTTGCCACCAAGAGTTACCGGTACTTGTTGAGATGGGCAGCTAGAATGAATGAATGAATGAATGAATGAATGAATGAATGAATGAATGAATGAATGAATGAACAAGATTGCAAACCATTCCATGGGTGTTGGTGGGGGTTCACCTTAAGTATATGTGTATTTTTATTGAATTGATTTTTTTTTTAAATTGTTAGGCTGGCCCAGCATTGCAAAAGAACGCCACACTAGGCAGTACTGGCAAGAAGGATTGGGGCATGAAGCAAAGTAGTTCAAAAATATTTTGTATGCAAAAATGAGAACTTAATAGAATTATCCTTCCTAAAAGGGCAGACAAAATTGTGTAAGTCCAGTGCATCATCTTACATAGATGGTGAGAAGAAAAACATAAGAGTTAGGCTGCAATCAGGAGTGATGTATCCGTCAGCAGCTTAAAACCAAAGTGGGCATCCTGAAGAGAGCTTCCTTTGGGAGGAAAGGAAGTATTTAAAGTGTTCCCTCAGTGTCTGAATGCACACGTCCAGGTGTTTTCCCATAAGAGGAGTTTAACTCAATTCCATAACAGAACTGTGATGTCTCCATTAAAAAAAAAAAAAAGACAACCTAAAGCTGTTTGGGAGATGAAATCCTCAAATTGGAAAGACTGTTTCTGTTTTTTGAAGTGATGCAAAGCCAAACTATGTGGTTAGGTTTGATATTTCCTTAAGCTGCTTTGAACAGCGGATGGGGGAAGGCTGGTTCCCTGTTTGGCTGGAACTATTGTGATGGATAAAGTTAACTCTTTCTTCCTACCATTTCAGCTCCCTACATTCATCCCTCTAGCTGTTCCTCCCATTTCCACTACTGAGAACTTTAGGTTAAAAAACATTTGCAGTACAGGTAGTCCTCAACTTACGAGCACAGTTGAGCCCAAAATGTATGTTGCTAAGTGAGAAATTCGTTAAGTGAGTTTTGCTCCATTTTACAATTTTTCTTGCCACACTTGTTAAGTGAATCACTGAAGTTCTTACCTTAGTAACACGGTTACAAACTCCATTGACTTTGCTTGTCAGAAAGTTGCAAAAGGGGATCACGTGATCCCGGGACATTGCAATTATCATAAATACAAGCCAGTTGCCAAGCATCCAATGTAAATCACGTGACGGTAGGGATGCTGCATAAGTGTGAAAAAAGGTCATAAGTCAGGGGTTCTCAACCTTGGCAACTTTAAGACTTGTGGACTTCAATTCCTAGAATTCCTCAGCCAGCTTTGCTGGCTGAGGAATTCTGGGAGTTGAAGTCCACAAGTCTTAAAGTTGCCAAGGTTGAAAACCCCTGTCATAAGTCACTTTTTTTCAATGCCGTTGTAACTTTGAACAGTCACTAAATGCACTGTTGTAAGTGAAGGACTACCTGCAATCTGTGGATCGGAAAAAAAAACCTTGACGCCACAATTCTGTGTTACTACCGGTATATAAAGCGAAGCAGGGGCCAGTGACATCAAACTGACAACGTGTGAGTTATAACACGTGAGTTATAATGCCACAATGCAGGTGGCGTAACATAGATTTAGAGCACAGCACCGGATGCAGATGTGCAAGTTGCATCATCTGCACAGTGATGTTGACCCGATTATTTATTTAGGCAATAATTTAGAGACCACCCATTCCCCAAAGGACTCAAGGCAATTTACAATGCAGTGCAAATAGAAAAGTAGCTGTTAAAACCATCAAAAAATCTCAGCTAGCTAATTATGGCAGCCCAGGGCCATTAGCACCCAGACACTCTGCAGAGTCGGAAGGTTTTCCTAAAAACCAGGAGGTTGGGGGCTCTCCTGATGCCAGGAGGCAGTGCATTTCAAAGGGCTGAGAAGGTAAATGAGTCATTTATTTCTCTCCCTTTTTTGAATCAACAGGGCATAATCAGAACCCTTGGGTTATTTTATATGTGGTCTTTGAAAAACTTAGCTTCAGCCCCCAAAGATGAAAAAAAAATTGGGATTTGTAAGTTTTAATGTGAAAGAAAGAGAAAGTTAATACATCTATAAATGGCGATGGTTGCATTAATTGTTTAATTTTATTACATTTAAATGTACATGGAATTCTCTTTAGGCTTGGGCCAGAAAAAGATGTGCATAAACAGTCACTTCCTCAAGTAAGTGTGGCAAAGCTTTCTTTTTCCTAATTTGAAATCATTTAATACAAATAACCATAACTTAGACTGCAGTATGAAACCAACAGCATTATTATTGGAAGGGGTGGGTATAACAGTTTTAGCCCTCCCTGGTTTTTGAGAGGAGTTAAGTAAAACAGATGCATTAAATCAATGTGATGAAGGTGTTGACTGGGTTGAAGTTTGGTGCACACTTCACAATGGAGACTGAAATCCCTATTCAACACTACAAACTCACTAACAGAAATTGTCTTGGGATATAATTGGAGGGAAAAGTTTTATTTTTTCTCTCTCTTGGAGGAAAGCAAGAAGGGAAATGGATGCTGCCCTAATTTGCTGGCATGCTCTCAGGAGCTTCCAAAAAGGAGTGAGGTGCTGTTGATTACCTATTCCAGGGGTGTCAAACTCACGTCACTTGACGGGTTGTGACATATCGCAACTTTTTTTTCCATTGCTGGCTATGGGGTGGGCGGTTTCGGCATGATGCATCCAGTTTAACACCCCTGACCTATTCCCTTAACTGACACAAACTTTTCACTCTCCTGTACAATCTTCATCATGCCTTTCCTCTGCATCCCTTGAAAAATATTTCCAAAAAGGAGCTATCTGCGAGACTCGGGATCTTGTTGCCCAATCGTAGAGCTGCTGCTTCCTCAGAGAAACTGAGGCAGTGGGAGGCAGCCACCTGCCAAAGGCTGTTGTGTGTTCAGGAGTGTGAGAAAAGCACAGCTGGGCTTGGACGATTCTCTTAGCTCTACAGTGAGTCCCTTTGCAGCAAAAACCATCCTCACTTCTACACTGGGACCGTGTGCCCTAACTGGGTGCCCAAACCAGGATGAGCTTTGTGGACGCACCTGAAAAAAACCCCAACATTTTCCCTCAGACATGCAGCCATTTTTATATGAGTGAAGATTTTTGCGGGCATGTTTTTCTGTCTCCAAAACACCCTAAGATTCCCCGTGTCTGCATGGAGCTGGGCAGCCTAAATTTGGCCCTTCTGTGTACAGCTGGTGGCTTTGTCTTCGGATTGGAGAACTTTGGGCCCAGCTCTCGCTTGGATAAGAGCCTTTTCCTTTTTTTTTTTTTTAATGGGGGGGGTAGCTGATCAAGTTTTCCTCCTCCTGGCAGAGGTGTCTGGATGCTGATATGCATTTCCAAATTAATGAATGTCTGCAGAGCACTGTGGGATGCCCAGATGAAAGGCAGTGGAGAAGCACAAAGGTATTATTATTGTCACTTACTAATTAAAATGTTCCCCCACCCCCTCCCGCTCTTTTTTTTTTTAAGCACTGCAAATCACTATTGGGTTCTGAAAAGCATCGCTTACCCCCGTCTCAGCAGGCAGCTGCAATCTTCCCCAAGAGAAAATCTTGCTTACTGCTTCCTCACTTTGCTTTCTCTCCGTGGTGGTTGTGGTGGTGGAACAGGGGGCCGGAGCGCCAGAAATTAAGGGGGAGAAGAAGCTGGAAGAGAAGCCTCCCTCTGAAAAAAAAAAAAAACCCTAACCTTATTTTCCCAGGTCTGATGCCAGTTTCCATGGAAACAACAGCCAGGAGCAGAACTAGGGGAACCAGAATCCAGAATTGCGAAGCCTGAAGCTCCTGTTAATTTCACTCGCTGGATTCCAGTCCGCCACACTCTTCCCCCCACCCCCACTCCCCCCCCCGAAACTGACATCAGAAGGGGGAGCTTAGTGAAAGGATTTTGCTTTAGGACCAAATTCTGTGTCTGTATTCCTCTGTGTGTGTGTGTGTGTGTACACAAATGTGTGTGGTTAGAATCTGGCAAGAGCTCCCACAAACCTTTGCCCATTTCTCCCTCCTCTTCCCTCCCTCCCACCCCCCCTTTTTTTCAACTCCAACCCTCTTGTCTCAGGAGAAGATTCAGAAAAGCTGTTGGCAGCTGGGCGCAAAACCCCCCTCCCTTGGCTATTTCAGTTGCTGGCTGACTTTTAAGGGATGTGAGTAAGTGTCAGGTTCCAAAAGCAGCCACGGATTTGGACCCACCTTGGTTTGCAGGCAGCAGCTGGGCTCTGGGCTAATAAGCTAACTTGTTCCAGACCGTCTGCATGGAGTCCGATTCTGCCCGGGCACGATAGGAGGGCTGGACTGCAACGCTGCAGTCTGAGTTTTCTGCAGCCAATCGTGTTCGGAGTGGTCTGGCAGCCATTTTTCCTCTCTTCCCTTCTACCACCCTCCCTCGTTCCCCATTTTACAAGGCAAAGAAAAGTGCCCCCCATCTGGTCCATTCTTTAAAAATCTGGTATCAGGGTAATCCAGGCGTCACAACATCGTTGCTGATTACTGGACTTCTATAAAGAGGGCTTTGTTGGTTTATTTTGGGTGGCAGGGATAATTTCTGGGAGCGATTTGGGACATGTGTGCGTCAAACTTTCTTTGCTGGTCTCACGTGGCAAGGATTGCGAGAGCCCCCGGGGTAGCACCGACATTTTGTAGGGGTTACAAACATATAAGGAACAGCTCCGATAAGTCCTGATAAATCCAGAACTTGGATCCATATCTATCCTTGATGTTTGCTTGCTGCCCTTTGAGAAATCACTTGCCTGTTGCAAGAGGGAGAGATTGTCCCTGATGCAAAGCTGCAAGAGAGCTAAAGTGCTTGTTCATACGTAGCGGCGAAAAAGACAAGGAAGCTCCTCAAGTCATCAACTTTAGGGGGTCCTTGAACCCCGTACTCAGGACAAACTCCTAACTTTCTGAACAAGTGACAGTCCAAATATTGAGATGTTCCCTTAGGTCAGAAAGCAGAATGTCGATACATAAAAATAAATTTACATATATAGGTTGGCCAGCTAGATGGCAGCACCAGCTGACTTTGTCTGATCTTGGAAAAGTAGCTGCTGTCATCTAACTGGCCATCCCACTTATGGGATGGAGCTGATCTGGTTCAGGCTTAAATCAAGATTCCCCCTCAGGAAATTCCATCTACATCAGCCAGAGTCACAGTATCATCAGGGTTGGAATTTCACCTGAAGGATTCTATCTCTGATCAACACAAGATGTTTTTCCTCAAAACTTTTTATCACCCTCTAGAAAGGCCTTGGCTGATCTGCCTGTGGGGTGTTTAAGTTGAGGCGTTCTGCTTCCCAGAAACCACAAGAAAAGTGCATCCTTTAAAGACACAGAGCGGAACTAGAGAGACTTGATGACAAGTCCATCTTCTGCTGAGGAGGTTCATCCAACCTACATCACAGATTTGTTGTGGGGGAAAACCGGAAAATGCTTCAGGAGGCTGCCTTGAGATTCTGGAGGAAAAATGAAACAGAAGGAAATTGAAGGAAGCATAGTTTGAGAAAAAGTTGGCGTTTTTGATGAGGAAAAAAAAACCTGTGGGTTGCAAGTACAGTAGATTCAGCCTGCTTTTTAATTGTGCAAGACAAGGCTTGTCTGTCTCCCCACTCTTATGTTTCTTGGCTGTATATTAGTCACAGAATGTCCAAAACATAACCTTTGGAAAGCGAAGGGAGATGATAAGAGCTCTTCCACCTCTACCTGAGATGAAGCAGTGTGTTCTGCGGTGATAACTTGGAGGGGGAAATGATGGCAGGTGTGGGAACACAACCATTTGTATTTCCATCCTGTCCCCCAAAGCAAAGCTCCCCCACCCAATTTCTCGGAGTGTTCGCCAACCTTTTGCTTTAAGAAATATAATCTTCTTAACACAGCCCTGGTGCTAGTTTAGGAGTTCCAGTTCTGGGTGATTTTATGCACGTGTGCCATATATCTTCAGGAAGAGTATCGTGCAAATCCGTTGTGATTAATTCATGCCAAATCTGCATTTTTTGTGATTAATTCGTGCAAATCCATTGTGATTAATTCATGTCAGATCTGCATTCTGGGCCCCTGGGTGATGAATACAGGCTGCCCTTTTGCATTTCTGTGTGAACAGCAATTTGCACTTTCACATGTTTACCATTGTCTCCTCTTCAGCACTGTCTATTGTGGCTTCAGTTTAAAGCTGAAGGTATTTTCTACAGATGCTTTGCTGGACCACATTTACATGGCTTTCCTGCTTCTAAAATAATGTAAACATTTTTCCTTATCCCTGATTCACCACTTGTGCCCATCCGCATCTGACTGTGTATTCAGTGGGTGAGATAGGCAATGGCGTGCATAATTAATTTTTCTTAGCTCAGGAAAATCTACTAGCTTGTGGTTATTAACTCAGGGTAGCAGGCTCCATTCAGCGTTGGAGAAAACATGAAGGACAAGAATCTACAGCACCTAAGGACTTGAAATTCTCAGTCATCCAGGTCATGGTTGTCCCAAATATGCTTTTTTTCAGGAGGCAACTGGACTCTTGAAAAAGTTCATCTTTGGGACTAACCAACTGGAGGCCCTCCCATTGTGCAGGGCTTACAGTTCCCAAAAATTCTGACCAGCAGATTTATATAAATCAGGAGCACCCTCCACCTATTTTGAAATAATACAAAAGGGCACCAAGTTGCTGTAGGGGGAATGTGTTCCTTTGATCTAAGGTGACTTCTCTTAGTTTGTTTTTTTTCTCAATCTTAGCAACTGGAAGATGTATGGACCTCAATTTGGGAATTCTGGGAATTGAAGCCCACACATCTTCCAACTGCCAAGGTTGAGAAACACTGATCTAAAGCTTCATTTGCAGCTAGTAAAAGCTGGCCTTTGTTCTGAGACCATCCTCCCATTCAAGAGCTCTGTCTTCAAACTGTGCCTCTATCCACGGTTGTGCAGCAAATGGGTTTTCCTGCCTGAAGGCCAAGAGTGGGTTTTATTGCTAATTCATCCAGTAGCGAAGGCAGTTTGCAGTGAAGGCCTTAGCGAGGTTTACTGCTTGTAGCTGAATCCCTTTCCTTTCCCCCTTAGCCTGGATTGGGCAAAGGGACCCCAGGTAACATCCTTGCCCTTTGTCGAAGCAGACAGGTATTCTGATATGTTATGGATAGCTTCTGGAGTTGGGTAAGGGATGGAGCGAAGCGAGATGCTATTAATAATACAGACACATTTAGAGGGAAGAAAAGTGTACACTTTATTCTCAGGCTGCTACCAGGAGTTCTGAAGCTGACGTTGGCTGGCTCTTCTGCCACGTGACTGTTACACAGTGGGTAGCTTGACAGCCCAAAGAGACTGGCTTGGGGCCAGGGGGGAAAAAAAACCCAGCAAACACAATGTCTGTGCATATCCTCTCTCTTAAAATAACACTACCTAACACTGTCTAAGAGGAAGAATTAAAATAAGAGCAGGAACGATCACAGGAAGAAAGGGGGAAAGGCAGAGGACAGGGTGTGTAGAAACTGTCGATAGCTAGATCTTTGGGAGGAATGCAGGTTTTCCTTTGATTGGGGTTAAAGAAAGATGTGGGGTTTTCAGATAAATTGAAAAAAAACCAACAGGCAGGAAAGGGAGGCAGAGCTAATCACGATACGTTTTGGGAAGACGAAAGGCGGACAGGCGGATGTTGGGTGCACTTGAATGCCCAACATATGTCTGTCCTTTAGGGGAGATTTGGCAAAGGAGAGGACTCTGTGCAAGCAGACTTCGCATGATGGAGAGTGTTAGGAATTTCCTGCAGCTGAGGAACACACCAAATGCCAGAAGGCGAGAGAGCAAGGGAGATGCGGAGGGGAGGGGGAAAGGAAAGGGAGGAAGGTAGAGAAGAGAGCAAACTTTTAATCCTTTCAGGAAAAACATCAAATCATACAAATCCTATCGCTGGCAGCTCTTGGAAGAGGGAGTAGAAGTTCACCTAGGTCAGTGTCTGTCTGTGTTAGAGGGGAAAGGTTGCACAAAGAGGGCATACTTTGGATTGTGCAGCTTCATTCACAAACATGGCTTGTTTGTCTCTAGACATTGGAAGCAGCGAGGCTGTTTGTCCTGTCTCCCTATTCCTTTTGTTTTCATTTTTCATTACTTCAGCCAGGCCTCCATGGTCCAAGTCTCTTCCCTCCCCTTTTTTTCCTCTCTTTCCTGGACCTCAAAATGGTTTCAATGTCAAGGACGGACTCTGTTGTTTTCTGTGGCTCTTGTGTCCTAGTTTGCTCACTCACTATCTGTTGATGGATGCAGGATAAGCCTTTCCTGAGTCTTGAGTTTGGGATGGAGGTGGTCACATGGGATGACCTCTTTCTCTCAAAGCCTTTTTCTCAGCTGCATTTCATAAAAAACGGACTTTGAATCGGTTCTTCCTCTTAGTTAACATTTTCCTTGTCTTTTCTTTTGTCACCATTCCTGCATCCTTTGTCCAGATACACATCCTGTCCGCTGCTGTTGATACAGAGGCTACCTGAGCTGCAGGATGATGCTTGGATTGGATGAATAGCTGATTATTGCATTGCCTGATGTGTCGATGGATGACACATCTCTCTCTCTCTCTCTCTCTCTCTCTCTCTCTCTCTCTCTCTCTCTCTCTCTCTCTCTCTCTCTCTCTCTCTCTCTCTCTCTCTCTCTCTCTCTCTCTCACACACACACACACACACACACACACACACACACACACACTTTCATTTCCATCTGCCAGGCACGAATGTGGACTGACTTCTTTCAGATCCTTGTTTGCTTTGCACAGTTTCACCCACTGGAGAAACTGGGGACACTAGTGTGGGCCTGGGGTTGGGAGCAGGGAATGGAACCATTTGGAGAACGGGACTAGAAAACATCGGAGGTGAGAAATAGGCAGGGTTTTTTTTTTTATTATCCTGAATCTACTTCCCTACCATAGATGTTCTGCTCCCCAACCTTTCATGTGGAGGAGCTCTTCATCATCCAGAGATTTTAAAAAATGACTTCAAAACAGGGTAGCGGTGGGGGGATAGGAGGAAGGAACAGTGTAGGACTGGAGTCAATATTCTCAGAAATCTTGGTTTAATCTCATTGGATTGGTAGACTGTTTTATTTCCTGACTGACTGACTGACTTAACCTTTTTGCTATTAGGCCAACTTGAGGAAGGGCCATTGCCTTTCCAATGGAGGTCCCCTATCTGGAATCTCTTTTCCAAAGATCCATGCAAGATTTTGTTCTTGGCATAATTACAGTTGACCTGCATTTTATATGTTGGGCTGACCGGAGCAGTAAGCAGTAAGCATGGATTTTTTTTCTCTATAGCACCTGAGGATTAGACCAGAATCAGTGAATGGGAGCTTAAGAGGGAGAGATCGAAACTTGAAGTAAAAAAGAATTTCCTGAGTGTGAGAAGATATCAAACAGGGGCACAGCCTGCTTCCTGAAATTGTAGGTATTCCATCACTGGAAATTTTCAGGAAACGTTTGGACAGGTCCTTTTCTGGGCAGACGTGAGAATTCCTGCACTGGGACCTCCAACATCCCTTCTAACTCCATGTTTTGTTTTGTTTTTTGAAGGTTGGGCAGTTGTTTTTAGCTACTGTTCAGCTGAAAATTAATTGATTAATAGTTTTAACTTGCTTCATGCAAGGAGTACTCCACTAGATAGAACAGACATGTCAAACTCGCGACGTCACGTGACATCACACAACCCATCGGGTGGCAATGGGGTGGGCGCAGCTTCCGCGTGATGCCTCTGGCCCGTGGGCCAGCAGTTTGACACCCCCTGAGATAGAATGAAACACTTTCAAAGCGATTTGCTTTAGAAATTCCACCCTGGGTATGTCCGTGTGAAGTGTGAAGAAAAAGCAAAAATAGTAAATATATTCTGGTTTTGCCAGGTAATGCCAGTAATGTACAATACTGGAAAGAGGAAAAAGACGAGAGTGCCCGAATATTGAAATTGTAAAATTGTTAATATTGAGGGAGATAAAATCCTGGCGATAGTACTCTATTCCTCGTGCTTTTCAGCCATGAGGCAGCAATTATATTGTAACTGTATTAACAGCTTTTTTTTCTGAATCAAAAGCACATGTAAAGAAGAAAAATATCAAAACTGAATTTAATGAATGATGCAGAAGTGATGTTCTTATCTTAACACCACTTATCAAGATTTCTCTCTCCCTTTTCCTTTTATGTCTTCATGCCACTCAAGTGTCCTACAAGAAAATATAAATATTTCCTCCCCCCACCCCTCCATCATATACGACCAAACACCTGTCGTCTCCGAAGCTCAGTTGCTAAATAAGACCCTCTGCTATCAGGGTGGGCTCTCAGTGGCTTGCCCTCCCAAGCACAGCATGCAAAACGTGAACATGTGGTCAGCTTTGCTATGTATAACTGGGATCCTTAACGGATTTTTCTTAAAACAAAAACAAAAATTTCTGATTAGAAAAAACGCTTAAGCGTGAGCAAGGCTGATTATTTTTAGATCTGAAGTTCCCTTCAGAGGAGTTGCTTGATCAGAAGGTAGTAATAAGTTGTTGTAACAACGTGGGATTGTGTTGGAGGCCATGAAAGCACACAGACCAGCAGTTTTGTCGTATAACCAAGACTGCCATTCCCCAAACGTCTCTCAGCATTCATCGGAGTGAAAAAGTGGAAAGGACAGCTTTTCTCAAATTCTGATTTTGCTTCCAAGGTCTCTGGCCTCACTTGATTTGTATAGAGTGCAGGCAGTCATGTGAAGTATGGAAAGGGAACAGAGTGGGATTGGCTGATGAAAAGTCAGATAATTCTACTCCCTTATCTTACCTTGCTTGTTAAGTAGGTTAGGTTGAGAGAGAACAACTAACCCCAAATCCCTGGTGAACTTCCACAGCTGAAAGTTTCACTCCTCCTAGTCCATTACGTCAACCCAGGCTCTCTTTTCTGGCGTTTAGTAAGTCAAACCAACTGTGCTTTACCAAACTGTGACCATTGAGCTTTTCCACCCAAGTCTTCTCTAATCCAGCTGTGCCCAATCTCAACTTCCATAGTTCCCAATCAGGATGGCCAGTCTTCAGCCACTCCTGCCCCAAAACATCTTTCCAACAAGGTGGCACCACATTTGCATATAGTTGAAGGCATGTTTGCTTAACTGTGGACTCCTAACAGTCACCTAGAGTTGCATTATATATGTTAAGCTATAAAACATGATTTGCGAGCCACAATGGCTGAGCTCAGTCAGAGATTTGAATTTCAGAAGGAGGAGGCTTGCCCCATTATTTTTATTTGCTTAATCACCACCTCCACTCACATTATTGCCTTGGTGTGATGTGTGTATGAGGCCCATTGTTAAGCATGCTTTGTGTGAAGAAACACATTCTCTCATCTATCTTGAATACTTTCCATTAGGAGCTCCTGATCTACTTGATTGTGGGTTTCTAATGTTAAGGGAGAGCAACTACACAATGTTTGTGGAAGAGGAGAAGCTACATCCTGCATAGAGCTTCCAGGGCCCTCCCACTCCTTGATTTAATAGCTCCTGGACATGTTAAGTGGTTCTGTCTTCCCCTTTTCTTGAGCTATATTCACGCCTCACCTTTATGAGCTAGTGAAAATCAGCCTCTGTCTGAATGTCATTTACTTGGATAAGTTAGGTTTTTCTTCTGTTTCTAGCCACCTGCAGAATGGGATGGGAAGGTGTGAAAGATAGTACCGGTAGTACTAAGGGCTGCTGCTCAAGAGACATTTTATGGAGAAGCAGAAGAAGCTGTCTTCAGCTAGCTTCATCTTCTCTATCTAAAGTTAGTTCTTTAAAACAAAAGGCCCTCCATTTTTGTTTCTGCTAGCCCAACACTTAT
Organism: Bothrops alternatus; assembly: GCA_034064705.1. Classification (NCBI taxonomy): domain Eukaryota; kingdom Metazoa; phylum Chordata; class Lepidosauria; order Squamata; family Viperidae; genus Bothrops; species Bothrops alternatus. Next base: position 2,840,412 of record JARGCV010000132.1, on the reverse strand, counting down.
TTTTGAATTCTGTGGCACAGCCCATCTCAATGGTCAAATAGATGCAAAGGAGTAAACGCAGAGATTTTTTCATCTCTGCCAAAATCAGTACCAAATCCTGCAGATTCTGGGTTGAGTTCCTCCTTCCTTTACTCCATATCGCCTGTAAATCTTGGTACAAGGACTTCTAATTTGCCAAAGGAGATATTTGCATGGGAATATTTGGTACCAGCTTTCACTGGAAGAAAAGTCTCTTGGTATGAGAGGAATCTTGAAAGAGAGGTGAAAATCTATCCTTCCATTTTACCATGAAATCAAGCAAATAGTTTCAAAGTAAGATGACTCAAAATGCTAGAAGAGATTTGCTAGATGATAAGGGTAACTGGGCACTTTTCTCCCTCACCCCCTTTTGGGGAGGGAGGGGTCTTTAGAAAAAAATTAAGATTGGAATGGGGCTCCCTGTAAATTTTAAAATTAGCCTGTTAGGAAAATACTTACTTCCAAGCAACAGGTGGGTACATTATAAATCTGGTTATTTTGTTTCATGCATTCAAGGAGAAAGAAGTTAGTACATGCTGTTGCTGAATGTATGCTAGGCAAAACATGATATTGTACATTTGAATTATACCATGCATGATATTTTATATGTAAACATGATATTCTATTTACAAGTTGCATTGCCCTTATGGGGTTAACACATCACGCTAAGTCATAGCATGCTTTGTTTTTTCTGGCTTAGTTTGCAACTCATGGCTTATGCCCTCACATGTGCAAACTGTGCCAAATGTGGTTTGTTTATTAAGGATGATTTGAAATGAAAAGGGAACCAGGTCAGTGTTTCCTGCATTCGAAGAGCTTTTATAGCATGAAGGTGAATCAAAATTGACCGTGCTGCTCTGGAATTATGGGAGCTAAGATCTTGCACAGCTGGAAAAGGTAGATCAAAAAGTTGGTGTCTGCACATTTTCCTGACTTGGAGAAATAGGATGGTTGAAATCAGCCAAGCCGTGTGCTTGTTGGTGGAAAGCTCAGCTTCCTCTCCTCCCTGCCTTTGAACTATGTTATTTCCCTTTTTCTTTGACTCCCACTCTGATTTCTTTAATTAAGTCCTTCCTTGCTACTCCTCCACACTCACCTTAATCTGCAATTTCCATTGCCTGCCCAATTCTTTTCTTATCCCTTTAGAGTCTTTTTGTTACAATAGCCTAGGTCCCCTGGGATGGGGACAGTCATAGCTCTATTTTAGATATGGCTTATCAGAAAGCCAAACAAAAGTACAAGTGTAGTAAGTTGTTTACTTTCCAGCCATGTCTGTGGATTGCAGCTTACATTTAATAAAATGTAACTGCATCAAGCGGTAACTTTAACTTGTTTTGATTCCTGCTTCCTCCTTCTGTCAAATTGCCAATTTTAACTGTCCCTTGAAAAATGCACTGAATTTTCTAGTACCCTGACTTATGAACACAATTAAGCCCAAAATTCCCATTGCTAAGCAAGACTATTGTTAAGTGAGTTTTATCTCTTTTCTTGCCACAGTTGTTAAAGGAATCACTGCAGTTGTTAAGTTAGTGACCCAGTTGGCTTCCCCATTGACTTCGCTTGTCAAAAGGTTGCAAAGTGATCACATGAATCCAGGACACCGCAACTGTCACAAATAAGAATCAGTTGCCAAGTGTTCACGTGACCATGGGGATGCTGCAAAGGTCATAAGTGTGGAAAAACAGTCATAAGTCACTTTTTTCATTGTAACATTGAACCGTCCCCAAACAAATGGTTGCAAATCAAGGACTACCTGTAGGTCCTCAGAGTAGGACCTAGTAGTCCATCCTAATGGATCCTGCAAGAGCCATGGTGGCGCAGTGGTTAGAATGCAATATTGCAGGCTACTTCTGACTGCCGGCTGCCTGCAGTTTGGCAGTTCGATTCTCAACAGTTCCAGGTTGACTCAGCCTTCCATCTTTCTGAGGTCGGCAAAATGAGAACCTAGATTGTTGGGGGCAATAGGCTGACTCTGTAAACCGCTTAGAGAGGGCTGTGAAGCACTGTGAAGCGGCATATAAGTCTACGTGCTATTGCTATTGCTATCCTCATACTAGATTCCCAGGATTTTTAAATGGGTCCTTGGAAGGAAACTGAAACACTGAGATACCATATAAATATTGAGTGGTGATTCTGCTTGAACTCACTAGGATTTGTGATTGCTGCAGAGATGAACTGTCTCTTCCTTTGGGGCCAAGGTTCTCCAAGTGGATCACGTTCACCTTCTTCGGTTTTCAACCAGAAGGTCTTTGGCCAAGGATGCATGACATTTTTCACATCTTAAGATCGTCCTTGGCCTTTAATCATCATGGCAGGGCCTCCAGTTCAAGAAGTGGGCAGGTCTAGGTCAAGTAGTGATTGGAGCTACAGTCAAGCATTGTAATTTAATTTGGTTTTAATTAATTGAAGTCAGGACAATGTACTTCCATGCATTAAATAGCTCCCTCTTTTTCACAGTAAAAATTAAAAGTGGCGATTGGGGAGGGGAAGGGGGACTGCACCAAGGACACCAAAGGGCTGTCTACTGCAGATGTGCTATCTGAGAATAATGGGAATTGTAGTCCAAGACATTTGAAGGAAAGGCAAGTTAGAGAGAACTACTTGTGGACGACTGCTTTGAGCCATGCATTTCTTAGGCACAAAACAAATAATTATCTATGGGTAATTCTCGATTTACATTCACAATTTAGCCCAAAATTTCTGTCGCTAAGTGAGACAGTTGTTAAGTGTTGCCTCATTTTATGACCTTTCTTGCCACAGTTGTTAAGTGAATCACTGCAGGTGTTAAGTTAGTAACACGGTTGTTAAGTGGATCTGGCATCCCCATTGATTTTGCCCAGGGCTTTTTTTCACATAGAACGCCCAGAACGGAGTTCCGGCACCTTTTTTGGATGGAACCTTGTAGGGTAGGCAAGGCAGGTTGTATGATGTGTGTGAGTTCTGGCACCATTTTTTTTTTTTTTTTTTTTAGAAAAAAAGCACTGATTTTGCCAGTCAAAAGGTCACAAAAAGTGATTGCATGACTCAGGAGCAATGCAAACCTTTGTTAATATGAATCACTTGCCATGCATCTGAATTTTGATCACGTGACCACGGGGAGGCTGGAGCTGTCTAAGGGTGAAAAATGGTCATAAGTCACTTTTTTTCACTGCTGTTGTAACTTTGAAAGGTCTCTAAACTAAGTCAAGTCATAAGCCAAGGATGACCGGTACAGAGTCTTCTGCATACTGTGACTAATAAGGATCAGCTGAAGAGGGAGGGATGCCAAGAGGATGATCAGTTTGAGGATAGACAAATATTCCAGTCCTATATATCTTCCAAGGGTAGTTAAGGAGCAGGGCTTGCCTTTGTTTCACTGCTGTCATCCTAACTCACTGGTTGAGATATGAGTTAAGCAGGTATTTTTTAGGAAAAAAGGAGAATAATTCATCCAAAGGAACTGGGTTAAAAAAAAGGGGGGGGAGACAGAATCAGATAGAATTCTAGAGCTGAAGGAGTGGAAGGCTTTCCACATTTTTCAAAGGACGCAAATGTTTAAGCTTATTACCGGTATATTTTCATGCGTTGCAGGTTGACCCATAAGTGCATTACCTTTCTCAAAAAGGCCAACGTTGCAGTACTGGAATGCTACTGTTTTAATGCTGAATGTTTGCAGCATGATCTGGAGATGTAGAAGTTTACCCATGACCTGGAGTTTAATCGTCCCCAGTCTAAATGTTTTCTTCCAACAATGTGATTCCATGAACACCTGGAGAGCTGCAAATTCCTTTCTCAGTTAGGAGGGACCATAATGAGCCCGCACCCAGGGAGTCTCCTCTAATCTCCCCCTCAACCTTCCTTTTTAATGATCTGCCTCACGTTTGGGCAGTGATCCAGCTCCCTGATCCAGGTTTAAGCCCCTCATCCTTTCTGCCCAGCCCCTCTCCATGTGTGCAGGACACAAAAAGGTGAGATGGTCTTGGCTGCAGCTCGCCCACCTTCCCTAAAGTAGTGTGAAGTCTCTTTCCTTCCTTGCCTGTGTTTGTGCTTTGTATTCCCAAAGCACATTGTGAAAATGCAGTAGAGGGAAGAAAACTGTGTGTGTTTGTGTGTGTGCAAAACAGAGAGGGAGGTGGATCTGGAGGAGAAAGCTTCTGCTTGTGAGTAATTTTGCAGTGGTGTGAAGTGAGGGACAGAAGTAAATTGACCTTTTAACCCTTTTTCCTACCAAGGGATTAAAGCCTGTTTCCTGTTAAATCTCCTCAAGAACCAGTTTTATCCTGTTTGTAAGGAGAAGGTATCTTAGCAAGGAGGAGAGGCTGTTTTTTAACCTCCCACAACCCCTTGGTATATCTCTACAACATTCTTTCCTCTCTACAATCTATCTATCTATCTATCTATCTATCTATCTATCTATCTATCTATCTATCTATCTATCTATCTATCTATCTATCTATCTATCTATCTATCTATCTATCTATCTCCCTCTCTAATTTCCAAATAGGAACATCCGGGATGCGACGTCCATGAAGGTTGGCTGATTATATCTATTATATTATATTCCGACTGTTGTTTGCTGCTGTTAAAATTGTTCTGGCTTCAACTCTAGTCCAGGGAAAGGGGAGGCGCAAAGTGGAAAATTGCTAACAGGAAGGAGCTGGAAGGTGGAGAGTGATAAATATTGAAAGGGTGGGATTTAGATCTGCACTCAAACAGCTGCAGTGGCTAGAGTCACACTATCCCTCCACAGGTTTACTGACCCATTTCCATTCACACGGCTGCTAGTATCTTAGCAACCATGCCTCCAGATTAAGCGTCCTGCCTGCTCATGGTGCTACAGGGGGATCACTACACCCTGAAAACCCTACTGTTACCTCCTCTCCTTTTTCATAAGGAGCCAAGGACAGCTCGGTGGTTGCTGCTGCTGCTGTTTGCACACACACACACACACACACACACACACACACACACACGCGCGCGCGTATGTGTGTGTGTGTGTGTGTGTGTGTGTGTGAATAAACAAAGGCGGCATCCACACATGCCTTTGTAGCATCCTGAATGGTCAAGTGTCCTCTTCAGCTGTAGGAAATGGCCCATTGTAAACAAGGGAACAAAAACCCCTGCATGCAAGCATCCCTCTTTCTAAAAATATATGTATAATATAAAAAAATAGCTGGCAGATGAACACAATGAGGAACAAGATTCAAGTTTGCAAGTCTTTTGTGTCTTGTGGAAAAGGTTGTTATAGAGTGGAGCATTTGGAAGTGACAGCCTTCCTCCGCCCCTCCCTCCAGACTCCGCAAAACCCCACTGAGATAGCCAGAAAGAGAGGCTACTTTAGAGTCTGCCTGCCTTTGAGGAAAATAATGAATCTGATTCAACCCTTCTCTTCCTCTTACTTTCTGCTTCATGAGCAGTCCATATAAACTAGCAGCTTTGGACTCTTTAAAATCTTTTGCTTAGTAGGAGGGAAGAAAAAAAAAAGCAGGGGTTGTATATTTATTTGATGGCAAAGGACATGTGCCTGCAAGGGATTTGCAAGAAAAGCTTGCTCCTTAGTTATTAGGTTGTTTTTACACATAGTCCAAGAAGTAGAAAGTGGAGAAATCATTAAAAGCTGGCTTGTTGCATTTCCCTGACTAATTGAGAAGCATCTTCTTCGCCATGATTGCATGATTTTCCATGGTTCCTATCAATCATCAGAATTCTAGCAAAGTGTTCAGGTAATAAATATTGGAGGTCAGCTTTTTTGCAGACCAGTGATGTGATGATTTCATATCAATATCTGGGGGTCCGTTGATGCAAACTTGCCACCTCTATCAGGCAGGGCAGACATTTTAGAATTATGTGACAATTTTGCCAAAAAATCCCAACAAGTGAATTCTTGCATTTATTAAGGAAGAGATTTCCCCTCTTACTATGTAAGGAGGATACACTCTATTGTGAGTGGGATCTACATCAAGCCACAAAGATGTCAAAATGACAACATGGCATCTTGGTATCATCATGGTTATTTGCATGATGGTGTAATCACACACACATTGTCATCTGCTCTCCTCTGCGGACTCTTTCAATGTCTATGCACTACTTCCAAAATGGTGGTGTCACTGCCCTGTTGATTTGGCTAATCTTAAAAAAAGTTAAATAAGGTCAGCTCTAGTTCTTGAGTGGGAGATCCCCTGAGCTGTAGATTGGATTGGGCCTGTGAAAAAAATATCCTAGGTTACAATAATGGGAAACTATACAGGTAGTTCTTGACTTACGACCACAGTTGTTAAGTGAGTTGTTAATTTTATGAGCTTTTCTTCCCATCATTGTTAAGGGACTCATTCAGTTAAGTCAGTGGCTCCCAACCTTTTCTATAGCCCGCATCCCTGGAATGCTTCTGACATATTCTCTCACCCCTTACAAAAGTTCAAAATAACGGCAACGAATTATGCATATACGCTATAATTTTGAAATTTATAGTTTTCGCACCCCCTGAATATCATCTCACACCCCCGGTTGAGAACCCCCAGGTTAAGTGAATCACATGGTTGGTAAGCAAATCCTGCTTCCTTCATTGCTTGTCGGAAGCTGGCTGGGAAGGTCGTGAGTGGTGATCACATGACCCCGGGGTGCTGCAACTGTCATAAATACATGCCAGGTGCCAAATCCCTGAATTTTGATCACATAACCATGGAGATGCAATGGTTGTAAGTGTGAATACTGATTGTAAACCACTTTTTTCAATGGTGTTTTAACTTCAGTCACTAAACAAACAGTTATAAGCAGTGCTTTTTTTCTAAAAAAAAAAAAAAAGGTGCTGGAACTCACACACATCATACAACCCGCCTTGCCTGCCCTACAAGGTTCCATCCAAAAAAGGTGCCGGAACTCTGTTCTGGGCATTCTATGAGAAAAAAAGCCCTAGTTGTAAGTCAAGGGCTGCCTATACTGTTGCTAATTGTCCGGGATATACAGTACTCAAGAACTGAGGTCATCTCAGAGGGAAAATGGCTCCTTAATAGATCTAGCTTGCAAGTCTGGTAAAAGTTGTGTGTCTCCAACATGGCTCTTCTTGAGGCTATCTGAGATGCTTAGGGGACTGATGGCTGCCTATTTTATATGGACCTTTGTGGCCAAGCAGTGAACACGGGGGCACACGGGGGTCAGTTCATGGAATCCATGTTAGTAAGTAGGAATAAAAAATGTGGTGATGTGGGCCAAGTGGCTTGGATGGCTTTGCCTGAAGAGCAGATGTAGGACATGTCCACTTAGCTTTATAAGTTCTGAAGTAGCAAATAAAGGAGAACATTTGTAGCTCAGGGTTGAAATGAGGGGTCCTTGGTGCTGTCTGAGCTTGGTTGTTTTCTTACAGAAGTTTGGGTAAGGAAACGTCTGTAAGAAAACAGCCAAGCTCAGAGAGCATCCAGAAGGACTGAGTGCCCTGTATCCCTCCATAATTGTCAAGAAGATAACTTACGCTGCCCACCCTCTGGTTAACCGAAAGGCTTGAAAATAGGAAATCTTGACACTTAAGTATCATGGTATCTGCCTCCTCTGTTTATCTGCTCCTGTAACAGCTGCATTTTTGCCCATGTGCAGCGCATGAGAAATGTGCCATCTGTTCAGTTGTAGGAAGCAGTGGTAGCTGAGGTGAATATTTGTAACAGATGAGAGGAGGGCAGTGTTCTAGATTCCTGGCTATCTTCCTGGATCCATTTATATGGCCTAGTCGGGGTTCAGGGCAGCTTTTACTTTGGGGCACCCAGCTGGCATCGAAAAACTGCAAAAAGGCCAGAGCATGGTATTTGGGGTTATATATGCGGGTAGTTATAAGTTTGTCTTTATTACTTATTATTGTTTGTTCCTACTTGGAAACACAGTTCTTTAGTTACTCTGTTTAAAAATGATTAAAAACAAAATTCTGTACACTGGATTGTCGGATGCTCCTCGCTGGCCTCACTTCACCCAGAGCCTTTGTTGCATGTGTATGAATATATGGCTCCTCATTTAACAATCACAATTGGACCATCAGCATGGTCATTAAGCAAAGCGGTTGCGAAGTCAAACATCATGACTTACAATTTCATTGCAGCTTTCTTTTGCTTTACAGACCTGTGAAGGTCATAAATGTGGGCATTGGTTGCAAAGTTACTTTTCTCATCATTGTCTTAACTGCAGGTGGTTGCTAAGTGAGGCGGTCACTAAACAAGGACTACCTGTATGTGATACAGAGGCACATAGATCTACACAATTAAACTGATGTTAGACTGATCAAATGTATATGCCATCCAACTCCCAATGAATGGCTTAAAACAACTAAAACAAAGAAATAATATTGACACATTTTTTAAAAATAGAGTAAGAAGAACAAACCAGACAGGGATGGAAGCACAGGGGCTTCAGTCTCCCTTTTGTTATTGTAAACCTGCAAGACAGTCGTATTTTTAGATTCCGGGTTTGTGAGTGTGTTGTTGAGCCGTGTGCTCAGATGTTGTATTGCTTGACTGATATACAAAGATTGGCCATGAAAGCTGCCTGCCTGGGGTCCCCTTGCTTACCTCGCTCTGATTGTTTCTTCCAAATGAAACTGCAGGTATCACCTTGACCTAGTCTCAAAGAGAGTGTTGCAGGTGATGGTTCCAAAAAGTTTCTAATGGTTTTTCTTTGCTACCTCTTCTTTTATCTTCTGAAGAGAGCAAGTAATGATGAGATGAGAGGATGGAAAGAGAAGGTGGGCTATTTTTGTTTTTGCTGGTAAGATGCTTCTCTTCCCACCCACCCCCATGTTTTCAGAGCTGATATGCCTCCCTCAGTTTTCACATGCCTCTCTCAGTTCTTCTGCTCTTAAAGCAATAGGGACATAAATGCTGATTGTAAGCATCCAGATAGTGTAGTATTGGAGACAGAGATGGGGAACTTGTGATCTTTCATTTAGGTCAGGGGTCTTCAAACTTGGCCCTTTTATGACTTGTGGACTTCAACTCCCAGAATTCCTCAGCCAGCCTGCCTGGCTGAGGAATTCTGGGAGTTGAAGTCCACAAGTTATAAAAGGGCCAAGTTTGAAGACCCCTGATGTAGGTGAACAGCATTTTCCAGCCTACATTGCTGTTAGCTATGCTGACTGAGGCTTTTAAGAGTTGTAGTTTAGCAACAGGTAGAGGACCACTGGTTCCCAGTCATGACTACAGAGCATGTCTTGGCCACAGAGATTGACATAGGCTTTCTGTCTGGAGTGGTAGATCAAAAAGAGACCAGGTTGCCAGGAAGCAGCAATTTCAGGAGATAATTCTTCTTCTGCATAACTTTTATGGGGACAGGATCCCTTAACCATTTAAGGCAACGGTTCTCAACCTTTTTCAGGCCGCGACCCCGACCTGCGCCGCGCATGCGTGGTGCTGCCCCCTGCGCCGGCCGAGGCAAACGGGCGGCGGCAGGCAGGCCCAGGTGCTCAGGTGCTCCTGGGCGGCTGCGGCGGCGACGGTGCAGGGCGACCACAGGCTGGGCCACCAGCTGGCTCAGCCCAAGGGAGGTAAGCCACCCGCCGGGCCCCACATGCGCGAAAAACCCTCCCTGCGCCCACCGGCCACCCACCTCCCACCCCTGGCCCTCTTTTACTTACAGTTTTAGTAGTTGCTCAGCAGGGAGGGGTGGAAACTTCCGGAGAGATCGCCTTCGCTGCAGACAACTTGCAGCACCGTTTGCAGACTGGGACTTTTGGCGGGCTCAGCAGGGACAATTCCTATTGACTTTTGAAAGCCAATAGAATTAGACTCTATTCAAGAGAGTCTATTCTATTGGCTTTCAAAAGCCAATAGAATAAGAGGGAATAGCACAGATAAGGAAAAGGGGGGAAAATGGCGGACTGCATTGTTTGGCGACCCCCATGAAATGGTCGTTCGACCCCAAATGGGGTCGCGACTCACAGGTTGAGAACCGCTGATTTAAGGGGACAGATTCCCCTGCCCTCAATGGTAACTGTTGACCTACAGACACTTCTAAATGGGTTTAGTTTCCACTGCTTCTGCTATCAGTAATAAAACTGCTTGGAAATTGCAAGTATGAGATGGATGGCCATATAATTTGATTGACAAATGGGTAACAATTATCCAGTCATAATGTACCTTACAGAGCAATTGTAAAGACTCTTAAGAAGCATGTGAAACAAATTTGAGCAGAGTTATATTTGATGGTGTCCATTTAGAGGCCAGGCTTGTCTCCATTTAGAATGGAGACAAGGTGTATTTGTCTGAATCTTTTGGGGGAACTAAAAAGTTTCACCCATCTGGAAAACACTGGAAATCAAGATGGGAATTCCTGTTGAACTGTAGTTATCTGTAGTGACAGATAATTATGAATGAATTTGGAGAAGAATACAAGCTTCTGTAGGACTCCCCCCCCCCTTTAGATAGGGTTGCCCTTAGATATAACGTTAGCAGAATACTAAAGGGCTTGTTAAGAAATGCAGTAGGGTTTCAATCTGATAAATTTGCTCAGAGGGTCATCTATTTCTTTGAAGCCAGAAATTGTGGCCTGTTCAGCAAACCAGTATTTAGCACAATATGTAAACCCAGCTGCTGTGGTTCTCTATTGAAGCACTGCAGATTTAGCAGAGATGAGTCTTCTGGATCTGTTTCCCGCCTCCGCCTGTTTTCCTTCTCTGCTTTAACTGACCTGTGACTTTTGGCTGCTCGGAATTCATACTGCCTCCCTTGCTATCTTCTGGAAGAAGACCCATGCCATTTGTGTGTGTGTGTTTTTTAAAAAGGACTTTCTAAGACTCTGCCCCTATCACTTAGACCTCTACCTGTTGAACATGCTGATCACCCAGCAGTCCCACTACTACAGTTTCATATCTGGATACTCCAATTAACTTAAAAGAGAGGGGAACCAGGCCTGGAGATGGGAAAAGGCCTTCCCCCCCAGTTTTCTGATTAAATGGTATAGCCCAGACTGCCTCCAACAAGCAAGCCCCCCCTCCTATTCTTTGGCTTACCCCCAAAGGCCTTTTGGACTGGCTGTGGGCCAGGAGAGAACAGGAACAGGTGTATGTGTTTGCTTCAATATGCATGCAGAAGCAGCTCTCCTAGGATTTGGGGAGGGGGGGGAGAAGGAAAGTACCCCAAGAGAATGCTCCCTTTCCCACATCCTCTCCTTCCCTCAGTGCACTGGCCTGCAGGCTTCCCAGGCTCATGGAAAGAAGCAAGACCAGTGATTTAGAGGGTTGATTTATTAAGAACAATTAAAAAGTGCAAAATATGCTTAACTCAGCCACACAGCAGACTTGGGGAAAGGGAGGGTCAGCCCTTTACGGCAGCAGAGTGGGGGCTGCAAGGCTGTCTTCTGGCTTAGGGAAGGAAGCTGCAAGAGAGGCAAAGGAGGAAACAATGGATATTTTTGCCAAAACCATGATTTCAGGTCAACCTCGGTGTCTTGTCCCCAATATGAGTCTCCATTACTTTCTATCAAGAACCGGATGCTGTGCCAAGGTGGACTCTGATAAACACAGGTGGGACCCATTTTGCCCCGCCCCTTTGCAGCTCCCAGGAAATTGCATCTCTCTCATAAGAGACCACTTGCAGAGGACTTTAGAAATGAAGCCAGGAACCACAAGCTCTCCATCCATCTGCAAAGGTTGATGGCCTCTTTGGAAGTTACATCAGCTTTTGGATTTAATGAGAAAACTTTCTTCCTTGACCTAGATCAGGGGTAGGCAACCTTGGCTCTTTTATGACTCTTGGACTTCAACTCCCAGAATTCCTGAGCCAGCATGGCTCAGCTTGGAAACTTTTCCCTTTCCTCTCAGCATGGCTGGCTCAGGAATTCTGGGAGTTGGAGTCCACGAGTCATAAAAGAGCCAAGGTTGCCTACCCCTGACCTAGATCATGGGTGTCAAACCTAATCTCGTCACGTGACGTATTGCACCATCTTTTGCCTTTGCAGAGCTGGGGTGGGCGTGGCCTATGCGTGACGCATCCGGCCCAGGGGCCACCAATTTGACACCCCTGGCCTAGATTATCTGACTATTGCAAATACACTCCACTTTTTTTTTTTTAAGGTTGCTTGACAAATCCAAGTTATTGGCAAATAAATCTCAAGGCTGTGATTGGTCCAGGACATGTGCAAAGGTGCTCGGTAGATTTATGTGGTGCTCAGTTCCATCCTAACATGTCCCCACATCAATATCAGTAATTGGTTGGCATGATGCTGCCCCTTCCTCCTTTTTGATTTTTTTAACTGGAACAGGTTTGGTATTCCGTCCTCTTCCTGGGTTTTGGGCTTGGGCTTGATCGCTGTTGAGTCTTTGAATTCATTCTGTTTCCTTTACTCCGTTTAAAATGAAAGAAAGAGAAAGAGAAGGAGGTTGAGTCACCTTATGTTTGTTCTTGTCTTCTTTCAAGTGATGCTGAAAATGTCTTTAAATTGATATTTTGAGCTGTCTCGAACAATTTAAAGATTAGCCAGGTTATGCACACTTCAAATGACTAAACAAAATCCTGCTGGTGTATATTATTAAGGTGACCAACTTTTTTACAATGAAAAGGAGGACACAAATAAATTGAAGGAAAAAATATCGTAAATAAAAGAAACATTTTATTCATTGCAACAATAATACAGAATGCACTATAATATGATAAATGCATAATAAAAAACATTTGTAAGAATAACATTTTATATTGTAATTATGCTTACATGCCACACCCCCGCCCGCAGCCGCCCCGCCAGCACTGCTGCCCTGCCATGTAGAGCGGGCCCCGCGGCTCCCAAAGCACCAGCTGTGCCTGCTCCGGCCCCGGGAGGCAGCCCGCCATCGACACCGCCTGCAGCTGCTCCGCCAGCACCACTGCCCACCCTGCGCAGCCCCATGTAGAGCAGGCCCCGCGACTCCCACAGCACAGCCACCGCTGCCCCTCACACCCCCGCCCGCAGCAGCCCCGCTGCCCCTGCCTCTTGCGCCCGCAGCCATTTGTGGCGTCGCCGCTCCAGTCTCCTCCAGGTGTCTTCGGGACTAACTAGGAGATGGTGTAGTTGGGTAGCAGGGAGGGGTGCAAAGTTCCTGCCAATTTGCCTTCGCTGCAGACAACTTACATGTGCAAAGTTTGCCGGCCGGGTGTTTTGGCGCGCTCAGCAGCAATTCCTATTGGCTTTCGAAAGCCAATAGGGGGAGTAGCACAGCCCATGCAAAAGTTGAAAAAAAACACATCAAAAAAAGGTGCCGGAACGCCATTCTGAGCATTCTATGAGAAAAAAAAGCCCTGCAGATTAGTCTTCAAATATCGAAAAGGAGGACATGTAGGAGGACACTTTTCGAGGGAGGACAGAACTCACAAAAGGAGGACTGTCGTCCCTAAGGGAGGACAGTTGGTCACCTTATGTATATATTTAAGACAGTGGTTCTCAATCTTAGCAAGGTTAAGATGTGTGGACTTCAACTCCCAGAATTCCCCCAGCCAGCATGCTGAAGTCCATATCTCCTAACCTTGTTAAGGTTGAGAAACAATTTGATTTAGGGCATTTGAGCCTTAAGTTGGCCATCCTGGTGGGATTGCAGTATGAAGTTGCAATAGCCTGGGACAGAAACCAGTCCTATATTCCAAGGGTCTTTTCTTTTGGTGTGCTACCCCAAGAAAATAAGAGAAAATAACTGCTACTACCGGTAGTATGAAGTTCTTTTCTGAAAATATTGAGCAAACTCTCCTAAGACCACGAGAGGGCAGTGCCTCTGTTTTCGTCTGCTTGTTCTTAGTTCTTGCTGTAAGCCTTGGATTTAAGAGATGACACTGAGATGGCAGCACCCCTAGTCCTTAGAATAGCACAAGCCTATTTATCCACATTGTAAAATTTAACAAGCAACCTCTTTTCTTCCTTTTTGTTGACTGTATGTTACATTTCAGGAGTCCGATGTAAACCATAACTCGTGACTGTTTGCTGTATATGTGGATGCTTTTGCTTATCAAACATACATTGAATACTGAGCAAATCTTTAGGAGGACTTGCAACTATACCCATCTCAGTTCATTCTGGGATGGCTGCAGTATTTGGAGGTGAGTTGGGGAACGGCTTCCAGACAAGAGAGTCAATAAGCATCTTGTCAGTAGCCCCCACTCCCACCTCTGCATATGAAGTGAGGAGGCAATCCAGCAAGTTCTATCTAGGACGGGGGTGCCAACCTTGGCAACTTTAAGACTAGGGGACTTCAACTCCCAGAATTCCCCAGCCAGCCATGGGGAGTTCAAGTCCACAAGAGTTGAAGTTGCCAAGGTTGGACACCTATTAAAGTGTTAATATCACTTTATAATGCCTTGGTAAGACCACACTTGAAATCCTGCATCCAGTTTTGGTCGCCACGATATAACAAAGATGTTGAGACTCTAGAAAGAGTGCAGAGAAGAGCAACAAATATGATTAGGGGACTGAAGGCTAAAACATATGAAGAATGATTGCAGGAATTGAGTATGTCCAGTTTAGTGGGAAAGTGTTCCAGTATCTAAGGGACTGACACAAAGATGAGGGAGTCAGCCCATTCTCCAAAGCACCTGAAGAGAGGACAAGAAGCAATGGATGGAAACTAAGCTAGAACAGAACCAATGTAGAACTAAGACCAAATTTCCTGATAGTTAGAATAATTAAATCAGAAGTTGCCACCAGAAGTTGTGGGTGCTCCAACACTGGAGATTTTTAAGACGAGACTGGACAACTTTTTCTCTGAAATGGTATAGGGCAGTGATGGCGAACCTTTTAGAGACCGAGTGCCCAAAAACTGGACCCGCCCCCACTCTACCCCCTGCCCCGCCCCCACTCCGCCTCCCATCCCCTGCCCCACCTGCCCACGGCCACTCACCGCCTCCAAGGCCCGCTACAGATTGCCCAGGCAGCCCAGCAGTGCTATGGTGGTCACGCCCTCTGCCCGCACCCTGCAGCATCAGCTGTGCATGATGGGGTGTAAGGGCAGAGTCTTCTCTATGCTACCTGGCTGCCATGTCCTTGGCTGCGCTGCTCCAGGTGGGCCATGCTCAGGGGCAACTCTCCTTCAGGGGGGCTGCTGGAGAGGAGGGGGTTGCGGGGGAGGCGAGGCTGGGGCAATGGCACGTGTGCCCACAGAGAGGGCTCCGAGTGCCGCCTCTGGCACCCGTGCCATAGGTTCGCCACCACTGGTATAGGGTTTCCTACCTGAGCAGAGGGTTGGACTAGAAGACCTACAAGGTCCCTTCCAACTGTTGTTCTGTTAGACCCATGGTCTAGGACAGGGGTGGGGAACCTTGGCTCTTTTATGACTTGTGGACTTCAACTCCCAGAATTCCTCAGCCAGCATGGCTGGCTCAGAAATTCTGGGAGTTGAAGTCCACAAGTCATAAAAGAGCCAAGGTTCCCCACCCCTGGTCTAGGACTTGCATGGCCCCAAATGGATCTCCCACGCAAAACACAAAGGAGTCTCTTTGTTTACTGCAGAAAGTGACTGGGTTGTCCTTCAAACTATTTAACTATTTAACTCATTTTTTGCATCTGTCTTTACACAAAGGGAAAAAACAGACCAACCTATCGAAAATAGTGCCATAAAAAACAGAATAGAAACGCAGGTTAAGATAGGCAAGAAAATGGTAAGTGAGCACCTGTCCAGCCTAGACGAGTTCAAATCGCCAGGACCAGATGGATTACACCACAAGGTTCTCAAGGAACTGGCAGGTGTGATCTCAGAACCACTGGACTATATTTTTCAAAGATCCTGGAGCATAGGGGAACTACCAGAGGACTGGAAAAGAGCTAATGTAGTTCCCATCTACAAAAAGGAAAAAAAATGGACCCAGGAAATTACAGACCTATCAGCCTGACCTCAATACCTGGGAAGATCCTGGAAAAGATAATCAAACAACGAATCAACGAACACCTAGAGGCAAACAAAATCATTACTAAAAGCCAACATGGGTTTGTCAAAAATAGATCATGCCAGACAAACCTTATTGCATTCTTTGACCAAGTGACAAAATTAGTGGATCAGAGGAATGCTGTGGACATAATTTACTTGGATTTCAGTAAGGCATTTGATAAAGTAGATCACAACCTACTACTTGACAAGATAGAAAAATGTGGGGTAGAAAGCACCACCACCAGATGGATCCGTAGCTGGCTGACCGGCCGTACTCAGCGTGTGGTCCTCAATGGAACCGCATCTACATGGAGGGAAGTGTGTAGTGGGGTGCCCCAGGGCTCTGTACTAGGCCCAGTGCTCTTCAATATCTATATCAACGATTTGGATGAAGAGATAGATCAAACTCATCAAATTTGCAGACAACACCAAGCTGGCAGGAATAGCCAATACTCCAGAAGATAGGCTTAAGATACAGAAGGATCTGGACAGACTTGAACACTGGGCGCTATCTAACAAAATGAAATTCAATGGTGAAAAAAGTAAGGTTCTACATTTAGGCAAGAAAAACCAAATGCACAGGTATAGCATAAGGGGTACCTTGCTCAATAATAGTTACTGTGAGAGGGATCTTGGAGTCCTAAAATGAGCCAGCAGTGTGCTGCAGCTGCCAAAAAGGCCAACACAGTGCTGGGCTGCATTAACAGAGGGATAGAATCAAGATCACGTGAAGTGTTAATACCACTTTACAATGCCTTGGTAAGGCCATACTTGGAATACTGCATCCAGTTTTGGTCACCACGATGTACAAAAGATGTTGAGACTCTAGAAAGAGTACAGAGAATAGCAACAAAGATGATCAGGGGACTGGAGGCTAAAACACATAAGGAACGGTTGCTAGAATTGGGTATGTCTAGTTTAATGAAGAGAAGGACGAGGGGGGACATGATAGCAGTCTTCCAATATTTGAGGGGCTGCCACAAAGAAGAGGCAGTCAAGCTATTCTCCAAAGCACCTGAAGGCAGGACAAGAAGCAACGGGTGGAAACTAAGCAAGGAGAGAAGCAACTTAAAACTAAGGAGAAACTTCCTGACAGTTAGAACAATTAACCAGTGGAACAACCTGCCTCCAGAAGCGGTGAATGCTCCAACACTGGAAGGTTTGAAGAAGAGACTGGACAGCCATTTGTCCAAAATGGTATAGGGTTTCCTGCCTGAGCAGCGGGTTGGACTAAATGACCTCCAAGTTCCCTTCCAACTTTACTATTATTATTATTAAATGTTACTGAATTACAGTTCCCACTTTCAACAGCCCTCTTCCCTGGCCTTATGGACTGGGGCCACCGGTTGTCTGTTCCGCTCAGAAACATCTGGAGAGCATCAGATGGGGAAAGTGTCTCCTACAGGGATTAAAATAGCCACGCTGTGCACAAAGCACATCCATTGTAGGAATGTGATCATTTTTAAAAGAGATAGCTACCGGTAGCAGACTCAGATGACCTTTTTCAAACCATTTTTAACTACTTTGAAGTGTCTCTTTCCCCTCCCCCCATCTCCTTTTTTGGCAAGCCACAAAAACCTGGCTGGTTGAACGTATTCTGCAGCATGGCTGTTGCTTCGAAAGTCTTTGTGCATCTCGGAGGTTGCAAGCGAACAATGAAATCGGTGTCTTCAAACTTGGCCCTTTTATGACTTGTGGACTTCAACTCCCAGAATTCCTCAGCCAGCATGCCTGGCTGAGGAACTCTGGGAGTTGAAGTCCACAAGTCATAAAAGGGCCAAGTTTGAAGACCCCTGCCTTAGACATTCAATTGACTGCTGCACCTGGATATTGTCTTCCTTCTCTCCCTCCCCAACTTGGTGTTGGCTAAAAAGAAATGTGAATGTACAGCTTTTGTGTCAATTGATCAGTTCTTCTGAAGAGATTTAGAAGAGAGATCCCTAAGAAACATCTCACACTGCACTGCACCATCCACCCACTGGCGTTCATGCACTTACACATTGCCTGTGCCGGGCTTCCCAAGCCCTCCCCTGCCCTCACCAACTCATCATATGCAGCCTGCATCAGCCCCCCCAGGGCCTTCCCCACCCTCTTGCAGCACCCCATGTTCCTTACCCAGGACCCCCACCATTTGGGTTTACAATGGCAGCTGGGATTTCCTTCGGCTACTGTAATTTCCTTTGCTAAACAATGCAGTCATGTGACATCCTATTTTACAAGCCTTGCAATGGTAATCCCAGTCCCAATGGCCGTCGTAACTGGAGGCCTGCTTCTATTCTGCATGCTATTTCTTGCAGGAGATGGGGATTCCTTCATTTTTATTGTTTTTTTCCTGAAATTCAGCTACCTGGATGGCTAAATTCATTAAATAGCAGACAGTATCTATCAACCAGGTGTACTGGGCTGCTTAACCTTTTGGAATATCTTTCTGGGAAGAAATGTTAGGTGCTGCTTTTTCTGGCTGTGTTATTAGATGGTGGCGTCTTTTTGTAATGCCCTTTCGGGATGCGACATGCTTATCCCTCTTTCAGAGGTGTCTTCTCACCTCATGCAAACTAGTCTCGGGTGCTGTGCAAATCCAGCCATACCTCATTCCTGCATTTACCTTCAAAAATAGATTATGTGACATCAAGTTGTTATTGACACTTAGCAACCAAATTCATAGGTTTTCTCCATGACGATCTGTCCCTAACCTGGTTTTTGGAGATGTTTTTTTTTTGCCTGCGTAGATAAGTGAAAGTGTGTATGTCCAAAAGCCATATACAATTTTTTAAAACTGAACATACAGGTAGGAATTCAAGTTTCCAATTCCTAGTCAGTGACAAACTTCATTGACAAATTTTGGCCAAAACAAAATCCTTTACAATAGCAGTCCCCAACCTTTTGGGAACCAGGGACCAGTTTCGTTAAAAACAGCTGGGGGGAGGGCATGGTTTTATGCGCTACCTAGATCCTGCGCATATGCAGATGAAGCTTCACTCGCTTGTACGGCCCAGTTCCTAATGGTCTATTGACCGGTACTGGTCTGTGGCCTGGGGGTTCAAGATCTGCTTCGTTATTGGTTTTATTTTGAGTCATGCTGACTTAAGATTCTTTAATGCAAATATAGAAGAGACGAGCACTAGGTGAGGTAAGCTTGGTTGGAGCATATATCACCTGGAGAGAAAGCTTTTGGCATGTCTTTTCCCCATCTCTGCTTCAGAATTCAGGAATTCAGATTATTTGGAAAGTCCTACAAGGTATCAGCCAAGAGGTCCCTGGTCCAAATCCCCTTTCTCCTACAAGTTGTTAATTTTAGTCTACTCTCAACAGCAATAGGGAGCTAATGTTGATCAATGTACTTTGCACCTTGGCTGTAAGAGATGGCTGAGATAATACCTGTGCAGTGTTCTTGCTGTTGAGAAAAATTTACTTCATCAGTAATTTGAATTAGTGTGAGGAGAAAGGACTCCCGCAGTTACCTTTTGCTAACTCCAGTGACAGCTGGGCTTCTTTCCTTGAGATATGGGACTACAACCTTTGGTCTCAGATCTACAGGAGGCCGTTCGCTGTCTGAAATAAGAGGTCCTGTCTGAGAACTGTCCTGAGAGACCCAGTCTCAAGAGTCTATGTGCAGTTGAATAACGTGGAGATAACGATTGGTTCACAGATGGAAGCATTAATAATAATAATAATAATAATAATAATAATAATAATAATAATAATGGAATAGAGCTGGAAGGGACCTTGGGGATCTTCTAGTCCAGCCCCCCGATTAAGCAGGAGAACCTATACCATCTCAGACAAGTGACTGTCTAGCCCAGGGGTCTTCAAACTTGGCCCTTTTATGACTTGTGGACTTCAACTCCCAGAATTCCTTAGCCAGGCATTGGCCTGTGCTCAGATCAACAAGGAGAGGTAAGAATAGAAGTAGCTAATCTAAGACATGAATCTGGGCAACGGGACTATTCAGTTGAGTTGTGTGCTGCTTTGAAAATAATTCAGAAAAGGTGCTTTGAAATGTGTGGGGATATGAATGTAGTTGTTGTCTGCAGGATGGATGGAGCTGCTTTAAAGAGTTGCAGGCAGATTCTTGGTCATCCTCCAGGCTCCAAAGCACCAATTTAGAACTGAATCTGAAGCCCTCAACAGCTATGTAGAGTGTCCAGAGTTCAAAGGACATTACCTAAAAGACAAAAACAGGATTGCGCTGTCCCAATGCAAACACCACCCATTTTGTACATGAATGCGACTTTACAATGCTGCTTTCATTGCTTGCTTCCTTTTGATTCCCCATGGATGTCTTTACAGCTGTACTCTTCAGCTCCCCCCCTTTTCCCTGCCCGTGGGGTTCATTTCTTTGTCATTCTGCATGCTTACTTGCACTTGACGTTGCCATTCTCCACTTTCAGCACCCACTAGTACTTGGGTGAACCAGATAAGGAATTCTTGTGCTTTTTCAAAAGAAAGAGAATGCCACAGGCTGGGGTGCAGACAGCTGGAAAGCTCTCCACTTGATCCTCCCTGTCCCCAAAGGAAACCTAATTCCTTACTTTGGGCCTCCTACCTTTTCTGGCAAGGACTGGACTGGGGGGGGGGAGTTTTATGACCAGTCCAGGGAATTTTATGAAATGGGGGAGGGATGCAAAGGTGAAGTATGTGCTCCGTGCTTTGCAAAACTGATAGTGGGAAACTCCTTTCTTGTGCAATGTTGAAACCAACTTCACCCAGCACCACTGATTCCCCCCCCCCTATATTCTGCCCAAGTGTTAAATCACATGAGATCGGAGCTTCGTCTCCTGTCTTTGGAAGAGAAGCAATTCATTGATTCTATTTCGGAAGTGGGGAATAGGCAGAGCATCTCAAAATGATGTCTTGGGGATATTCAGTTAAGGATTTGAGGGATTGTAGTAGCTGCTGTCTATCCTCAACTATCTCGATTTATGATTTGATGTTTATTTCCTCTGATGGATCAGTTTTAGAAGTCTTGGGCAAATCCCTTTTTTCCCTGCCCCAGTTTATTTCTTTTTTGTTACTATGGTCACATCCTGGAATGTTTGAGAGCTTATTATAGACTAAGGCTGGGCAGCGCACTGGAAATAATTTGGAAAAGGTGCTTTAAAGAGTTGCAGTCCAGGACTCTATATGCATCCCCCACACTTTGAAGCACATTTTTGGAATTGAATCTAAAGCAGTTCACAGCTCTGTGGCAGACAGCTTAGGACCTGTGTGGTTTGATTGTTGCAACAGATGACAATGCGGCACCTCTGTGTTACAGTTTCAGTCCGGGCCTTTGAACCAGTCTTCCTGGACCACAGATTGCAGATAGCCACAGACTGTGTTGCCATCACATAAGAGAGCCACTCCTGAATTTTGGGATATTTGGCTCTTCAGGACTGAGATGTAGCAATAGCACTTAGATTTATATACCGCTTAGCAGTGCTTTACAGCCCTCTCTAGGCACTTTAAAGAGTCAGCCTATTGTCCCCAACAATCTGGGTGCTCATTTTACTGACCTCGGAAGGATGAGTCTACCTTGAGCTGGTCAGGATCGAACTCCTGGCAGTGGGCAGTCAGCAAAATTAGCCTGCAATACTGCATTCTAACCACAGCGCCACCACAGCTCCTAGCTTATCAGTCGTTCCTCATAACAGTGAAATGGTGGGCAAAACTATTCCCCTCCAGATCTTGTGAACCACAATCACTCTGCTCCCATAAATCAAAGCGGGATGTGGGAATTATTGTCTGTGGTTTTCAGGTTAATACGGATCTATAGATGCCTCTGTCTGCCGCTTTGCAGAACTACTCCCGTCCCCATTTCTGAGTCTTAAAGGATGGAGCTACTTTTACCCAAATGCCATTTCTGCAGTCTTTGCTTAATTTGCCTACCTCATCCTTTTTGCTGGAGTTGGTCAGCCCCAGCTAAGATGTTCTCAGCTTTAGGATTCCAGAAGTAATTGCATTGAATTCATATGTATGGATGCAGTTACTCATGGCAGCACTTTCATGGGGCCTTCCATAAAAATAATAGTATTAAAAATGTTATTTCCCATCATTTTCTTTGTCTTTTTTACAGGAAAGTAGTAAATGCAAATATTACTTACTAAGGAATAGTAAATGTGTATATTATTTTGCAATAATAATCAGTTGTTGCAGAGTAATGGTGCATACTATCAAAGTTAACTAGATTTAGTATTCACACTATTCTTGCAGCTTAGAAATGAGGTCATCAATTTAATGTTTACATTTTGTGCATTTTTTACCTGTGTTTTAACAAAAGGCATTTATTTATTTGGTATATGGCAGTGATGGCGAACCTTTTAGAGACCAAGTGCCCAAAAACTGCCCCGGCCCTGCCCCCACCCACAGGGCCACTTACTGCCTCCACAGCCCGCTGCAGATTGCCCAGGCGCCCCTGCAGCGCCATTGTGGTCATGCTCTCCGCCCACACCCCACAGCATCATCTGCGTGCGATGGGACACAAGGGCGGAATCTTGTCCCTACTGCCCGACTGCCATGTCCTTGGCTGTGGTGCTGCATGCGGGACGCGCCCTCAGGCAACTCTCCTCTGGAGGGGCTACTGGTGAGGAGGGGGCTGGGGCAATGGCACCCGTGCCCAGAGAGGGGGCTCTCAGTGCCACCTCTGGCATGCGTGCCATAGGTTTGCCACCACTGGTATGTGGCATCTACAGAAAAACAGGCAGGCAGACAGACAGACAGACAGACAGACTGACTGACTGACTGACTGACTGACTGACTGACTGACTGACTGACTGACTGACTGACTGACTGACTGACTGACTGACTGACTGACTGGCAGGCAGGCAGGCAGGCAGGCAGGCAGGCAGGCAGGCAAGTAAGTAGATACATAGACAGATAGATGGGAGACTAAGGCATAGCTGTCTTCAGCAAACAAATGAAAGAGATCTGCAATCAACTTTTGAATGAGGTTACACCTTAAATAAGATTGTCATACCTGTGTGGAATTTCTTACTGCAAGCTGTGATGGCAGCCATTGGCTGCAGTGACTGCAACTCTTGCCAATGTTGCATGCTTGGAAAAGTGATTTTCTACATAGCACTTTTTACTAAGAAGTCAATGTGCCCTTGATTTGAGTTTGATATCTGTTGACTACATGGAAGTGGCGTTTTCCAATTTTCTTGAAAACAAGAGTTTTGCTAGCGTATTCCTCCGTTACACTTTCCAACCTTCCGGTCTCAGATTAGACTGATTTCTACTATTTTTCATGTCACACTTGGTTTTTTTTTTTTTAAATGCAAGAGGTAGGTGATGATAATTATTTAAAGTTAAATAACAGAGTGCATCTTCAGCTAGAATACCAGCATAAAAATATTATTTTAAGACAAAGGTATAAAATAATGAAAAAGTTCTGTAATAAAATACAATAATAAAGCAAAATATTGCATTCGTTTGGTATGGGGCTGGTAATTAAAATGATCAGAGCAGGTGAGGAAAGGAAATTTAATCTTTTTCTCTTATGCTACAGTCCTGAGAATTATTCCTCTTCTGATGCTGGCCACTTGTATTTAAAAAAAATGCAATCTGCATTTCTTAGAAAGCCTTCGTGTTGGAAGCAAAGATGCATTTAATACAGGTAGTCCTTGACTTATACCAGTTCGTTTAGTGACCGAAGTTACAAAGGCACTGACAAAAGCGACTTGTGACCATTTTTCACCCTTATGACCGTTGTGTCATCCCCATGGTCACTTGATCAAAAGTCAGACACTTGGCAACCGACTCACACTTATGATGGTTGCAGTGTCCCGGGATCACATGCCTCACCTTTTGCGACCTTCTGACCAGCAAAGCCAATGGGGAAGCCAGATTCACTTAATAACTGTATTACTAACTTGACAAGTGCAGTGATTCACTTAACAACTGTGGCAAGAAAGGTCATAAAAGGGGACAAAACTCACTTAACAAATGTCTCACTTAGCAACGGAAATGTTGGGCTCAATTGTGGTCGTAAGACGAGGACTGCCTGTCCTGGAGATAGGACTAATGGAGACATTGTGGTTGTATGTCATGACAGTCATAAATCAGGCTGGTCACATGACTGATCTGATTCTATAACTTTTGCTTGCAGTGGTCATTAAGCAAATGTGGCAGTTATAAAATGAATGTGGGGATCATTTTTTTTTAATATAAAAAATTCCTTTATTAAAACATTCAGCATTGTACATAAAATCTTTGTATGCATCAAACATCATAGCATCTGGTATACAACACTACGTATTATTCTTTGGAAACGTCTGGTTTGGTAAACTTTTTTCACTCCTCACTTCAATCCTCTATTATACACCCGTTACATTTTTTATTCTCTATGATCCCTGATAATAGGTCTTGAGGTAGTAGTTAAACATTAATTATAAGATCATATTAATAATCAATCCTCAGAGAACACAGCAAATGTGGGGATCATTAAACGAAGACCGCAGTTGTTGTGTGAACCCATTGTGCACTGTGGCATGGTTTTGCTGAAAACAAAAAGCAACTTCCGGTTTTCAGTGAAACGCATTGTCGTCACTGTGGGACGCAGCGACCGACCTTAAATGCAGCCGTCTTGCCAAGTGCCTGAAGGGCGGTCATGTGACCATGGGGGGGGGCTGTCAGAACTTTAGAACCAGATCCTAACTCCCTTTTTGCAGGTAGGTAGTAACATTGAATGGTTGCTAAGCAACCAGTCGTAAGTTGAGGACTACCTGCAATCATTGCCAAATCTTTAGAAAGCTCTCTGGGGGGATCTTTGGATAAGCCATGGTTTCATCCTCAGAAATTTCAGAATAACAGCATAACAGAGTTGGAAGGGACCTTGGAGGTCTTCTAGTCTAACCCCCTGCTCAGGCAAGAAATCCTAGACCAGGGGTCCCCAACCCCTGGTCCGTGGACCGGTACCGGGCTACAGCATACCAGCAACCGGTCTGCACAAACAAGCAAAGCCCCATCCGCAGGATGCAGGCAGTACACAAAACCACGCACCCTCCAATCCACGGAAAAACCTCTCTCCACAGAGCCGGTCCCTGGTGCCCGAAAGGTTGGGGGCCTCTGCCTTAGACCATTTGAGATAGGCCGTCCAGTCTTTTCTTAAAAATCTCCACTGATGGAGCACCCACAACTTCTGGAGGCAACTCATTCCACTGGTTAATTGTTCTCACTGTCAGGACGTTTCTCCTTAGTTCTAGGTTGCTTCTCTCCTTGATTAGTTTCCACCCATTGCTTCATGTCCTGCCTTCAGGTGGTTTGGAGAATAGCTTGACTCCCTCTTCTTTGGGGCAACCTCTTTCAGCCATCTGGTGTCCAACTGCTTTATCGTCTTCATCTCTGCCACTTGATAATGGCTTGGTATACTTTGCGTCTGTTTGTTTGTTTGAGGACAGGAGATAAACTTTGCCCTTGAGAACTCAAGCATGAAAAGCTCAGGGGTCCCCCTGGCCAAGCGTTTACTTAACTGGCAGGCTTATACCTGATCCATGAAAGACTGATTCTCTGCAGCAGCTGTACCAACAATATACTGGGAAGATCTGCAGATGGGACCAAATACTGTGAATTGGTCCTGGGCAAAGCTCCTTTTTTTGAGGACTACATTTTTCCAAGAGTTCATCTTTGGGAAGTGGCGTAATTAAGTATGGATGAAACAAGGAGACAATAGATGTGAAGTCACATTCTCTCTCATTTTTTGTTTTCTTGGCAGCCCCTTCCCTCTTCTTCTGTTTCTGACCTTGTCCTCTCACTCCTTTAACTGATGGCCTGCAGGGAACAAACAGATATTTCTTACCAGAAGACGGAGCTGATTTCTTGCAGAGGTCTTTCGAAACAAGGCCGAAGGCCTCAGGTTGCCCATCTCAGCTGTAAACTTCGCTTTGTTATGGGAAGGCAGACATGTCGTCCGTAGAGTCCTTTTTATGAGGATGAAGTAGTTCAGACGCTTTGTTTGAATCCTGGCTTCTCCATCTTGGCCCCTTCCAGATGTTTATGTCTGGAGTGCTTCTTGGCCTCTCTTTGGAAAGTGTCTCCTTAACCCAACTCTCGCCCACTCTTTTTGACCCTCCTTTTAAAAGAGAGAGAGAGAGAGCGAGAGCTCTGGGCTGGTCTTTAATTCTTGTTAGGTAACAGCTCGCTGAGCAGAAGGAGAGGCTATCCATTTCCTTAACTCTATGCTGTACACGCATGCACATGGGCATACGTGCTCTCTCACACATGCACATATGACCCCGAGACACTGCCTCGTCTATAATTCAGCAGCTCTTCCCCCCCCCACACACACATCCAATTACCTTTCCAAGTTGCAAGCTGTTTAATGAACCCCTGAACAGAGGAGGGGGAGGCCTGCGATGCGAATTGCCAGGCAGAGAGAGGGTGGACGCCTGATGCTCTTCCTTGCCAGCAGCACCTGAAGGGTTAATTGAGAGTGTGCTCTCCCTGCAGACAATTAGTGACATCTCGCTGACAATGCCACACTGAGCTGTTTTCAGCTTTCCCTCCCCCTTTCTGTTCCCCCCTTCCTGGCCATTTTAGCTGTTTATTTCAGAGACTTCACAATTGGAAGTCTGACTGGAGGAGCTGGGCACCCCTCGCTGCCCTTTGGCCCCCTGGTTGCTGTGGAAACTGGATCCTGGGTAAAAGTTGGCCAGGATGTCTCAGTCGGATTGCACACCCCCTCTGCAAGACCCTTGAGATGGCTTGTTTCCTGCCCCAACCTTGCTCCTTGCCTTCTTTGCCTCTTTCTCCTTCCTGCCGTTCTCCTGAGCATCAGCTCCTGGCCTGGAGGAGAAGCTGATGGAAAGGAAGAGCAAGACTGGTAGAGTTGACCCAAGCATGTTGCCTTGTGGCTGTGCAACATGGTCAAGACCAAGCGAAGGGTCCTTGGTGCTCTCTGATCTTGGTTGTTTTGCGTGCAGTTGTTTCATTACCAGCCTAGGTAACATCATCAATGCTGTGCAGTGCTAGGCAGTGCACTGATGATGTTACCTAGTTTGGTAATGAAACATCTGCAAGAAAACAGTCAAGCTCAGAGAGCATCAAGGACCCGACAGTTCAATCCTGAGCTACAAATATTCTCTTCTATGGTCAAGAGACTTTCAGTTTCCTCTGAATGATGGAGCTGCTATATTAGCTGGGGGTTGGAGGCTGTGGGGCTGAGGAACCTGCCCCGTTGGCTGCATATATATCTGCTCCCCACATTGCTCCAGCCATATGCTGTAGAGCAGGGATTTCAAGACTTTCTAATAGATTGTCAACTGTTCAGAGACCTCAGCAATCAGCAATGCTAACGAATAACTGTACAAAGCCATGATTCAAATAGGTGCATTGTTTAGGGCGTCACACATCAGAGCTGGAGATGCTTTGTTTAAACATTGCACCCCAGCTGAAATACATGGTGAGGGAGAAGAACAGGCAGAGCTGGGGGGCAGAGCTAAGTGAGTCATAAGTCATTACTTTCCCACAGACAGTCCAACCTCTCTTGAATTCTGATGACACTTACCTGGTGCCAGTTTAATACAGGTAGCACCTGACCTATGACCACAACGGAGCCCAAAATTTCTGTTGCAGAACAAGACTGTTGTTAACTGAACTTTGCCCCATTTTACGACCTTTCTTACCACCGTTGGTAAGTGTATCGCTGCAGTTCTTAAGTTGGTGACACGCTTGTTAAGTGAATCTGGCTTCCCCATTGACTTTGCTTTTCAGAAGGTTGCAAAAGGTGAGGCACGTGACCCCAGCACGCTGCAACCGTCATAAACTTTTGATCCAAATTTTGATTCTGTGACCATGGGGATGCTGCAGCATAAGTGTGGGAAATGCTCATAAATAACTTTTTTCAGTGCTGTTGTAACTTTGAATAGTCACTAACTGAATGGTTGTAAGTCAAAGATTACCTATACCAGGGGTTCTCAACCTTGGCAACTTTAAGACTTGTGGACTTCAACTCCCAGAATTCCTCAGCCAGCAAAGCTGGCTGAGGAATTCTGGGAGTTGAAGTCCACAAGTCTTAAAGTTGCCAAGGTTGAGAACCCCTGACCTATACTGAACTTTAGTTGACTAGATTCTTTGGGTATAAGCTTGAGCAATAAATCTTCTCAACTGCAGCTTCATGGTCCCAATCCTTTATGTCTAACACAGGGCCTGAAAATTTGGGGGCTGCTCTTCTGAGGTCTCTTTTCTGCAACTCTTAGAGCAGCGTCTCCCAACCTTCGCCATTTTAAGAGGTGGGGACTTCAACGCCCAGAATACCCAGCCAGCATTGCAACCCTGCCTGGAAAAAGATTGGCCACCCCCAATTTTGCTAAGTTGATACCCCCTGAGGATGGCCTTATTAGGAAGCAGCCTAAAGCGGCCCACCTTGCTGGGAGGAGGCAGCCCTTTTATTAATATGTATTTGCATGTCACCTTTGAATGCTAAGGGCTCTTCTCAGGGTGCTTTTGAATTGTTTTATCAAATGCCTTTTCTTGTATGAGATAAAACATGAATAGCTGCCGTCTTACAAAGGAAACTCTAGCAACCTACATAAAAGGGACAGCCATTAAAAATTGAGGCAGCAGCAGCAGCAGCCATTCTCAATTAAAAGCAGCTGGAAAAGCCAATGTTTTTAAGGCATGGTTCTTTTAGGGGGGAAAAACCTAAGGGTTAGCTTAACACGCATCCCACAGAAGAGAGCTTTGTAAAGGGTAACTACTAAAAGTGGCCTTTTTTTATCATGCTTCCAATAAAAGAGAATATTTGTACCTCAGGGTTGAAATGAGGGGTCCTTGGTAGTCTCTGAGCTTGGTTGTTTTCTTGCAGATGTTTCATTAGCCAACTACCGGTAGGTAACAGCATCAGTACAGTAGGGATTACTCTCAGTTTATATTCTAGTGCAGGGGACTTCAAATTTGACCCTTTTATGACTTGTGGACTTCAACTCCCAGAACTCCTCAGCCAGGCACGCTAGCTGAGGAATTCTGGGAGTTGAAGTCCACAAGTCATAAAAGGGCCAAGTTTGAAGACCCCTGTGTTAAACTCTCTTCCAAAACATGTGCTCAGGCAAGAGCTGCATACCAAGACTCTTTAAAAACCAAGCCTCCCTCTGTCTGTGGAGACGGTCAGTTTCAGCATGAAGGATTCTGCCAGGTGTGTGTTGCTCATCATGATTAGGTGGTCTCCTCTCTGCTGGTGTCCCTTTGGTGGAAGAACGGGGTACTTCTGCTGCCACCATTTTGCCTATTTGTCTCCAACGCTCCCTCCTGTGCCCAACTGACATGACAAGGCACCTGGCTTCCGCAGGAGCTATCACTGGATCGAAATGAAGGCGCAACAACAACAGCAGCAAGCAAGATCACTCTGAAGATTGTCAGGAAGATCACCATCAAGATCAGTCTGCAATGCTGCATATAAAGACCTTGTAGCAATTTTGCTGTCACTCTTGGTGGCAATTTGTCAAAAACAAAAATGTCTAGGTGTGTGTGTGTGTGTGTTGTGTGTGTGTGTGTGTGTGTGAAAGAAACAGGGAGTCGGTTAATGTTCTCCCTGCGCTCTTTGCCTCTTCATCACAAACCTCTCTACCATTCCACCAGCCCCTCCACCTTAATGGGTGAGTGGGAGGATGATGGACATTGTCGCTCTCCCAGAATAACACTAGATATGTATTCAGAACCGGCCCAAGTCTCAGTCAACCATCTTAGTGCACCTTATTTCTGCTGGCATGTTGCTTGGGCAAGCTGAAAGGCGGCACGGAGCATTTTTTAGCTTTCACTGTGATTCTTCATCTGTCATCCCTGCTAGGATAGCTTCTGGGGAAGGAAGAACAAGAGGTGTCTCATTCACAGGATCCTGTCTCCCAACCCCACCCGATTATAATGCTAAGGAGAACAATGGGGGATTGTTTTTCCCACCTAGCAGGTGCGGATGGCGTGTGAGTGGGAGGGAAAATGCAGGCACCCATTGCTGCCCTCAGCTTGTACCACGTTAAGCCTGTAAGGACAAACCCACTGCAGAATAGAAATGAGTTCAGTGGTGTCCACAGGGTGTGGTCAAAAAGATCCCTGTGGGGCTGCAATGGTGTGATCAAAGCTGTGCCCCTATTTTAGGGACAAAACCCATTCATTGAAAACAGGCAAAATTGCAATCGTTCCATCACGACTGTCAGGGACAGCCTAGGTAGGCTGTGAGGACAAAGCAAACAATGCCGGCAACTTTTGTGCCTTCTTGGGGCTAAAGGAAAGCCATGGCCTGGATGAGCTTCTGGTGAGGTCTGTGAACCTGGCTGTGGGATTAATAGGGGACTGGGCGGTTCCTGAAAGATTGGAAGTATTTAGTGACCCAGGTGCAGCAGGTTGCATGAATGGACCCGCAGAATCTCTTGCCTGTTTGTCAAACCTGGCTGACCCGGTCAGTTGTAACTTCAGGGGAAAACGAAGTGCCAGCAATGCCTGCCTGCCAAGGCCCCATCACACTAGAAGTAGCCATTTTAGAGTTTTCCATCTTCTGCAAATGTGTGTCACTTCCTAACATCTCCTCCTCACTCATAGAATGAAGGAAGGGTTTGAAAATACACACAATACCATTGTAGAGTCTTGAAGGAGAGGGTTACCAATCAACACCCCCCCTTCTTTCTCTCTCCAATCTCCTTTCAGGTAACCATAACGATGAAACATCAAATCTCATCTACCGAAATAGAATTCCTAGAGTTGCCTCATTTTTCATCACTGTTAACCCTCCCTTCATCTGAGGTGGGTCAGATCAAGAAACAGACCCAGCAAGAATTATTGGAACTCTTTTGTTGTAGGGCATAATAACAGAAACTTGAAAGCCAAGTTTTTCTTTGTCCTTGGTATGCCATCCCAGAATCAAAGCAGGGTTATTTTGAGTCAGTTCTTAACACAGACTCATTGCAAGGAAATGGACTTTAGTAGAACAAGGTTGTTTCCCAGGGTTGAGATTTCATTTACTGTCTTTTGTTTTTTATGGACTGCCACGTTCCTTCATTATCTCTGCCTCTTTCTACACACATGTACAGGTCTCAACTTACAGCCATTTGTTTAGTAACCATTCGAAGTTATAACGGCATTGAAAAAGACCACTTTTCACACTTAACGACCATTGCAGCATCCCCATGATCACGTACCGGTAATTAAAGTTCAGATGTTTGGCAATTACTTTATATTTATGAAAGTTGCAGTGTCCTGGTGTGAGCTGATCACCTTTTGTGACCTGACCAGCAAAGTCAGTAGGGAAGCCAGATTCACTTAACAGCCATGTTACTAACTTAAACAATTGCAGTGATTCATTTAACAATTGTGGCAAGAAAGGTTGTAAAATGCAACAAAACTCATTTAACAATGTCTCACTTAGATGTGAGAAATTTTGGGCTCAATTGTGGTCATAAGTCAAGGACTACCTGTATACGTCCCATAACACAGGGGTTCTCAACCTTGGCAACTTTAAGACTTGTGGACTTCAATTCCCAGAATTCCTCAGCCAGCAAAGCTGGCTGAGGAATTCTGGGAGTTGAAGTCCACAAGTCTTAAAGTTGCCAAGGTTGAGAACCCCTGCCATAACTGATAAGGAGAAATTAGTTAGCCCCAAACCTCCCTGGATAGAAGAGAATAGAGCTGGAAGGGACCTTGGAGGTCTTCTAGTCCAGCCCCTTGCTCAAGCAGGAGAACCTACACCATCTCAGACAGGTGACTGTCTAGCCTCTTCTTAAAAATCCCCAGTGATGGAGCGCCCATGATTTCTAGAGGCAAGCTGTTCCAATAGTTGATTGTCCTCACTGTCAGGAAGTTTCTCCTTAGTTCCAGGTTGCTTCTCTCTTTGATCAGTTTCCAACCATTGTTTCTGCTCCTTCCCTCTGGTGCTTTGTTGAACAACCTGGCCCCCTCTGTCTTTTTTTTTTCCCACTTAATACAATCATTTTAAATTTGCAGACCTCCTTCACTCCGTATATCAAAGTTCAACTATAAGCCAACTACATTTTAAAAATTTTAAGTTCCACTTCTTTTCAGATCTATCCATTGTACATCAAACAAACAAGTCTTCTTATTAAAGTTAATAATTTTCATGACGATACACCCCTCCCTTCAACGCGTACATTCTTAGTCTATTTAATATATACCTTCCATTAATCACCCTCTCATGTCTCTTGCTCTTACACTTAGTCCTTAAATCAGTCCATAATTCTTTGCCTTTAATTCCTTGCATAAAATATTAAGTTTCTCTTCTTTTCAGTCGAATTCTGGGTTTCTTCCTCTGCCAGGTGGATTTCCATAACACAGCTTCCCTTCCAAGTAATAAGTCTCTCTTTATTGCTTGCAATGTCCCTTGGTTCCATATAAGCCATACTCTATGGATTCTGTCAGTTTGCCAAGAGAAATGTTTAGCCTCCTCTCCCAGACACCTTTCCAATGCCTTTACAACAATTCTTTTCAAATCTTCTTGCTTCTCATTTGGGGATCTTTCCAGTCTCCTGCCCCTAATTGCTGTCATCATCTGGCGATGGTACATCATAGTTGAGCGGTTTTGCACCTCACCTTTCATTTCAGCAAGTTGTCTCTCTTCTTGTCTCTCCACCTCTTCCATCCTTTCTTCAACCCCTTCCCAGACCCTCTTCGAATTTCTCCCAGCATCTTCTCTCATTTTCCCACTGTGCGTTTGTACTGTTTCTCCGGTTTGGTCCAAGTCCTCAATATCTGCTTTGCTTTGATCTTCCACCATCTTCTCCACTTCTCTGCTTTGTTCCACTGCCTCCAATGTCCTCATCCTTTCTTCCCACCTTTTCTCATATATGTCTATTATCATGTCCATCTTTCTCCTCATTTTTTCAAAAGTTGTTGACATTGCATCTTTTAATTCTTTCATTGTCATTTCTGGAGAGCTTATATACATCCTTAGGTTTATTTTGCAAAGTTTTTTAAGTTATGCGTCTCTGCTGCCCTCTAGAGGTCTCTTTCACATTACAGTTTCTCCTTCGCCTTTCTCTTCCGGTAGCTATCACCTTAAACAAAAGCGGTCGCCATCTTGGGTGCATTCTATCTATTGTGAACGTAATTGATCCGAGGTAAAATATAAGAAATACTTGCTTTTTAAGCTCCTGCGTTCAGTCTGTCAATCTCTGTGCTTCTTTGAAATGTCTTCCTCGAGTGGTGGCTGGTCTCAGCGTCTTGGTCTGTCAGCTGACAGATGCTGCGCCGGGCTGGAGCTATTGTGAGCTCACGGAGAGTCCTCTTTCTTCCCCCCCGTTTTTTGGGGGGGTTTTCAGAGGATCTCAACCCACACTCACAGCTCTTCGCCCCTTCTCCTACCGAGGAGGGTTTTTTTCCACCGTGAAAAACAGCTCTTTTGCGCTGTTTTGGCGGCTTTACAGGTCCCATGTCGTAGAGCCTCCAAACAAGGCTATTTTGACCCTGAGGCAGCCACGCCCCTTTCCTGGCCCCCTCTGTCTTGTGGCAGCCCCTCAGATACTGGAACACTGCTATCCCCTATTTCCTCTTTTCTTTAGACTAGCCAAACCCAAGTCCTGTAGCTGTTCTTTGTATGTTTTAGTCTCCAGGCCTTTGATCATCTTAGTTGCTCTTTTCTGAATTTTTTTCAAACTCTCAACATCTTTTTTGTGATATGGTGACCAAAATTGGCTGCAGTATTCCAGATGTGGCCTTACTAGGGTTTTATAAAGCGGTACTATTACTTTATGTGATCTTGATTCTATACCTCTGTTTATACAACCCAGGGCTGTATTAACCTTTTTGTCTGCGGCTGCACACTGCTGGCTCACAGTCAAGTGATCGTCCACTAGACTCCAAGGTCCCTCTCACAGTTGTTTGGGGTTAATACTGACCCCTTATTTCCACTGCTGCCTAAGCTTAGCTGCTCATATGATCTGCTAATCTCCCCTTCCCCTCTATACCCATCATACTATATGAGTAGAGCTAGAATAGTAAGAAACCTTTCATGGATGGATTCATCTGGCCCATTCTGCAGAGTGGAATGGAACAGCAGCATGGCAGAGGTGTCCATTGACATCTCCACTCCAGTGAAGGGATAGCCCATCATCTCCCAAGACAGTTGATTCTAGTGTCGGCCATTACATGCATGTCATGTCTTCCTAAGGATAAACCGAAATCCATTTCCTTGTGATATTTAATCTGCTGGTTGCAATACTGTTTTCTGGAGCAACCCAAAATAAGTTTGCCAAGCTGGCTTTTTGCAAGACAACCCTTCAGATGTTGGGAAATTGTGTGTGCACGTGTAAATATGTTTCTGCTTTTGGATTCTGCACAGAGTGGATTTTGGCTCATTCATATTTAAATTGTTTCTCCCCACCACCATTATTCTGGGTATGCTATATAAGGTGCCTCAAGCTGTTGTCGCTTAACTAAGTAAATTCAGTTCTATCTTTCAGGAATGTACTTTCTAGGTAGTATCTTTATGAGCAGACCCCGAATGATATTTTAATTACTAGATGCATACATCATCCATGATTATGGGCTCCCCCAAACCAGCTGCTTGCTGTTATTGAAACCAAGATGCTGGACTAAGTGGACCTTCTTGTCCAATCTGTCAAGTCTTTGTGTTTTCCACTGTGTGACCTACCACCATTTCAAAACACAGCAAAAGATACTACTGGTAGCAATTGTTATACAGTGGGTGGTAACTAAGGCCTGATGTCCAGGTTAGTTTATAACAGGGGTTCTCAACCTTGGCAACTTTAAGACTTGTGGACTGGGAGTTGAAGTCCACAAGTCTTAAAGTTGCCAAGGTTGAGAACCCCTGGTTTATAAGCAAGTGGGCAGATCTGCCTTGGTTTCCAGTCTTTTTCTACTGCTTAACAAAAGTTCACATGCTTTATAAGGCATTAATAATAATAAATTATAACCTTCAAGTTGGAGTCAGATTTTTTTTTTAAAAAACCTGGCAGTTAATGGACCTTTGTCATTATTGCTAATTTCCTTTGAATGCCATTTTTCTTCCAAAAGAAATTGGATATTTTGTTGCTGGTTGTCCTCTTTTCCATTCTTCAGTGTAAAGGATTTTTGTGGTCAGAAATGGGGATGGGGTGGGTGGGAGAAAGACCCCTACTTAGAGCACCTACGTAGCATTTTGACTGGAAGAGACAACTGGACCCCCTGAAAGCTATGTGGAATAAAGAAAAAGAAAACACAAGTCCGTAGTTGTAGAAAATGGTGAAATTCCCTCCACCCTCTCTGCCTTTCTAAACAAAGGAAAGACAGGAAGCCTCATGGTTCATCTAACTCAGCCTAATCTTTTGCCCATTTTGCTGCAGAGGGTATTGGAGGCTGACCTTGGAGGTTTTTCCTTGGAGCTATGCTCTGTCCCCCCCCCCTGCTGTCTCCCCCGTGGCTGGTTCATGACCAAAAACCAGCACTTCCACCACAGTCTGGGGTCGAAGGGGGTGGGGGTGGGATGCCCATCAACGTTATCCAATGGCCCAGGGAGTGGCACTTGACTAATATATACTTCAAAGCTTCCTTCTCTTGCTAAAATTCATCGCATTTTCTAATGAAGGATCTGGGTTGAGTTTATCATTTCTGCTGGATTATACGCATGCCAGTGTGCTGAGCAACAGAGGCCCGGAACTCTGTTTAATTGCACTTTTGTTTTTAGAGGCAAGATAGAATAAAAAGTGTGTACTAATGCCCCTGGTGTTTTGGGTAGCTCTAACACACCAGCCACAGAAGCAATATGAACTGGGCAAATATGTAGATTCCGTATAAGCTGTAATTGGGCCTGCCATCTCTATAAACCCTTTCTATAGTTTGCCAAAAATGCACGCTTCTGTCTCATTTGTTGCACGCAGCTCTACTTCAGAAGGAGCCATCTTGACAGAAGACGGTGAAAACCTGTGATAGGATTTCAGAGTGACAGTTTGGATTTGCAGGGGGAGAAAAATGCTACCCTCCCCCATACCACCACAGCTGTGAATGGTGCAGGGGAAGATGGTTATAGCTGTGCTGTAAGAATGTGGTTGTAGGTGTGCTGTACTCTTCTGTTGCTGTATTTTGTGCGAGGTGCTGGGAAGACAGATACGGCAACTTGTGCGTCTCTCTTGTGTCAATACAAGTTCTGTGAATCTTCTTTCTCCTTCTTTTTGGTTGTGCCATTCCTGCAGTAAAACTCTGGAAGCATTCACTTTGTCTTATTTATATATATATATATATATATATATATATATATATATATATATATATATATATATATATATATATATATATATATATATATATATATATATATATATATATATATATATATATATATATATATATATATATATATATATATATATATATATATATATATATATATATATATATATATATATATATATATATATGGGTTAAACACCACCCAGGGTCTCTGTTTCCTTTCTCCTGCTTGCCTACCCAGTACAGTAAATGCATTACTGCTTAGAGAACAATTTATTGGATTTAAATGTTTTTATTTGGAAGCTGGATACACCTTTCTCTCCTCTTTCCAAACAAAGCAAGTTTCTTGTTTCTAAAAAAAATAGAAAGTGGGAGAGTGTTTTATTAGAAGCACAGCCAGGTATTTCTCTGTTAAGCCTTCATTGCAGGCTTAAAATTAGAGTAGAATGATGGGAGATATAGTCCAATTAATCAAGATGGCACCCTCTTGAAAGGAATACATAGTATCATCTTTGCATAAACAAAAATAACTTTTAGGTACATATTCTTTTCAATGTAAAGTTTATTGTTTGCTTTTTAAAAAAAATATCACAGTTTGTTAATTTATGACCACGTATATATTAAAACTCAGAAGAATGTGGTAGAAGTATGGTGGGCGGCTGAGGCAGTGGGGTCTTGCTGGACAGTTATAGGCCAGGGAGATTGGACGTCCTTACTCAAGTAGACACCCCCCCCCCCATTAGTCTCCTTGCTGTTCAAGATTCCTTCACAGGTTGGTGCCTTGTATTAAAAGGTTCCCCTATAAAAAGTCACTGGTAGTATTCTTCCAAAAGTGGGATGACTCAAACTGTCAACTCTCAGATTTTTTTATAAACTTGTCAGCTTGCAGGTTCACTTCCTTTCCAGCTTCTCAAAACTAAAAAGCCAGAAGTTGGTAAAGAAGGGGGCTTCCCAGGTAGCAGCTTGAAAACACATCCAATAGGTGACCAGATGAGTCATCCCAACTCATGCTGCTGAAGTAAAGAAATAAAAACTGACAGTTCTGTGATTGAGGTCAGTGCTGGCACCATCCCTAATCCTTGTGTTCTACCACCCTTTATGGATGCAAGAAGCAAGTGAAAATTGACATGGCAGCAGAGACGGAGGGGCCTAAAAAACTTGGCAACTTTAAGACTTGTGGACTTCAACTCTCAAAAATCCTGGCTGGCTGGGGAGTTCTGGGAGTTAAAGTTGCCAAGTTTGGAGATCCCTGTTCTTAGCAAAAGCATCATTTTATTCTACAATCAGCCCTTTGGATGAGTTGACTGACAGGTGAGCTTCTTCAGCTTTAACCAGACCGAGTGCTCTTGTGGACTAAAAGTGACTACCTTAGGTTTGATTGTCTGGGTTGACCCCATTTTCCTGTTCTCACAATATGCCAACTACAGCCCCCCACTCCCATTATGACCCAGTTAAGCATCTTGTGCAAACAGAGCCTCTAAAATGTGACGTTGTTGCATTTAATAAAATATGGAAGCAAAACAGGGAAAGATTAGGAGCAACAATTCTCTTGGGGGACTTGATCAGGACACTGGAGTATATTCAAAACTTAGGCTTTTTTCATATTTACTTCGTATATAATCAGTGATCAGTGGAACATTGAAAAGATCTATAGCAGGGGTTCTCAACCTTGGCAACTTTAAGACTTGTGGACTTCAACTCCCAGAATTCTGGGAGTTGAAGTCCACAAGTCTTAAAGTTGCCAAGGTTGAGAACCCCTGATCTATAGGATCCCAGGACCTCCGCAGTCCCATTTTTGAAATTCCAGTATGTAGGTAGTCCTCA
The DNA here is from genome assembly GCA_034064705.1 of Bothrops alternatus. NCBI lineage: Eukaryota > Metazoa > Chordata > Lepidosauria > Squamata > Viperidae > Bothrops > Bothrops alternatus. The sequence goes on along the minus strand of JARGCV010000132.1, from coordinate 2,802,602 downwards.
ACTTACGACCACAATTGAGCCCAAACTTTCTGTTGCTAAGTGAGATATTTGTTGTGAATGTTGCCCCATTTTACGACCTACCTTGCCAGAGTTGTTAAGTGAACCACTGTAATTGTTAAGTTAGTAACAGGGTTGTTAAGTGAATCTGATTTCCCCGTTGACTTTGCTTGTCAGAAGGTCGCAAAAGCGCATCACATGACCCCGGGACTCTGCAACAGCCATAAACACGAACCAGTTGCCGAGAATCCTAATTTTGATCACGTGATCATGAGGATGCTGCAATGGTCATAAGTGTGAAAAATGGTTATAAATCATTTTTCAATGCCGTTGTAACTTTGAACAGTCACTAAATGAACTGTTGTAACTCGAGGACTACCTGAATCTTGAGAATGCTAGTTTGGAGTATCTGCCTTACAGCATATTGAAAGTCACTTAGAAATATTATTATTATTATTATTATTATTATTATTATTATTATTATTATTATTATTATTTTGCTAAAAGGACTCTTTCAAAACATGTCATACACTTAACAAATTTTAATCACATATAAAGGATCTATTTTGATTCCTGTTTGCTTGTCTGTTAGGAGATCCAAATCATATTTGGACCCCATTTCTATAAAACTTGTCACCTTCTCTTAAGTCATCCCATTTTAGGCATCACCATTTGGGGTCGAACGACCATTTCACGGGGGTCGCCAAACCACACAGTCCGCCATTTTCCCCCCTTTTCCTGAGCTGTGCTACTCCCTCTTATTCTATTGGCTTTTGAAAGCCAATAGAATAGACTCTCTTGAATAGAGTCTAATTCTATTGGCTTTCAAAAGCCAATAGGAATTGTCCAGGCTGTCTCTGCCCTGCTGAGCTCGCCAAAAGTCCCAGTCTGCAAACGGTACCGCAAGTTGTCTGCAGCGAAGGCGAGCTGTCTGGAAGTTTCCACCCTTCCCTGCTGAGCAACTACTAACAATGTAAGTAAAAGAGGGCCAGGGGTGGGAGGTGGGTGGCCGGCGGGCGCAGGGAGGGTTGCTGGTGCGCGTGGGGCCCGGCGGGTGCCTTACTTCCCTTGGGCTGGGCCAGCTTGTAGCCCAGCTGGTGGTCGCCCTGCACCGTTGCTGCCCCTTGCCAGCTAAGCCTCAGCCAGCACAGGGGGGCGGCACCACGCATGCGCGCCGCTCCCGGGCAGGGAAATACCGGTAGTCTTCGACTTACGACCGGTTGGGGATCGTGGCATTAAAAAGGTTGAGAACCACTGAAGTAGAGGTTACAAAAAAATCAGGCGTCTGTCCAACTAACAGATTTTTATTCATGGCATAAGCTTTTGTGAGCTTTTGTTTTTAGTATTTTTTTTTTAAGTTGGAAAAAGTGCTACCAGACTCCTCCTGATTTTTTCCCCTAACACGGCTCTCCTACTACAATGTCTACAACTGGGAGTTAGTATGACTGAAAGCCCTCCAGAAAAAAAAAGCAGCACCTAAAGCAGTGTTTCTCAACCTTGACCATTTTAAGGCATGTGGACTTCAACTCCCAGAATTCCACAGCCAGCAATGCTGGCTGTGGAATTCTGGGAGTTGAAGTCCACATACCTTAAAATGGTCAAGGTTGAGAAACACTGACCTAAAGTGAGAAGCAGAATTCTCCCTGATATGCTCACTTTTGATTAGCAGAACATGTTTTTGTAATAAGGAGCATTCTTGTCATACAAACCTTTTTGTCTGTGAGGGCTGAGGGCTTCAGAGAGAGAGACCAGCCTTTAAAAAAGAATCATTATTTGAGGTCTGCCTGGGCCAGAACTCCTAGTGCAGGGGTAGGCAACCTTGGCTCTTTTATGACTTGTGGACTTCAACTCCCAGAATTCCTGAGCCAATGCTGGCTCAGGAATTCTGGGAGTTGAAGTCCACAAGTCATAAAAGAGCCAAAGTTGCCTACCCCTGCACTAGTGCGGTGTTTCCCACTTTGTCTCGCAATAATCTGCTTCTGAGAGACAGTGTGTTGTGTGATGAAGGCATCAGGCCAAAAACTGGGAGGCTGTGAGTTCTAGTCCAGTCTCAGGCACAAAGCGAACGGGTGATCTTGGACTGGTCACTTTTTCTCAGCCCTAGAAAGGAGGCAATGGCAATCCACATCTGAAAAACCTTGCCAAGGAAATTACAGAGATTTGTCTTGGCAGTCTCTGAGAATCAGACCCATTCGAGGGGTGGGTACTGGTAGCCCCCTTTTCTGACTAAGGATCCTATTAAAAGGCATAGGTTTTTGTGAGTTGCATGAAAATGAATGCTCGTTAACAACTTTGTTCATTGGAGAAAGCACTACCAGACTCTCCTATTATTGTAAGGCAGCCCTCCTCCCCCTCCCCTCCCCCTCCTCCTCCTCCTCCTCTTAAGCAGAATGTATTAAAAAGGAGTTGTGCTCCTTCGTAACTGAGCTTTTGCTCCAGAGCAGACCTTTCATTTCCGGGAGAGGCAACTGGATCCTCTCCAAATGGTTTGGTCCACAGATTCCACCACTCCCTGGCCACTGGCCTTGCTGAGTCCAGAGCTCTGTGGGGGCATCAAATTGCTGTCCTCTGCATTGTTTCATAGCTAGCAGGGGCGGGTCTTTTTTCAGCGGCCTGTCTTTCATGCTGGGGGCTGCAGAAACCAAACTCCTTTCCCACACTCTTCCCTCGCCTCCTGGCTGTAACCTGAGCTCAGAGCATCTGCTAGCCTTTTGCCTCAGCTGACATTCTGGCCTTCATCTCTGGGCTCTCATGTGCCCTTCCTTTTTCTCTCTCCCTTCCCTTCCCTTCCTCTATCCTTCCCTTCCTCCCCCCTATCCTTACCTTCCCCTTCCTTTCCCTCACCACTTTTCCCTTCCTTCCCTTCCCCTCCCCTCTCTGCCTAGATTTCCTTCAGGGCTGGAAACCTGACTTGGCTTCTGAGGACTCCTTCCTGTTTCTGCAGGGGCCTATCTTTGCTTTAAGTCTCCCTGGCTCCTGTCCAGCCTCCTGCTCCCTGCTTCTTTTTTACACACACACACACACACACACACACACACAGAGAGAGAGAGAGAGAGAGAGAGAGAGAGAGAGAGAGAGAGAGAGAGAGAGAGAGAGAGAGAGAGAGAGAGAGAGAGAGAGAGAACACACAACTCCTTTCCCGCAAATGCAGCATAGGGCAGAGCAGGAAAGGGAGCTGAGCAAACCCTTGGAAAGCTCCAGTAAACATCAAGTCCTTGTCCTCCATTTGAAAGCCCTGCTCGTTCTTCCTGCCTGTCAAGGGAAGAAGAAAACCCAGCCTTTCCCTCCTGTGATTTGTGGCTGAGCATCAATCTTCCTGCTCATGGCTTCCCATGGAGCAGAGGATGGAACAAGCGGCAGCAACTGCAGGCAGCCCCATTCCTCTACCCCTTCCCGCCCCTCTCGCTGCCTTTCCTGGCTGCTTTGGCCAACAGCCCTGATGAACGGCAGTTGCAGGTGACTGCCTGAACATTCGCCAGACCAAGGCTCAGCTTTGCTGCCCCTCCTGCCCCCATTGGGCAGTAGGGTCTCCGAAGGGGAGCCCATCCTTTAGCCCCGGGAACAAACATGGGAGAGTTACAGATGCATTGGCATCCCACAGCGCTTTTGCCCAGGGGCTCCAGCAGGCCCTGGCTGGGCTGCAGAGCCGCTTGGAAAATTTTCCACTCGAGCGAGCATTCGGAGAGAAGGTTGAAAATATTTGGCATGAAATCCCCCCAGTGCTTCTTCCCCCTCCTCTTCCCCCTCCTCAGTTCCAACTTTCCTTCTTCTACTGGGTGGGCATTGTGTGTTTTCCGAGCCTGGCTTTCTGATTCTCTTCCTGCAGCAGAGAAGCCCTTGCCTCGGAATCCCCAAGCTGTAGCACAGCTGGTGGTGGTGCACCCAAAAGCTTTGGGGTCTGTCCTGCCCAGAACTGAATCCACTCTCTGAATCCAGAGCACATTGGGCTGCAGCCAGCTAAGTCTGCAGCGCGGTAAATATTGCTGTTGTATTCTCCAAGGGGAAGGAAGCTGGGCTGCAGACAGCTGCTTTATCGCCAGACAAGACGCAGGGGCCTAAAGCCCCCTTTTTTTCTCCCTCTCTCTCCCTCTTTCTAAAGAAATAAAGGGGGAGGCAGGCATCTGCAAGAGCACCATTATGACCTTGGATGCAGTTTCACTCATACGGCACATAACAAAAGTTCCCTCATGCAAAGGAACTGGAGTTTTGTGATCAAAGAGCTTGTAGTGGTACTGAATGGAATACTTATACTTACCATCCAGATGTTTTAGACTTCTGTCCTCGGTAATCTGGAACAGCTTTGAAGCCGTGATGGTCTTGAAATCCAGTATAGAGCTTTACTGAGCTGGGTGGATGTACTAAGTCGACCTAATCAGGAAATCACTAGAGAGCTAAAACTACTTTTATTCAAATGGGCTACAATAAGAGAGTCTTGCAAGTGCCTCTTCTTCGTTCTTATACTTCAGCAAACCAGGATGGTTTCCTGAGCTTCTTCTGAATCTTAGCTCTTGGCTCTGGACCGAGAAAATGTTTCAGCCCCTATCGCCTAGGTCAGGGGTCTTCAAAGTTGGCCCTTTTATGACTTGTGGACTTTAATTCCCAGAATTCCTCAGCCAGTGTGCCTGGCTGAGGAATTCCAGGAGTTGAAGTCCACAAGTCATAAAAGGGCCGAGTTTGAAAACCCCTGGACTAGGTAATGCTTCTTAGAGAAATTTCATCAGGACCATGTTGCTTACTCTCTGAAGTGGGACTCACAACAATCCATTTAATGACCATTCAAAGTTACAACAGCACTGGGAAAAAATGCGTATGGCCATTTTTCACCCTTATGACAATTGCGGCATCCTCATGGGTGCATGATCAAAATTCAGTCACTTGGCAACTGACTCATATTTGGGACAGTTGCGGTGTCCCGGGGTTGTGTGATCACCTTGTGTGACAAGCAAAGTCAATGGGGAAGCTGGATTCACTGAACAGCCATGTTGCTATCTTAACAGCTGCAGTGATTCACGTAACAACTGTGCCAGGAAAGGTTGGAAAATTGGATAAAACTCAATAAGTGTCTCACTTATCAGCAGAAATGTTGGGCTCAATTGTGGTCATAAGTCGAGGACTATCTGTCAATTAATACAGAGTTCTCCAACCTTTCCAGGCTCATGGCCGGAGGGGAGAGCAGCTTCCAAATTACTGCGTGCGTGCGCGCGTGTGCATATACACAAATGGGGCCACACCCACTGGCGCAGTACTAGCGGCCGTGTTCACACAGGCAGCATGCACATGTGTGAACGGCTGCACACCCCCTATGACAGCTAGCACCCATTTGCACATGTGCGAATGGGCCGTACACCCCCCGTGCTAGCGGCCCATTCGCACATGCACAAACGGTGCGCACACACACCCATGCTAGTGTTCCCATGCGCGCATGCGCAAACAGCCACGGGAGGTAGCGCGAGTGGTGGGAGAATGCGTGCCCACACATGTGTGCCCTGGCCAGCCATTTCCGCGGCTCACTGATCAAGAGCCCACAGCTCTTGTAGTGGGCCGCGGCCCATAGATTGGGGGCCCTTGATTTAATACTTTTTTAAATTGTTGGGTTAGGGTAAAAGAGTTTGGGGTCCACATATAAAGGCATTCATTGGAACATTGTCTCAAAATAGTTTAGTTATAATCATTCCCCCTCTGAATCCATAGATTCCATTGTTCTTCCAAACAGTGTGCAAGAAGAATAGAGAATTCTACCTCTGTTTCTTTGACCTTTTCCAAAGGATGGTTCTCAAGAGGTGAAGCTGATGAAATCCTAAGGAAAATTTGAAACTATATATGTGCTTCAAAAAAGCCACAGCTTTTTTTTCTCCCATCTTTGTGCTTTGTTGTAGTTATCAAAAAGGCTGAAAGTGAGTCCAGGGTCAGTTTGTCTTGAAACACCATGCCAGGCTTTAGACTAGCTCGGTTCTCAGGCATTTTTAATCATAAGAGATACAGGGATCCTCATATAGCTTTTACTGTGCTGACATTTGCTGGTATTCCGGTGCTCCCAAGGCTAAATATGATGTCATCTCTCTCTAAGATAATGACTGGATAACTTTTAATCAATTCTCCCTCCCCCAATGTTTTAATTAGTAGTACATTCTGGTACAAGTGAGTTTAGAGTATTATGGACCTTGTGCTGCCTGTTTTTTGCTTCTATACACGGGCCTCTCCCCTGCATTTTAAAATGCCATTTTCTCTCTCTTACGTGAATTGGAGTTTAATTTATTCATCCTGCTGTATCCCTTGATCTCCTGAGCCAATTCACAGAGTTAAGGATTTGTAGCTTCATTAATGTGTTTTGATGGCAGTTAATACATTTCCAGCCAAGTCTGTGTCCTTCAATTTAAACTTGGTGTTTTGAAACCAGGGGCCACAACTTGGTGCTTTTTCTACTTATTCAGTAGGTAAGATTTATACCTTCTCGCTTTTTTCCCAGAACTATCTGGCTTCTTAGCTTTAATTCCTATCTTCTTCAAATGGAATGCTGGTTGTTGATCATCATAAAGAACTGACTGACTGATTGACTGACTTTGGATTCTTGACTTTTGTTGGTGGATTTGTTTCCCTCTTACAGAGGTAGGGTGATGTCATAATTTCCATGGGAAAACCATCAATTTATTTACTGAGCCAGTAAATTTGAAACCCAGTTCAATAGGATCATTGAAATGGCAAGTGAAGGTGATTTTGAACAAATAAGTAGCCCTCTTCCGGAAGGCTACTGAAAACTGGAAAATGCCAATAAAGGAGAATTTGTAGTTCAGGGTGGAAATGAGGAGTCATCTTGAAGGCCAAATAAAAGATTAACATGTCACAAACAATGGCTGAAGACATTTTACAATTGAGGAGTTCTTGGTGCTCTCTGAGCTTGGTTGTTTTCTTGCAGATGTTTCATTATCCAGGCTAGGTAACTTCATCAGTGCTGAGTAATGAAACATCTGCGAGAAAACAACCAAGCTCAGAGAGCACCATGTACCCCCTTTTATTTGGCTCTCAAGATGAGTTGGGAATACACCTTTCAGAAACCCCGAAAAGTCATCCCAGCTAACAATTCAAGGGGTTATAGTCTCAAGACCCCTAAAGTTTTCATATTGGAAAGCCTGGATTTTACAACTCTTTCTACAGCAATCAGATCTCAGGAAATAAATATCCTTATCATGACTGTTATATATGCACTGCAAAAAAAATTGGAATCCAGAGGTATACACTGATGGATCATCACATCTGGGCCGTGACACAGCCCAGAGGATTTTGAATACCTAAGGCAGAAAGCCCAAATCCATTTTGGCTGCTTTTCATGATGTATTCTGACTGCAGGATTACAGATCAAATTATTGATTTCCAATGCAAACAACAAATCCCCCTTTTGGAGGACAGTATTCTGTTCCCCTTTAGTTTGCATCAGTGGTGGGATTCAAATGTGTGAACAACCGGTTTTCTGTGTGGATGATGCTACCGTACTTCTGGAAGTCCATTCTGGGCCTGGCCAACAAAAAAATTAGCTACCGGTTCTGCCGAACTGGTGCGAACTGGCTGAATCCCACCACTGGTTTGCCACCATTATGTGTGTGGTGAAGTTCTTCCCCTTCCCTTTGCTGCAACACTGAAATATTTTGGGAATCTGCCCTCCCAATACGGAGTAAGTGATTAAGCCATGTTACCATCACCACCACCCAGCAGCTGTGTTCTCTGCAATTAGAAAAACTAATGGAGCAGTTTATGGGCATACACAAAGTGATGGCTGACTGACAGGTTGCAGATGATCAGCACAGGCCCTTCGGTGTGTTTGTGCTTCTCATTCTGAATATTAGAAAGTTCCTCTGCAAATATGCAAGTCTGCATTTCTCTCTTATGGGGAACAGGGGAGGAATCCATGAAGGAACCATGTCTGTAGATAGCTAAAATGAAGCCCAGCCTTCTGTGTGAATGACTTATGGTCTTGGTGTTTGTGCTGTTGTGTTGACCCAAGAAAGGGGGAGAAAACCACAGCTGCTTTGCAACTTTTTTTTTAATAACATTTTTTATTGTTAGATATATATTTGTACATGTAAACCAAGAAAAAATTTAAGTTAAATGCTATTCAACTTAATACATTCAATTTAAATTTGTAAACATTCTTCACTCCGTATATCAAGATTTAACTATAAGCCAGATACATTTTCTTTGATTGGTGTTTCTCTTGTATCTAGTCTATCCAATGTTTCCAGTCCAACATATATTTTTCATTTGAATGCTCCTTCAAATATGCCAATATTTTAGCCATTTCTGCCAAATTTATAACTTTCAAAGTCCATTCTTCAATAGATGGTAATTCTGGCTTCTTCCAATATTGTCCCACCAGCAGTCTCGCTGCTGTGATCAGGTTGCACTCCCTTGGTTAGGTCTGCAAATTGCATCTATGCAATTTTACAGACACGGTCACAGGCACAGACTTGTAGCCTTGCTGATGTAGCCTGGTTTCACACATTGTACTAAGCCATGTCTTCTAACTAAACCAACTTAGGAAGCTGAAAAGACTGTAATCAGTTGGCTTCACACAGCATGCTGAACCAAAACTGAACAAATCATCTTATGCCTTAGTTCAGGGGTCTTCAAACTTGGCCCTTTTATGACTTGTGGACTTCAACTCCCAGAATTCCTCAGCCAGGCATGATGGCTGAGGAATTGAATTGAGTTGAATTTCACAAGTCATAAAAGGGCCAAGTTTGAAGACCCCTGCCTTAGTTTGTTGTGGTAATGAGACCACAGATTTCATCTTGGTGCCTTTCAGATGGGTTCACTAAACTAGCTAAGAATTATGACCATTGAACTCTTAACTACTCTCTAAAGGCACCAACCTATGCAACGATGCCACGGGACCACATCCAAGACATCCAGAGAGGTCTTCTTTCTAATACTGATTTCCATTGGGCACCAAGAAAGTTGTTTAGATGTATAACTTGTGCGATATATATTGTAGCTCAGGGATGTCCAACCATACTGGCTGAGGAATTCTGGGAGTTGAAGTCCACAAGTCTTAAAGTTGCCGAGGTTAGACACTCCTGTAGCAGATATGACAATAGCAGAAGCCAATCAAATACTTTTGGCTCCTATGCAGAGGATGAAAGGGCCAGCTTCCCCTCTTGATGGTCCTCACCCTCTGGTATTCAAAGGTATATTGCCTTTGGACAGAGAATCCCCATTTATCTAATTGTTGTTGACATGCCTGTCAGGCATAAACCAGCTTAACACTTATAAAAGAGAAAGAAGAGAGAGAGGTCAGAAAGGACAGTGTCAGCCTTAGGGAAAAAAGAAGGGGGAGGATCCATTTTAGAGCAGGGTTTTGGTTAGGTTAAAGGTCTTATGGATAAGGGGACCCTTCTCCTAGGTGACCCTAACCTGCTTGGTTCCCCAAAGAACTAAAGACTTGTGCAGGAGATGTAGAAGCATACCTGTTTAGACCCAGGTTTTCTAGCTTGTAGTGCCAGAGGGAGGAATGCAAGGTGACTTTCTCAGCTTTTCCTGGCTTCTGTGCCTCTTATGCATCCATTTCATTGTGTGGGAGGAGCAGCCGAGGGTTTAGCCCATTATTGTTAGCCCATAAGCCATTTGTTAGCTTAGTTAGCCGTAGTCCTTTAGAGGCCAAGGCTATCACAGGTAGTTCTCCCCCCCCCCCCGCCTTCTTTTCTCCAGCTTCCAGCCTCCCTTTAAGACTCCTTGCCAAAAAAGCAACAGCAGAAGCCTCCTCCTAAAGGTAGCTGAAGAGCAGTCAGCAATTTGCAGGCTATGTGAAGGAGCCAAAGTAGTTAAAATATGTAAAAAAACAACAACAAACCACACATGCGCACATGTGCATAAGCACTCACCAGGAACTTTGGCAAGCATTCCTGTGGTCCTGGCCAACGTGATCTCCCTTAGCAATTTGGAGGGCCTTGAGCATCTCTGAGAAAAGTCAGATGCTTGACTTGTTCATCCTGTCCTATCTGGCTGGCTCCAAGAACCCATAACTGGCCTAAAATAGAGATGGATGCTCCTTTTTTGCTCACTTCAATTGCAAACCAGACAATCCTGTTTAGGTGACATACTCAACAAGGTGGGGGGGAGGAATTGACATCCCCATGAGCACTTGGGGTAAGTTAAATTAAGTAACCCCAGTACAGGTAAACCTTCATTTAGCAACTGTTTACAGTTATGACAGTGCTGAAAAAAATGACTTTGGACCAATGCCCACATGTACATCGTTTGCAAGTGTGTAAAACCAAGGAAAGCCAAAGTAAGATTATAGGCACCGTTGCAGTTTCACAACCGCTTTGCTTAACGACCAAACTATTAGTCCCAATTGTGGTCATTAAATTATTTAACCTATGGGTGTGCTAGTTTTAGCTTGAGAGAGCTCCAGGCCTACAAGAAGTTAAATTAACTATCTCTGGTTAACCAGGCCATGCAAATTGCTCCCTCAAGTGGTTAACTCTCTCCTATGCCCATTAGATCGGAGAATGAAAAAGTGTCACCCATACCCTTCCAAAATTGTGTGTTGGTTTCAATACCAATTGTGCCCCACTGCCTTTTTGCTCCATTCTTCAGATGGGGATGGGGTAGGTGGAAAAATACAAATCCCTGAGCTTCTTTTGCAGCATCTTGGAGGATTCATAAAACGCTCACTGCCCTATCTGTCAATCGATTGTAGATTTTGTAATGCTGGTACATGAGAGTGCTTAATGCGCTAGGTGGTATCTCCCAAATGCCACCAATATTTGATTTCTGATTTGAGATTAGTGAGAGATTGATGTCTTGTCTTGGAGTGGCGCAAGACCCAAAAGTGATACTGGAAACTCAAAAGAGAGCCAGTTTCATGTGAGGGAAACCAGGAAACTCTGAATTCTTGTCCAGCTTTCGGCATAAAAGCCAGTTGGATGACTTTGGGCCAATCACCAAGAGATTTGTGAGTTCTAGTCCCACCTTTGGCATGAAAGCCAACTAGGTGACTTTGGGCCAATCACCAGGAGACTTGTGAATTCTAGTCCCACCTTTGGCATGAAAGCTGGCTGGATGACTTTGGGCCAGTCACTCTCTCAGTCCAACTCATTTCAAAAGGTTGTTGTTGTGGGGAAAATAGGAGGAAGAAAGAGTTGTTATATTACTGAGCTATATAAATAAAATAAAAGCAGTGGCTTCCATCTGGTGGAACTTGTTTGGCCCAAGCAGATTCTTCATGAATTTGCTTGCTAACTCACCTGTGCCAAGTATCATCCATCTTTGGAGGAACAGATCCTCAATATACTATTGTGGTCTAATTTCTGCAACTGTTTATAAGCACAGGAAAAAAACAGTAAGCCTTTCCGAGCCGGTGAGAAATTGTCCCATTTCTCCCCCCAGGAAAGGAAGACCTTCTCTCTCTCTCTCTCTCTCTCTCTCTCTCTCTCTCTCTCTCTCTCTCTCTCTCTCTCTCTCTCTCTCTCTCTCTCTCTCTCTCTCTCTCTCTCTCTCTCTCTCTATCTATCTATCTGTTTCTGAAGTCTGGCAGGAACATCAGGAAAGAATTGTGATCACTGCAGAACTTAGCTGAAATTCCACCTCTTCACACTTATGAAGAATTTATGGACTGGATCAGGGGTCTGCAACCTTGACAACTTTTAAGACTTGTGGACTTCAGCTGCCAGCTATGCTGGCTGAGGAATTCTGGGAGTTGAAGTCCACAAGTCTTAAAGTTGTTAAGGTTGCAGACCCCTGGACTAGATTACTGCTGTCCTGCTGTCCATGGGGCTGCCTTGAATTTTTTTGGAAACATTGTGCTCAGACTCCTTATTTAGCAGCCTGTGGGTTTTGTTTTAGCAGAATGGATACCTTTTTATGGACAATTTTGAGCAACTCTTGGTATACTTTCATTTTTTCAGATATTGTGTATACTTTGTATGTTTCGTGTTTGTTTTCTTTCTGGTCACATTTGGCTAACAATGGTAAGAGGTAAGGGGGAAAAAAACAATGGCCAGAACCACAATGGTGTGAAATCTTATTCTATTCCTTGTTTTGAGGGCTACCAATCTATATACAGATTTGTTTAGAAACCAGCCAAACTGCTGGGCCATCATGATGGAAACCACATAACTCTTGTTAAAAAGCTAGGATTTGTAATTGGCAGGGCAATCCGTTTACTTTCCTTACCTGCATTCATCCATTTGCTCTAAAATTGCCTTGCACTCGATCTCAATAGATCCATATTTATAAGAACAAATTTGCTGCCCCTGTGTGGTACTCTGTTAGCTCTGGAGGGTCTTTCTTAATTGTGAGCTTTTAACGTTGTTCCCATTTGAGACTTCCATACATGGTGATTTTCCTAAGCATACTGTTATTTGCATTTTCTGGACAGTGTCAAACTGGAGCAGATGTGAACACCTTCCCTCAGCTACAGGGAACTCCTAACTTCCCCTTTTTTTTGCAGTCTTCAAACCCCTCCCCTCCATTGCTGAAAACTAGCAATGTACTTTCTCAATGTATGGAGGTAGGAAACTCACCAAAGTTGTAATGTACTTCTGGAAGAGGCTTAGGGGAGAAGGAGGAAAGGAAAGGAAAGGAAAGGAAAGGAAAGGAAAGGAAAGGAAAGGAAAGGAAAGGAAAGGAAAGGAAAGGAAGATAGAAGAAGGGAAAGGAATAGAAGGGAAGGAAGATAGATGAAGGAAAGGAAAGGAAAGGAAAGGAAAGGAAAGGAAAGGAAAGGAAAGGAAAGGAAAGGAAAGGAAAGGAAGATTTCTAAACTTCTTTCCATAACTAGAAGAGAAAAATTAAAGATCTCAACCCAGTCTTCTGTTATACATTTTTACTGCTCCCCAAGCACCAAAAAGGTCACCTCCTTCTGATTTAGATGCATCTATTTATAATCTTAGGATATTTGCATACTCAGAGAAATGGTCAAGCTTGGGGGGGGAGCTGCAAGCAAGCAGAAACATGCTCTCCTTTTTATTGTCACAACAATTCTGTGGTGTAGGTTAGGCAGGAAAAAAGAAGGGATGGCTGACATATGATTGTCCCAAGGCTACCCAGTAAACTTTCAGGGCAGTGTTTGGAATCCCAGTTTCTGCAAACACATTTATCCTTTTCGTACTCTAGTGATAATTCTAACTGGGAGTGTTTTAATGAGACACTGGGGAGCGCTCTGGAGCTCTTGCTATAAAATGCTACAACTTGCTACCGGTTAAGAAAAAGTCCATCTGTCATAGGCTGGATTTGCACAACCCAGTGGGCCAGCAATGGCAAACCTTTTGTATTCGGCTTGTCAAAAATTCAGGAAATGCCTGCCTTGACTCTGCTGGTGTGTCACACAGATACAGCCTCTCCGGACCTCCTCTCTGGACTCTTATTGTCCAGATCTTTTGGAAGTTGTGCAAGAGGGCCCTGCTCTCTGGAATCTCAGAAAATTGGGTGAGAACGCTTGGCGTGATTTTCAAATGCCTCAGAAGCCGCCCAAGAGCAAGGCCCTTGCACAGCTTCCGGAGACTCTGGAGGCCTGGCTTGTCACCAGAAATGGCTTGGTGTATCACCTGTGACACATGTGCCATGGATTCACCATCGCTGCACTAGGCTAAGCTAAAAGGACTCTGGGTATTTTATGGGTTAGTACATCGTATGAATCTGACATCGCGTTTGGTGCTTTGTTAACCTGGGTTTTAAGGTGTTATGTGAAAGTTAATCAGGATGCTAAAGTCACAATTCTGCGCCTTTCTAGATTTGCAGGTTTAAAGATGGACACCCATTTGAATGAGACGGCATAAGCCTTGGCTATTGTCTGTGCTGCCTGGAAATGATGTCAGTTGGAATTTGAGAATGCCTGGATATGAGATGAGAGTTCAGCAGCAGCTAAAGATTGTGTCTCTGTGTGGTCGGCCATTAGGAAGGGAGTGGTTCCCTGGGATAGTCCTGGTGTTTTTATCAGTCATGGGAATGCAATGGCTTCTCCAATGCTTTTGCATGTATTTATAGTTTCTTGACATTCTCTTTTCCATAAGCATCTGGGTGGGTCAGGAACAGTCTTAACATACCTGAGATATTTCTTCAAAGAGGAAGCATTAACTCCAAATATAGCTCTTCCGGATCAAAACCCCACCTAGAGTCCAGCTTCAGGTAACCTGGCTTTGTGGGCAGAAACAGTAAACGACAAAAGGCTTTATTGCTTATTCCTCTGATTTTTGGGGAGAAGGGAACAGTGGAAAAAGTCACCAGTGTTGGGAATCTACTATCATGCTTGGTCCTGAGTCTTTCTCAAACTTGATAGCTTGAAGATGGTGGACTTCAACTCCCAGAATTCCCTAGCCAGCCATGAATTCTAAGAGTTGATGTCCATACATTTATAGTTGCCAAGGTTGAGAAACACTGATGTAGACGAGGAAGAACTGAGTAAGAATGGCGTTCTTAATTCTTAACTTCTTAATTAATAATTAACTTCTTAATTCTGGGGCTTAAGAGCAACTTCCACCAAATCTGTGTTTATAAGTATCCTTATTCACCTAGTGCAGGGGTAGGCAACCTAGGCTGGCTGGCTCAGGAATTCTGGGAGTTGAAGTCCACGAGTCATAAAAGAGCCAAGGTTGCCTACCCCTGACCTAGTGTATGTGTGTCTGTATGCATAAGTCACTCCTGTGATCTTGGGGAGCAAAGTTTCCCCAAAGCTTTCTTGGCACTATGACTCTGGAGCTATTATTTTCTTGTAACCCTGTGGTTCAGTTTAAATATTAGACCTATGAGGACTTATTAGATGACTTTCACCAATGTGTGATGTTGTGGTCTTTTTTCTGTATTCCTGCTGTTCTTCTGCAAACTACACTGAAAGAACAGGACTGTCCACAAACACATTAAATTTAACACATAAATAACATCAAGAAGCTTCCCGTGATCTGTGCTCTCTCTACCAGAAGCACTACCCAAAAAAAAAGTAAGTAATCAAAAACTAAGGAGCTAAGTTTTGATTCCCTTGCTCAGGTCTGCAACCATCACCTGAGATTTAGTTCTCACCTAGTAAACATGGTTTGTACCCTGTGAAACTCTGGGAGGTCTCATGTGCTGCAAAGTTTCTCCTTGCAGAAATACCTACATTTCATAAACCAGGATTGCCAGGAGCCTTATGGAGAATGCAACACACTGAAGTAATGGCGGCCCTGCAGAAATGGACTCAAAGCATGGAACATAAAGCATAGAATCATAGGGTGGGAAAGGACCTCAGAGGTCTCTAGTCCAACCCCCTGCTCAAGGCAGGAAACCTTATACCATCCCAGTCAAGTGGTTGTCCAATCTACTTTTGGAAACCTCCAGTGATGGAGCACCCACAACTCCAGAAGGCAAGCTATTCCATTGATTAATTGTTCTCACTGTCAGAAAAATTATCCTTACTTCTAGGCTGGATCTCTCTTTAAGAAGCTTCCACCCTTTACTTCTCGTCCTGCCCTCTGGTTCTTTTGAGAATAAGTCAATCCCCTCTTTCTCTGTGACAGCCCCTCAAGTACTGGAAGACAGTTATCATGTCTCCCCCCCCCAGTCTTCTCTTTGACAAGCTAGACCAGTGATGGCGAGACCGAGTGCCCAAACTGCAACCCAAAACCCACTTATGTATCGCCAGGTGCTGGGTGGGTGTGGCGGGTGCAGCTACAGTGGACGTGGCAGACTGGGTGGGCGTGGCCATTGGATGGGTGTGGCTGCAGTAGTCATGGCAGATTGGGTGGGCATGGCTGGCGTGGGCGTGGCCACCTTGATGTTGCTTATGGAGAGGGACACCTGTGGGAACCGGGCAGGGTTGGGGGAGATCCAGGGGGTCTCTGGTGGGTGGGATGGTAGGGTCCCCAATGGCGGCTCCAGGCTGGCTGGCCTTAGGCCAGTGATGGCGAACTTTTAGAGACCATGTGTGCTGAGGCGATGGTGCGTGCCCACAGAGAGGGCTCCGTGTGCCGCTAGACATACTTGGCTCCCTCAACCGTTCATCGTTCAGTTTAGCCTCCAGACCCTTTACCATCTTTGTTGCCCTTCTGCGCACACTTTCTGGGATCTCAGCATCTGTTTTGTATGGTGGTGACCAGAACGGTGTGCAGTATCCCAAGTGCGGCTCGCTAGTGCAATCTAAAGCAGCATTATCACTTCTGGGAATGCTGAGCTCTGGGAGGAGAAAGGAAGGGGGAGACAAAGGAGGAGCCCTGTAAAACCTGATACTGGCATTTTCTTGCCCTATCCATAACTTGAGTGCCCCCCCCCCATTTTAGCTTTTCCAGTTTCTCAAACTTTCTGCAAAGAATTTCTAGCCTCTGTCTGGCCTGCTTGCTTTGTTTCCTTTCCTCCCTGGGTGTTCACACACATACCTCCCCCCTCCTCCCGCTTGCCTCTTTCCCTCCTTCTTAGCTTTCAGTGCATCAACACATCTTGTTCCTGTAGCCAACTCTACCTTCTGTAGGAAAAGCTGAATCTCCCAGGAAACAAGATCCTCAGCCCCGGAGTTCCCCTTCCACTAACAGCACCTCCCTGAAGAACAGGCGAGGGGGGGCTGGAGGGGAGAGGTGGAGTAGCTTTGGGCCATAAACCCCTTCTTCCCACTGGATTCTACGTTTCTCGTCCAGCCGGTTTCTAAAATCGGAACAGGTCTGGCTGTCCCTGTCCTTGCCTCTCCTTCCTGTCTGCCATTCCCCAGCTGCTTTGGGGAGGGTGGGGTGACTTTGTAGGCAAGTCACCAGAGCAGCAGGAGAAATCCAAGGGCTTCAAGTGTGAGTGTTTTCCTGTGCCTGCTGCACACATACATACCGTACATTATTTTTTAAAGGAGCCTGGTCTACCATGGAAGGCCATGACTCTTTGAGACTGCAGCACCCCTTCCAGGATTCGTCGCTCTGTTCCGTTTCTATTTTCCACCTTGTTTCTTTTCCTTTCGTTCGTCTCCTGCTTGAGCAGGGGGTTGGACTAGAAGACCTCCAAGGTCCCTTCCAAACCAACTCTGTTATTCCGTTATTCTTCCTTCAGCAGTCAGGACTGTGGGAGCTCCTAAAAATGCTCAGATTTGGTGTTGTTTTGTCCCAATCCTCATTCCGATCCGATTAAGGCTTCCTTTATTTGTAATTATTTTTTTGAACCTTGGCAAATTTTAGAAGCTGCCCAGAATTGCTGGAGTCCTCCCTATTACCTGTGGGTGTTGCTGCTTTGGTTAATGAAACAATTCACTCCTGCTAAAATAGATATTTTTTTTATTTGTTTTGTGTGTTGAAGCAAAGGACCAAATTAGGTGACAGCTGGTCCATTTATTCAACTAACACACAACACTTCCCATCGCTAACCCATTCATGCCTTTACAGACTGAAGGGATGGAGGGGAACAGGTCATCTTCTTCTAGAGAACATTGCGCAGAATAGACGGTGGTAACTGGTGAATACTTATCTGCCATCCGTTGCACATGGTAATACGGAACTAGACAATGTTGGGGGTGAGGTGGGGGGGCTTGTTTGGAATTCCTGAAGCATGCCGAGAGCACTGTCACAAAATAGATGGCCACAAATTCCCACTTACCAGAAAGCAATCAGGTGAGGTGTTCACTACAATTTCCTTTAGCTCCCTCAGATGCTTTTTACTTCTCTGGCTGACCTTTGTCTTTTTCTTCTCGCCACACTTCCTCACAAAACATGGGGGGTGCCATCGGTTTTATTTTCTCAGAATGCCCATGGGGCCTTCTATAACAATGATACTGTAGGCTTAGCTTAGCAGCAGGCTTGTTTCTCATTTGATTCCTTGTTTAATTAAAAGAAGAAAGGGAGGGAAGGAAGGAAGGAAGGAAGGAAGGAAGGAAGGAAGGAAGGAAGGAAGGAAGGAAGGAAGGAAGGAAGGAAGGAAGGATTAGGAACCTGGCAGATGCCTAGGAAAATGTCCAGGACTGCTTTGATGCCCATTGGCACTAAGTTGCCAAATGCAAATGCTGATGTTTCCCAAAGATGTCTGGTGAGTCTTTAGTTGAAAGCAAGGAGATAAATTATGAGATTCTTGGTGATCTCTGAGCATTAGGTAACTAAATTACCTTACTAGGTGACATTATCAGTGCTCCTGGTTGGGTAATGAAACATCTGCAAAAAAAAAAAAAACCCCCACCAACCAAGCTCAAATAGTATCAAGAACCCCACAGTTCAACCCTGAACTACTAACGGAGGTAAATTAATCAGATCCAGGAAGATGCTGTCCTTCAGCCACAAAATCCAAAGAGTGCTTTGGACCAGGTGTGGGTGTGCATGCTGCACATGGTGGTGTCTCCTTAAGAAAGAGCATCATTCTTTGGGCTCAGTGGCTACATAGAAAAATATGTATTTGAGTTAAGGAGGCTGCCAACATGTCCGTGCCCATCCAAAGTATCCTGTCACACCCTGTCGGCACCTCCTTAACTGAATTGGGTATTTTATTGGAATTGTGCTGCTTGGAAGAGTCACTGATTGTTCAAGGGGTTGTCAATAGGAGTACTGTATATTCACATCTACTCCGAAGCACCTTTATAACTACAGTGGATCACTATATTTGACTAGCCTAGCTCCTTTCTATCAACTAGAGCAGAGTTTGTCAACCTTGGCAACTTTAAGATGTGTGGACTTCAACACCCAGAATTCCCCACCACATCCTTATTTAGATCATTGGTTCAGTCCAACGTAGAGCAAGCCAGGCAGAAATGAAGTAGCCTTTGGCAAATATTTTCCAGCCTGTTTTGTAAAACATCTGAGAATTCACACTATCAAAACTCCTTTTGAATATTTAAAGGTTAGAAACTTTGCTGAGTGAGCATGAGATTCCAGGAGGCCATTTATTATTAATAGTATTGTTGTTGATGTTATTATTATCAGCAGCAACAACTGAATTTATACCTTACAAAGTCTATTCAAGTTCCTGTTAGCTTACAAACATTTCAAACCTCCAGTGAACAACCTCAATAAAAACAATGAAATGGGGGCTGCCACCAAGAAAAGCAGGTCAGCCTATACTCCAAAGCACCTGAAGGCAGGACAAGAAGCAATGGGTGGAAACTAATCAAGGAGAGAAGCAACTTAGAAATAAGGAGAAATTTCTTGACAAATAAAACAATCAATCAGTGGAAAGCCTGCAGAACTTGTGAGTGCTCCATAACTGGATGGGCATTTGTCTGGGATAGTATAAGGCAGGGGTAGGCAACCTTGGCTCTTTTATGACTCGTGGACTTCAACTCCCAGAATTCCTGAGCCAGCA
This sequence comes from Bothrops alternatus, assembly GCA_034064705.1. Classification (NCBI taxonomy): domain Eukaryota; kingdom Metazoa; phylum Chordata; class Lepidosauria; order Squamata; family Viperidae; genus Bothrops; species Bothrops alternatus. Next base: position 2,783,384 of record JARGCV010000132.1, on the reverse strand, counting down.
GAGCTGGCTCAGGAATTCTGGGAGTTGAAGTCCACGAGTCATAAAAGAGCCAAGGTTGCCTACCCTTGGTATAGGGTCTCCTGCTTGAGCAAGGAGTTGGACTAGAAAACCTCCAGATCCTTTCCAACTCTATCCTGTATTTCTTTATTGGGAGGGCACAAGAAATACCTGCAATAGGGCATTAAAATGTCTATAAACGCTTAACAAAAATCAACCAATACTTATAATTAAATTACAACCAATAAGTGTTACAATCTCTCATAATCACACAGCATCATAATTCTGTGCCCAGAGTACTTTTTGGAGAACAATTGTGCAATACACAAGGCCTTCTCCAAATATGCTGTACTCCTACAGATTGTCATGGCTTTACTATATGTTTCTTGTGCTAATTTTGAGTAGAAGTTGTTGAGCGGGGGTCTTCAAACTTGGCCCCTTTATGACTTGTGGACTTCAACTCCCAGAATTCCTCAGCTGAGGAACTCTGGGAGTTGAAGTCCACAAGTCATAAAGGGGCCAAGTTTGAAGACCCCTGTTGTTGAGTGATCTATCAGTGAGCATGCTCCTTTGCAGTGCCCTTCTTCTTCCTTTATTCCTTGTGGATTTTCAGTATCATAGAAGGTTGGAGAATGGATCTTTTTGATGCTTCGGGATTGCAACTTGAATCCACAACTGATTTCATATTGATTAGTTAAGCGATCTCCCTGGGAATGGAACATGAATGTCATGTGCCAGCAGTTTGATACTAATTGGATAAAACAGATAATGCATTTTTCCCAGTATTTCCCAGGTTTTGATTGAGAATGGTTTGATTTTATCTTTGTTTTCATAATATGCAATTGATTTTAGAATTTGCTCTACCATTCCTATGTGTTTCCTTTGTCAAATGGCATGAATATATGGCCAATTTTCAGTAGTCCTGCTTGGAGGGAACTCCAAAAACAGAGAGATTGGGACTACAGGTTGCCCATCTTGATTGTGCAGTCTGGCCACAGTGAGGATTTCTGAACACTTCCTGGTCTGGCTATCCAGTTCAAGAAATTCTTGCTGGCTTGTAGATCCCTCTTACATTCTCACAGGATGGGTTTGACTCAGTTTGTGGGGCACTGCCTTCCATTTTGAGAATCCTGTGAGAATGTATTCTAAGAGGGATCTATCTACAAGCCAGCAAGAATTTCTTGAACTGGATAGTCAGACCAGGAGAGTCAGGAAGCCTCACTTTGGCCAGACTGCCAAAGTGAATAAAAATATGAATGGCTGCCATCAGCTACTCCAGCCTTTGACCCCCATGCCTGTCACTCTGTGAATGATGGCATATTGGGGATGACTTTGTGTGAGCCGTTGCATCTTAACACATCTGAATTTTGGCCCCCATTGCTCTGTTTCCTCTTGGCCTTCTCCTCTCCATCAGAAACAAATCATCCTTTTGCCTGTCTGGATGACTGAGGACCAGGACCCACGAAGGTTGCCTGTCCCCTCTTCTTCATCCTTATCTCTCCTACCTTCTTGATGAGACACCTTCCTTTGATTCTCCTTGCTATTCTCTCCCTGGGCTGCTTCAACCGAGACAACATTGCATCTGCTTGGCTTTAAAGACCTTGGGGTGGGCAGATATCCAGCAAGTCCGCCCAGCAACCAGTTTGTGTGGCGAATTAACTCTCTGCATCCTTCAGGCCTGGAGGCAAGAGAAATTTATTGGCTTTGATGGCAAGTGGGGGAAGCAATGGAGGGGACATGCAGGTGAGCAGGAAAAGAAGGCTTTCTTTCTTTCTTTCTTTCTTTCCTACTTCCGTTCTTCCTTCTCTCCTTCCTTCATTCTTCCCTTCCTCCCTGGGCCAGTGTGGGTAGGATCATCAGTGGGAAGCAGTATCTCAGACGTTGTGGAAACTGGTTGTAAACCAGCACCAGGAAGCTCAGTATTGCTCAGGTGAAAGGTCTCAGGTGCAACTGGAACCTTTTCTGAAAGAAGCTGCAGTGTTATCACTAATCACAGTCATCAAGGAAGAGATGGGAAATGTGTCTTAGTACAGGGGAGGTCAACTCATCCCCACCCATCCCTATTTTTGCATATCCCCCAAGCATCTTCTCCCAAGACTTCATTGCTCAAAGCAGGCAGCAAGTGTCTGTTAATTAATGTGCTAAACCTAGTCTCCACACTAGAGTACCCCAATCTCCTCAACCTTACCTCTTCCCCTGACACCTGCGATACACATATGCATGCATGCAAGCAAGCAAGCAAGCAAATGTCTTTACAAAATGAAAGATCTAGACCTCAAAACAGGGATGTATTTCTATTGGAAAGCAGTTCTCTACCTTTCTTTCACCCTGGATTTAGAATGTCCTTGGACTATGATTTAAAAACAAAAACAAAAAAACTAATGGAGTTTTGATTGCACCTTTCCAGCCTCCTCTTGACTTTTTTGGCCACTGTAGATACCCTGGCCTGGATCTCTTAAGCAAAAGAGGAGGTGTGCAATTGGACAAGGGCCTGATGGGGATGCTGTGTCAATTGTTACAGTCATAAGTCACTTTTTTCAGTGCTGTTATAACTCTGACCGGTCTCTAAACAAATGGTTGTAAGTTAAGGACTACCTGTAACCATACTGAGATGATGGCTTTAGTAGATCAGTTGGAATTGTCAACAGGGTGTGTCCAGCAACTCCCCCGAGATAATGAAGCTATCAAACTTCTTGGACCTCCCCTGTTCTCCTCCATCTGCCTTCTCAAGATCATGAGCAAACTTCAGCTTTTGGCTTCCTGCAGCAGAGACAGGCTTTGCTCTCCTTCTGTTCCAGTCTCTGCCCAGCCCAGCGTCTCCCAGATTGGGGAACGCTGCCGACCCCTCTTTGTGAAAAGCCAAACTAGGATGAGGTAAGCAGCCGTAAGCTGCTCTCCTTTTTTTTTTTTTTTTCTTCCCAAGCCACCCTCTTTGGGAAACAGGCAGGCTATTGTCTCTCCCCGGCCTTGGCAGGCAGAACTTGAGGAAGGGGAACGGCCTCCGTGCTGTGGCAGCCGCGTCCTCTACCCAGAGACAGCCGGGCGCTACAGCTGCAAGGCAGGCAGCCGAGCCAGCAGCCTTGGCCTGAGGGAGCAGTGGCATTTGCGTCAGGCGTAACCAGGTGGAATTGCAGCATCCCAGGAAGGGACTGGAGCTGAAAGCAGAAAAACAAATGAGAAGCAGAGCAGGAGGAGACCAGCTCAGGCAGGAGAGGAGACCTTATTTTCAACACGGCCCGCTTTGAAGGAAGCCTTTGGACAGCCGGATGGATCAGAACCACTGGAAGAGAGAAGCAGAGTCCCCATGTTGGGTGTGTGTTGGTCTGTAGGTGTGTGAGTGGTGGTGTTTGGGGGTGGCGGGAAACAAAGCTGGCACTGGAAAGCCGCTGAATTACCGTAAGTCCTCCTCTCCTCGCTAGATCTTTGATGAACTGCAGCTTTTTGGCCTCAGCCAGCCTTTAAGGTGCGCTGTTTCGCCAGCCCATCTGTTGGTTGATTTCACACGGTGCTTTTTCCTCTCTTTGCTTTGTGTCCCAAATGTTCTCCCAGAAGATGGTCTGGGTGAAGAAAGAACATTGCAAGAAGAGGAGGACGACAACAGCAAGGAGTATCTGTGTGATTGTCTGTATATTAGGTGGATTGAGGATATTAAGAGTGGGAGACTCTCCGCAGAAGAAGGAAACAGTAACTTACTTACCTGTGTAAGCTCATGTCTGCAGGGGTTTTGGATTTGGCCTTCACCCTTCAGAAGACCAGAAGCTGAGCCAGCAAATGCCTCAAGCTGACTTGTTTCCAGGGTTCATCCCCGGTACCCTTTTCCAATGCAACTCAGGTGTGTTTTGAGAAGCCCTAGAATTCAAAGCTTAAGTTTTTTTACCTTATTTTTATTAGTCTAGCCATTTTGAATGGTATCTTTCAGAAACGCTGATCTTTCCAGAGTTCTCCAAGACAGCAGCACACCAGAAAATATTACAAATAATAAAAGTTTAAAAGAAGCAGGTTTGTACAGATCTGGTTTCAAATCAGCAGGTTTTTAAAATGTGCTCATTTCTAACCTGGGAATGAGCTTTCCCCGATTTTGTGGTGCATTGCGCGAAAGGGAGAGATGCAAAAGACGGATTTAATCTTTCAAATCAGAAAGGGCAAAGAGCCAGTCAGCTGTTCGTGAAGGTGCTAAGTCAGGGGTTCTCAACCTTGGCAACTTTAAGACTTGTGGACTTCAACTCCCAGAATTCCTCAGCCAGCAAAGCTGGCTGAGGAATTCTGGGTGTTGAAGTCCACAAGTCTTAAAGTTGCCAAGGTTGAGAACCCCTGTGCTAAGTGCCATTAGAATCAGAGATGTGGTGTTTTTTTTCCTGGTGTCCTATGTTGTTGATATTGCAGTATGTTGTATGGGCTGCCTTACGCAACAGAAAGTGAGAGAGTGAAGTTTTAGCAGCAACAACAATAGAAAGAATAAAATGCTGAGCAAAGGATAATGGGATAAATATGCTCAAATGCAGTTATATGTTTTGGCTGTGCTGGTGACACGATCTGGCTTTTTGTTGTGGTTGTTGTTTCGCTAAAGATTTTGTTGCAAACCAATTCTGTCAGGTTTGCTCAGGTCAATATGTTTTGCAATCAGATGACCGATTCAGACTCATTATTCCATACCTTTTTACCCTAAGAATAATAAGTAGAGGCATGTATTGAAGCTGCTGCGTTCCTCCTTCAACACACAGCGTGCCCTTTCAAGCTAGTCTAGGTCACTTTGCAGCTGTTCTTTATAGTCTATGATGGTATATCTGAGGCATGTTCCTGCTTCTCTACTAAGATACCAGCAACCTGCTTCTCTCCATCCCTATTGAACAGAATAACAGAATAGCAGAGTTGAAAGGGACCTTGGAGGTCATCTAGTCCAACCCCTTGCCCAAGCAGGAAACCCTGTACCACTTCAGACAAATGGCTGCCTCTTCTTAAAAACTTCCAGTGTTGGAGCATTCACAGCTTCTGGAGGCAGGTTGTTCCACTGATTAATTGTTCTAACTGTCAGAGAAGTTTCTCCTTAGTTCTAGGTTGCTTCTCTCCTTGGTTAGTTTCCATCCGTTGCTTCTTGTCCTGCCTTCAGGTGCTTTGGAGAATAGCTTGAACACACACACCCCACACATAAGGTGATTGTATTTCGGCTTTAATGTAACTGTCGGGTGATAGATCTTAAAAAGATATTTTTGCAAAGCATAGTTGGGTGAACACACGAGTCCAGTCTACAGCCGTGGTAAAGGAGGTAGCTTCTTCGTTGAGAAAGGAATAAAGCTGCTGGTGATGTTGGCCTGTACAGGTAGTCCTTGAGTAACAACCATTCATTTAGTGGCCAAGGCTACAACAGCGCTGGAAAAAAGTGACTTATGAACATTTTTCACATTTACAGTGGTTGCAGCATCCCTGTGTCACGTGACCAGAATTTGGATGCTTGGCAACTAGCATGTATTTATAACAATTGCAGCATGCCGGGGTCCGTTGTTGCCATTTGCAACCTTTGCAAGCAAAGCCAATGGGGGAAGCCAGATTCGCTTAATAATTGCCTGATTCCCTTAACAATCACAGTGATTGCTTAACGATCATGGAAAAAAAAAGTTGCAAAATTGAAGGTGACTCATTGAACAACCTGCCTTGTTTAGCAATGGAAATTCTGCTCCCAATTGTGGTCATAAATTGAGGACCAGGAAAATGAAAACTGTTCCTTATAGCCATAGCCTTGGCCCAAAGCACAGCCTACTCATTTCCCGCCAGGGGCCGCCTTCCATCATTTGTGTTTCTCTGTCACTCGCTCTTTTCTTCCATCACTGTCACCAGACCGAACACAACAGCCATACCTGTCTTTGAGACCGTCCCCAAAGAGATGCTAAATTAATGGTCGCTGTTCTCAGTCAGGGATGGGAGAGAAGGGGGGAGGTGGGAGAGACACACATCAGAAACTACCAACTTGAAGGGAAAGGAAACCCAGCAGCTTCAGTAGCTCTGGTGGACCCATTACCTAAGATGAATCACTTGCCATCTGTTGTGTCTCCTAATTATACATGCAAAGCAAAGAGAGAGTCCTGCAAAGAGTGAGAGTGAAAGAAAGGGAGGGAGGGGGAGGAGGAGGAGGAAGAGGAGGAAGTAGGGTACCTGTTTGGGCTGCGAAGCTGATTTTGAAGAACCTGAAAATTCATGCTGCCAGATTTTGATGCTGCAATCACGAGAGCGCCAAGGACCCCAAAACGGAGATGGGAAGCGGCATACAGCCCACAGGTGGCCAATTCACAAGATGCTCATGGGGCATCTTGCTGTTTTTCATCTAATGCAGTCAGCATCTCCGTCTGTAAAGTGACAAGAGTTCTAGAACGGTGGCACATCTGCCCCGGTGGAAAAGGGAAACCAGGTTCCTGCTTGCCTAGAAGGGGTGTACAGAAAGGCTCACTGTATCAAGGTATGCATTGACACACCCAGATACCTGTATACAGGTAGTCCTTGACTTACAGCCGTTTGAAGTTACAGTATCACCGAAAAAAGGGGCTTCCACCTGGTACTTGCATTTAAGACCATCATAGCACTCCCTACCGAAGCACCCCCACCCTGATCAAAACTCAGGTGCTTGGCAACCTGCATGTGTTTACAATGGTTGCAGTGCCCCAGGGTCATCAGATCACCTTTTGCAGCCTTCCCAGCCAGTTTCCATCAAGCAAAGTCAATGCAGAAGTCAGGCAAAAAAAAGTCTGTTGCAACTCAACAACCACCTTTCTTCCCAATGGAAATCTGGTCCCAACTGTGGTAATTTATCTGTAAATGTAAATTTACCCACACAGTACTTGGGGGGGGCGGGTGAGAGGGAGGCTAATTGAGACCGTTTGCATAGGAGGGTAAGACCTTTTTATAACCGCTGTAGGCAGCTTGGGAGTCTTAAGGTCCATATTGATTCACAATCCATCCCAGCTTTGAAGTAAAGGTTGAAAGCAATTGTATTCCCATTTTTTAAGAGATGTGTAGGAAATCCGCAACTCTCCAGATCTTGTTGGCTCCTACGAACCTCAGCTAACAATGCCAATATGCAGGAGGAGTGCAGAGCATTGTAGTCCAACATCTTGTGGGCTACAGGTTTGCCAACCCCTAATTTAAAGTTCCTTTGTTTGCTTGCTGGCTGTACTCTCTGCATATTAAATCAGTCCTTGAAACTCATTGGGAGCTGGTAACACTCATCCACTTCAAATCCTGTAAATAGCAAAATGTTTATTTTTCCTCCAGCATAGTTTACTGTTCTCCTACTGGGTTATCAGGCTCCTTGGCTATGAGGATAAAATCTGTGTGTTAAGAACGGAATCAATTTCTAGTTAGCATCCAGAAAGTTTTCTCTCTTCCTCCACAACCACCTTTGGGGTTAGAAAATTTGAACTGAAAAGCAAACATGACACTTAAATGCTCAGACAACTTTACTGGAAATATTCCAACTCCCAGTTTTAGTAGATCGGATTATGTGCAATCATGTAGACATTGACTCTTAGGGATCCGTGGGTAGACCAACCCTAGTTGCATGTATTGATCAAGTAACTTTCATTTGTTTTTGTTTTTAAATTATGCAGGCTGCCCTTCAAAGCAGCTTTCTTTTTGGGACAGCTGACCCCTAAGAGAACAATTTAACGTTTTGAGTAACGGAAGCAGTTACTGAAATATAATATATAAATAGGGCAAAGAGTCCTCAGTTTTACAGAGTTAATCTAATGCAGCAAATAACAAACCGTAACTTAGTGTGACCTATGAACACAGGTACACTGCTAGATGTAGCAGTGTTTGTTTAAGACAGGGGTGTCCAACCTCGGCAACTTTAAGACTTGTGGACTTCAATTTCCAGAATTATCCCAGCATGGCTGGCTGGGGAATTCTGGGAGTTGAAGTTCACAGGTCTTAAAGTTGCTGTGGTTGGACACCTCTGGTTTAAAGTGAGGGAGGATACCTGGAAAGGTTGAAGAAAGTCTTACATGCAACCCAGGAGAGCAGCGGTCAGTGGCTGCAGGGTTCATACTACATTCTCGCCCTTGTTTTCTTTAACTGTGATTGAGTAGGCCACATGCTAAACCATAAACTATGGTTTACAAAACCCAATCGATGGAATCGTTTTGGCTTAATGTGATGTGTGAACCCAGCCTAAGTCAAGAAACTATATGGGCTATATGGACAAGATCTGACCATATATAAAGCAGCTCCCTGTGTTCCCATGCTCGTGTTTCCTGAGTATGGACTTTGTGGTTGATATTATCATCAAGATTTTTACAGGTTTTAATTACAGACACACTGGTGTGCCTTATTCCTGTAATCTTTTCCCCACTCTATGCCTTGACACATTTTTCTATCTCCTCCTTTTGTTTTGGTGCTTTCTGGGATTTGGCATCTCCAGTTTCTTGGTCCACATGGCTTTCTAAAGCATCCTTGATTCCTTTTTGGATTGTAGCATTCTGGCATCTGTCTCCACTCGCCAAAAAAGGGCCCCTCTTGCTGGAGACATGCAGTATTATTGTGTAGTCTCCTGCAGTTGTAATTCTCTTCCACAGCTTGCAGAAGTTGCTGCCGTCCTGATGTTGTTATTCTCCTTTGCAATATCAGGAATGAATGATAAAACTATAGGCGCAAGAGGTTTAGCAGAAAAGTGATCATAGCAACAAATGAATGGAGGTTCCCCCCCCCTTTGATAAAATAACAGGGATGAATTCCCGTTTTGTAATGGTGCAGTAATAGTAAAGTTTTCCATCTTGGATGTCCTGTCTGGAGGCTAGATCTGATTCCAAATCTTAGCCCTGAAAGGCCCCATGGAAGCAGAGTTCTGTGTTAGACTATCTTCCACCCCTGGCCCCCCAATTAGAGAAAGAGTGGGGAAGGCAAGGTCAGGTGCATGCTTTGAGAATTAAAGAGGAGATATCTTGTTCGTTCTTCTCATCACCAGGCGTTGCCAAATTTGTTTTTATGAGCTTTGGAATTTTTCAGGGCTGGAGGTAAGAAAAAGCTGGTACCATCACAATACTAAATTCTCTACCCAATGCCTGATTCTCCCCCCCCCCAAAAAAAATTGGGAGGGGAAAAGTGTGATTCTGCTCTTTCTCACTCTCCCCCGCACCTCTTCCATCTTGAATGGAAAATTCTTGTTCCTCCTTTCCATCTCAACCAGGGAATGAAACAGCCTCCCATGAGGTCCTGTTTTTAAGTTGGTGGGGGAGAGGCAGAAAGGGAGGGACGGGGGGAGGGAGAGGCAGCCCCCCCTCGTGTCTGCCATTTGCTGCCTCCAAGGAGCCTGAAACTGTTAAACTAATTAAAGATTTTCAGCACCAGGATTAATCCTTTTGCAGGGTGGTTATTGTGAGCTCAGGTAGTCTATTAGTTTACCAGGCGAAGATATTGGATTTCTGAAAGACAAGTCAGCACTCTTTGGGGGCTGTTATCTTTCCAAGGCTCCAGGGGTCAGGAGGTAGCAAGGAGAGGTGACTGCAATCTTTTTCACTCTTACACACACACACACACACACACACACACACACACACAAAGATCCTTGCTGTACATGCTGCTCAGCTCTACCTTCTACACACACACCCTTTGCTAGTTCATGCAGGCTTGCCTCTCTCTCTCTCCCTCCCTCCCTCTCTCTTTCTCTCTTTCTTTTTCTCTGTGTTTCTTTCTTTCTGTCTTTCTCTCTCTTTCTCTTTATCCAATTATTCTCTTTCTTTCTATTTTGCTCTCTCTCACACACACACATTCTCCCTCCCCCCTTTATAGCTTTTCCTGCATCCAAGCATTTGTCCCTTCTCTTGTGTGGTCCCTGCTACATTTTCCTGAGGGAGGGGATGCCCTGGCTGACACCCCAGCAACAGTCCAGAGCCCCTAATGCGAAACATGTGGCAACAGCCTGGAGCTGAGCAAGGGAGGCACGAGGGAGAAGACCATTTGTCTCCTCTCCCTCTGCCCTCCCCCCCCAGCTGTGGCCCTCTTCCACCCCTCCCTTCCCGGGGCCAAGTCTCTGAATAGTTGGCATGGGGAGTGGAAGGCTGAGCTGAGTTCCGTCATGAGAAACAGCCTGGCGTTCTTCTTCTTCTTCCTCCTCCCTCTGAGTTGAGACTGTTTGAGGTTGTCTGCGTGCTGCTGGCCCTTTGAGTTCTTTCTCTCTGAAGGAGCAGAACAAATACAGAGGGGAGGGGGGGAGCTTAAAGAGAGCAAGCATCAAGCCCGGCCTTAAGACTTCATCCACCAACTCACACACTTGCACACCTTATCACCAGAGTGACCCATTCTGTATGCCAGGAGAATGAGTCATTGTCTGCTCTGGGGGCTTGGCTGCCTCCCTCCCCCCTCCCTCCTCCTGCCCTAAAGCTCTTTCTGTGCTCCGGCTGTGCCTGCTTACCTGCCTTAGCATTCAGACCAGGGAGAAACATGGAGACAAGATGGTGGGCAGAATATGAGGGGAGACGGATCGAGGTAACCAGAGGACAATCCTGCAAGAGGCACAAGCCCTTGCTTTGCTGAAGGCCAGGACACTTCCCAAAGGATGCTGCATCCCAAATGCAGGGAAGTGCCTGGATTTTTCGTATCCAGAATGTCTTGGACCAGCTCTAATGTAGCCCGCATCACTCAGAAGCTCACACGGGTAGGGGGTTTCTTAGTGTGGACCCTGTTGGAAAAGGCCTTTGAGGAGCCCTGGTAGCGCAGTGGTTCGAATGCAGTACTGCAGGCAAACTCTGCTCACAGTCTGGAGTTCGATCCTGATGGGGCTCGAGGTTGACTAAGCCTTCCATCCTTCTGAGGTTGGTAAAATGAGGATCCAGACAGTGTGTGTGTGTGTGGGGGGGGTAATATGCTGAGATTGTAAACCACCCAGATAATGCTATAAAGCAGTGATGGTGAACCTTTTAGAGACCGAGTGCCCAAACTGCAACCCAAAACCCACTTATGTATCATCAGGTGCTGGACTGGCGTAGCCCGTTGGGTGGATGTGGCCCATTGGGTGGGCGTGGCTTCGGTCGTAATGGCAGACTGGGTGGGACTAAAAAGTTCAATCAATCAATTCCAACTTTGCGAGATCTCCCCCCCCCCCGCAAAAAGTTGAAATTGATTGAACCTGGCGGAGGCCTAAAGTGAAAAGGTTTTATAAAGCCCAGCTGAAGGCCTAGGACTGGGGCAATGGCATGCGTGCCCACAGAGAGGGCTCTGAGTGCCACCTGTGGCACCCGTGCCATAGGTTTGCCACCACGGCTATAAAGCAATATGGGGCAGTATACAAATAGTCCTGGACTTAACAACTGTGGCAAGAAAAGTTGTAAAAGGAGGCAAAACTCACTTAACAAATGTTTCACTTAACAACAGTTTTGGGCTCAATTGTGGTCATAAGTCGAGGACTTCACCTGTTTGTGGGAGACATCTGTGGGCATGGTAATGGGTGGGATTTTGCTCCTGATTTGTTGGGCTTTGCAGAAGAATGGAAGTATGTTAGGTTCCACTTAGGCCTGGCTGAGGAATTCTGGGAGTTGAAGTCCACAAGTCATAAAAGGGCCAAGTTTGAAGACCCCCTGACTTAGGCTATTGAATAAACTCTCTTCCTCCCCTATACATGGGGATCAAAACCCTTTGGATGGTCTTGGGTATATCTTTCCCCACCTCAAAACCCGTGCTGCCTTCCGGAGCAGGAGGAACTGGGAGGGGAGATGTTTGTTTCCCTCTCCCCTGTGTGGTCAACAGTTGCTGTGATCTGTTTTTGAAGCAGATGAGGTGGGAATTACAAGCCCCTTGGCAGGCATAGGCTTGTTGCAACATAAGGAGAATCCGACAAGGCAGGGAGGCCCAGCCGAATCGGTGAATTACAAGGGTTGGAAGAACGGTGGACAGTTGTTACTGTGCTGGGTGTGTACGTGCTCCCTACTGGAGAGCAACAATTTTTGTGCTCATAGCCTTAGCTGAGGAATTGGAGTGACTGGGTGACAAATTGCCTGAGTAGGATCTCTCTCTCCCCCCCCCTCTCTCTCTGTGTGTAGGGGCATTTGTGTATAGGATTCTACTTTGTATGAGTATGTGTAGCTCTGCTGCTCTGAGCCACTGGCTGAGGTCACACATCACACCAAGCGATTGTGCACTTTGCTTTTGGTTTAGCCATCAGTGGAAAAACAAACCTTGATTTGCCTTAGGATTTGAAAAACAAACCTTGATTTGCCTTAGGATTTGAAATCAGAGTTTATTGCTCGCTGCCTGAATGTAACTGTGGCTTAGTGTCACATACACAAATGCCATCCTCCTACTTGTTTGTTTGCACTGTTTTGGCTTATTTCTGGTTTGGGATTTGTATCCTGCCCAAGTCTCTGATTAGTCCACAGAGGTGCAAAGTAAGAGCAGCTAAAAATGAATTTTGGATAAGCAGATCTGGATGAGTGAGTGGAAAAAGGTGTGTGTGTTTTGTTTGTGAAGAGGGTGTGTGTGTGTTCTCTGTGCAGGTCCATGCAACCAGGCCCTTCCATGACCCTGCAACACATGTGTGCATTTATACCCACTTTTCCCCTGCTTCCAGGGCCTTGAACTTATGTGAGTTTACACGCAAAGGTGATGATATTCAACAGGATACAGCTAGTCCTCGACTTACAATCATTTGTTTAGCGACCATTTGAAGTTTCAGTGGCCCTGAAAAAAAGTGACTTATCACCGTTTTTCACACTTAGGACTTGCAGCATCCCCATGGTCATGTGATCAAAATTCAGGCAGCTGGCAACTGGCATGTATTTGTGACAGTTGCAGCATCCCGAGGGCCATTTGTAAGCTTCCCAGCCTGCTTCCGACAAGCAAAGTCAATGGGGGAAGCCAGATTCACTTAGTGACTGCTTGTTTCACTTAACATCTGCAATCATTTCCTTAACAACAGTGCCAAAAAAAGGTCAGAAAAAGGAGCACAACTCACTTAACAACTTCCTTGCGTAGCAATGGAAATGTGGGGCTCAGTTGTGGTCGTAAGTCAAGGACTGCCTGTACATTTCCTGGGAGCAGAGCAAGCCATGATGAAAGAGGACTTCAGAGAGATCTCCTTTAGTGGGCGCGTGTTTCAGGCTCCCTCGATCGTCCTCGCCTGCCCCCCCCCCGAATGCCCTTTCCCCTGGGGTGCATCTGGCCTTGTTTCTCTTGGTACCGGAGGATCCCAGGGGATTGACTCTGCATCTCTTTGTCCCCTAGGAAGGCAGGGTCCCGGGATTGGAGCTTGTTTTTTTTTTCTCCCCAGTCTTTCCTACTTGAGTTTAAAGGGAAGCTGGCAGGAAGAGGAGGGTTGGGAGGGGCTGGGACCCACTGACTCGAATGAAAAGCCTTCTGTGTTTTGCCTGCTTCTGTCTTTCTGGCTGTTTCTGCAAGCTCCAGGCAGTTGAGGCTAGGCTGGTCCTTCTAGTGCTGTTTCCTTAGTTCACATGGCCCTTTGCTGTAACTCTACACCTTCCCAGCCTGCAACTGCCACCACGTCCAGATGCTGGGAGGCAACCTAGGGGTGCTAAGAAGGGCATTTACTTGCCAACTCCAAAATTGCAAGGAAAGGAAAGCGGCTTCTTAACGGGGAGGTCTGGATTCAATCCTTGCCTTAACCTGCAAGCAAGAAACAGGTTGACTCAAGTGGGATTGAGTTGTGCGGGCAGGACTGATAGGATCAGGATGCACAAAAACCCAAGCACAATGGTTAAAATAGTTGCCCTTTCTCTCCGAAGAATCTCAGAGCAGATTGCGATGCACAAATTACAATTGAAAACAGCAGGGGTTTTTTTGTTTTTTGTTTTAAAGGAAGGACAATATTGAATGGCCAAGTTGGGGCTTTCAAGTCCCTAATCCTCACCTGGAACCAAAGAACCCATCTCAGGTAGCACCAGCCTGCCTTCCAGGCAAGGGGAGTTTCAAAACCAGAATGCCACAACAGAGGAATCTTTGAAGGGGAATATTTGTAGCTCAGGGCTGAAAGGAGGGGTCCTTGGTGCTTGGTGGGCTTGTTGTTTTCTTGCAAATGCTTCATTACCCAAACTAGGTAACACCCTCAGCCCTGTCAATAGAGATTCTCAGTCATCAGGTCATGGTTATCCCAAATGTGCTTTTCAAAATTGGATTTTCTTGGGTTTTTTTCCCTTGAAAATGTTTCACTTCTTATCCAAAAAAGCTTAAAAACCAAACAAAAACTAAGAAATGACGTTACCTAGTTTGGGCAGTGAAATGTCTTCAAGAAAACAACCAAGCTCAGAGAGCACCAAGCACCCCTCAGAGCAGTGTTTCTCAACCTTGACAATTTTAAGGCATGTGGACTTCAACTCCCAGAATTCCACAGCCAGCTTTGCTGGCTGAGGAATTCTGGGAGTTGAAGTCCACATGCCTTAAAATTGTCAAGGTTGAGAAACACTGCCTTAGAGGAATCTCTGTCCTCTGTCCTGATGTCAGGTGCTGACCCACCTCAATAATCCTAAAACTTGGAACATCAAAAAAGTTGCCATTGAGTTGAGTACTGTATGACACCTGGTGGCTGTATGGATATGGCTGTCGTTTTCTGGGGAAACCATAGGGAAGTAGTTTGCCCTTGCCTTCTTCCTAGATCAGGGGTAGGCAACCTTGGCTCTTTTATGACTCATGGACATCAACTCCCAGAATTCCTGAGCCAGCCCACGAGTCATAGAAGAGCCAAGATTGCCTACCCCTGTCCTAGATTTTTGTTTTGATTTGATTTGATTTCGCAGTCAGCTTGAGTTCTCAGTGGTTTCCCAGCCATTTACTAATCAAGTCCAGCCGTGCCCAGCTTTTGGAGGTCACCAAAGCTAGCTAGATGTCCAGGAAAGTTAGGTGTGTAAAAATACAAGCATGAAAAGCTTGTGGAGGACCATGCCAGCAGTGAGGTACAAGCAGAGTGATACACAGCAGGGGGAGATATCCAAGTGTGAACACATACTGGAATAAAAAAATAATAATCAAGGTGACAAATCCATTTTTGGATGTAAAGCAAAAGGCACAGTTCCATGGCAACATGGCTGGGCGAGGAAGAAGAGAGCACGGCAGAGAGGAAGAATGCAACAATTAAGAGTGAATGTAAAGAGCAGTTGAAAAGCACAAAAGGTGGCCACAGGTTGCAGGCAAACCATGTGAGTATAATAAGTAGCGTAGCCATCAAGGACTAGCTTCAAATTCTTCAGTGGCCACTGTCAGTCAGCCTCAAATTCTCCACAAGGTTATTGTGCGAATAAAAGAAATGTGGTAGGAAAACCTTTGGTTTTGAAACTCTGTTTCCCATATTATTATTATTTCCATGCCCTTCATCAACTATTACAACTCAGGAGATGGTGCTAATTTGCTAATTTCTCTTTTCGGAATCTGTCACCTTTTCTTCTTTGCAGCTGCTTAATAAGTTGTTGGCTACTTTGCCTCTCTCTCTCTCTCTTTCTCCCTCCCTCCCTCCCTCCCTCTCTCTCTCTCTCTCTCTCCCTCTCCCTCCCTCCCTCTCTCTCTCTCTCCCTCTCTCTCTCTCTCCCTCCCTCCCTCTCTCTCTCTCTCTCTCTCTCTCTCTCTCCTGACAGAGACTTTCTAGTACAGTGGTTCTCAACCTTTTTCAGGTTGAGACCCCACTTGCCCCGCCCATGCGCGCCGCGACCCCGACCTGGGCACGCACGCGCGCCGCGCCAATACGCGCATGCGCAGGGCACACGCGCCGGAAAAAATAAATAAAAAAATTTAAAAAATTCGAAAAAAAACCAAAATGGCGGACCGCGATGGGCGGATCTGCGCGTGCACGGCACGCGCATGACGGGCTGATCCGTGCATGCGCGACGCGTGCGCGCCAAAAAAAAAAAATTCAAAAAAAAGGGCGGACCGCGATGGGCGGATCTGCGCAGCGCACGCACGTGACGGGACGATCCGTGCATGCGCGGCGCGCGCATGCCGGAAAAAAATGAAAAAAATGAAAAAAAATTTTAAAAAACAACAACAAAATGGTGGACCGCGACGGGTGGATCCGCGCATGCGCGGCGTGCGCGCAAAAAAAAATAATAAATTTTTTTTTAAAAAATTAAAAAAACAAAATGGCGGACCGCAGTGTACGGCGACCCCTGCGAAACGGTCGTTCGACCCCAAATGGGGTCACGACCCATAGGTTGAGAACCACTGTTTTAGTATGTCACTCCAGTACAGCCGGTAGGAAAGGGTCTACAATCACTTGGTCTCCTTTTTGGTCCCCATGTAGGCTTCCCATCATCACAACCCCAAAAAACCAAAGTCCAAGCCATAAGGATTTGCTCCAAAGTGGGCCTGTGAATGTTCAGGATTGAAGCAGCCCATCAAGCACCTCCCCTGACATTAGGACTTGGAAAGGTGCAAAGGCTTAGTCTGGATTGGGTCCCAAACTTTGCTTTGAAGATCTAAGTTGGAAATCCTGCTTTAGCCAGGGCTTATGGGTGGCCTTGGCAGAATTCCGCATGTTGATGACCCACACCCCTGGCTTGGCACAGGATCTTTTGCACTGAGGTCTTTTCCCTAGAATAAGTAGGTATATTTCCTCCTGAGATGCCGTCCCACCCAATGGAGGAAGAGCCAATGCCACAGTCCACATTGTTTGTCCTTACTCCTCCCTTACAGCCTGGCAGATGGACTAGGCAGATGTGTCAATATGAGATGAGGCCGGTTGTGTGAGCATAATCAGTCTCTAAAAATAAACAGCCCTAGACTGGCCCAAATTCCAATCTCCGCTTAGGTTCTTTATCTATAAAATGGGAATTGGTCTGTTTTGGCCAACTCTGTTCCTGCAGTCCCAGGAAAAGGAATTTGGGATTCCAAGGGGATTCAGATCCAAAGGTTAGGTTTTCAGAGAGGGAGGAAAGTTTGTTCTTGGTTGCTGGACTTTAGGCTAGGTCAGCATTTCTCAACTTCATCATTCGCTTTCCTTCCCTTCCCATCCCTATACCATCCCTTTCCTTTCCTTCCCTTCCCTTCGTTTAGCTTAATAATGGAAGACAGAGTCGACTTGTCATACCTCTTCATCTGATATATTTATTGGGGACTTTAGGATGTGTTTGTCAAATGAAAATGAAACTATCTCCCCCCACATATCTCGATGGCTCACCTATTTTTGCAGTCACCGCGTCTTGTTGGAATTGTTGTGATAAGTACGAAATTACGTTTTATGATGGGAAATAGAAAAGGCAAGGATGGGGAGTTGACTTCCTAGGAATGATTGGAAGCATGGTCTTGCCTTCCAAACGTTGGGGATATTGCATTCAAGATAAGGAATATTGGATTCTTGGCTTGCAGAGGACCTGTGCAGATATAATGGCACCAGAACCGGGTGTAGCACTGTGTAAATGGAATCTTGGGAGAGTGAGAGGTTGGAGTAAGGAGATGCCCCAACTGCTTAGCAAGGAGGAGCTAAGTTCATTCTGCTATTCTTTCATGTTGCTGCATGAGAAGGCTTGGATATCTATACCCTTTTGCAATGTTTTTTTTTTCATCCTTGTGCTTAAGACTCTAGGCTAGCTCCCATTCCTCTGGCTTTCCATGTTCTATTTCTGGTTTATTTTATTGGCTGTATTGTTCACCTGAATGCACATAGCCTGGTTAGTGAATTACCCACTTTATGGGTTTGTGTGATACCTTGAACAGAGTGAGTTGGGTTTGCGCAACACACTAAAGCACATGCACATGTGTGCCCGTGCACTCAGAGGCCAATTAAGGCAACAGCTGACTGAGCTTAGTAGGCTGTTTGTATGTAATTGCTGCGTTCATCACTGACTGAATGTTGAGTGGATGGACACACACATTGAATAGCTGCAGTATTGAAAGAGATGGACACTGTTGTATGCTTTCTTAAATAGACCCAGAAATTCTCAAACACCTGTCAGTGAAACCCCTGTCTCTCTATCCTGCAGGTAAAAGTGCACAAGCCATGTGAAAACCGAGACACAGATTTTGATGTGCAGAGCATGCATACCACTTCTTCCCCCTTTCCAATCTCTGTCTCTCTCTCTCTGTCTCTCTCTCTCTTTCTCTCTCTCTCACTCACACATGCACAGACACATACTTGCTCACACACCACACAGCTTGAGATAGCAGGATGACTGTAGCTAATAGAGTTTGGCTGATGCCCCTGCAGGGCTATGATACCATGGACAAAAAGGGAAGAGAAGAACAGGGAGGGGACTCAGACGAGGAAGGAAAGGCCGAGAGCGCCTGGGATCCGATGAGTGACAGCCAGGTCTGGCATCCAAACAGATGCACAGACATTTTGTCTGTTTATCAGAGCCACACAGGCCTCTGACCCACACTGTAATGCCTCTTGGATGAGGTGTGTTGCATTCTCCAGGAGGCCCCCCCCTCCGTCGTGCACATCTGTTGTACTCCAAAGCCAAACCCTTTGTATTTTTAATGACCTTGAGTAGGAACCAGCTACCCTGAACAAAGACACAGGATTCCCTCACTTCTGGTGGGTGGGAGCTGCCTAGCACAAACTTAATTCTAAGCCAGGAAGGCTGGAGGGAGGGAGGAGGGTCCTTCCTTGCAAAGCCGAATGGGTGGGTCATGCTTTCTCTTCTGCCTTTGCAAGGCAGCCCCTGTTTCTAGGGGACAGGGCCAAGTAGGGTTGAGCACACTTCATGGGACCCTCGGCCAGCCCTCTCCAGCCAGAAGGATCATTTGGCCAGGGAGAGCCATATTCGGTTGATGGGTGAGTCTGCAAGCATACCTTCTCCGTCTTGACCACAAAATGGAAGCTTGTTAAAAACTCCTGCAAGCTTGGAAGGGAAAGAATGTAGCACAAGGAAATGTAGCTATTTGTGCCATCAGAGCCGTCTTTGCCTTGCATCACACACACCGGCACACACAGTCACAGATCCCCAGACTGGACACTTCTCAACCGCTGCTGCATCCCTTTGAAATAAAATCTCTTTGGAAAGAGTGGGGGGGGAATGTTTCAAACCGGTGTCATCTCCTCCTGCGCCCCTTCTTCACAAGCCTGGGTCTGTGTGCTTTCCTTTAACAGATGGGATCGCCAATGTGTGCCAGCCCATTGGACTGGAAAACGGAGCCAACCCACCAGCTGAATGGTTCCCGCGCAGCCAGGGTCCAGGGTTGCGGCCACCCAACAGCGAAGTGGACAACAGTGAGAGGAACTTCAGGGTGAATCTTCATTGCAAGTATGGGCGGCCCAGGTAAGGGGGGGCAGGTGGAGGGTTGAGGGTGCAAGGCAGGTGAACCTGACTTTTCTGCTTTGGTTGGTGTAGAGCGGAGGTGGGGAACTATGACCCCCTTTATGACTTGCGGACTTCAACTCCCAGAATTCCTGAGCAGAGTTGAAGTCCACAAGTCATAAAGGGGGTCATAGTTCCCCACCCCTGATGTAGAGCAACAGATTGCTAAAGGTTCTAAAACCCCGCAAGATTCAAGGAGGCAAACCAAGCCAAGTTGATACCCAGAGAATAGTAAACTGGGTGGAAAAGTCTTGCTCTCTGCCTTGCTCTGTACTTGCGCTAAAGGAAACATGAGAATGGATTCTAGTACTTCCAAGAGGCAGGAACAAAGTACCTCTTTGGAGAGTATTTGTTTCCCCTCTAATCAACAAATCAGGCTTCTCTGCCCCTAGAAAATGAGCACATCAGAACTTGCAATCTGGTCCTTTCCCTGGCATGCTAGTTTTCTGCTTGTAATTTTTGTTTCTTGGACTGTTTTATTGTAAGGGAAGGGTTTACAAAAGCATCCCTTTTGTCCATAGTCTACAGTGGTGCTGGACGCTAAACCTGTAATTCACCACTACCGGTTTCTTTCTTCTGCCAGTAGAAGAAGATAACCAAGCCTCAGGCTGGGATGGGACAAGGCCATTAGGATACTGTCACCATTGCCTTGTCATCTCATGTCTTGATCCCAGTTTGTCTGATCTCAAGATGTCTGATGCTTGCAAATGGAGGATCAGTTGCAGATGGTATATTTCAACTAAAGCAGCTGCCCTTAGTAGAACAGAGGCGTGTTGTTTCAATTTCCCTCAAACAAAACTTTAGATCAGGGGTTCTCAACCTTGGCAACTTTAAGACTTGTGGACTTCAACTCCCAGAATTCCTCAGCCAGCTTTGCTGGCTGAGGAATTCTGGGAGTTGAAGTCCACAAGTCTTAAAGTTGCCAAGGTTGAGAACCCCTGCTTTAGATATCTGTAGCGTAAAGGGAAAATTCTGAAGAATAGAAGAGGCTGATCAAATAGTTTTCCTGACCTTTCGTAACTTCCCAGATTTGCCCACAGCTTTGGATCTATATATGTATAGATCAAGTTTATAAATTTTTCATTGGAGGTTTTAACAACAATAGTAAGAACTCATGCAAACTAAGAATGAACGAGAAGAAAGAGAAAGGGGGAAATAAAAGAGAAAGCTAAAAGTGCAAAAAGAAAAAAAGTAGAAAAAGAGATTTAAAGAAGCAGTCTCTGATCTTCACAGCAGTTATCAGTACAATTATATTTTAACCTCTCTCTCTCTCTCTCTCTCTCTCTCTCTCTCTCTCTCTCAAGTTAATCATGACTCTCTTCTTTCTGTGTCTATCCTGTCTAATCATAAAAGCCATAAATTGTAAGTTCACTTTTCTTCCTTTTTATGCTAAAACTACGTAAGGAGTTTCCTGCCACCCATAAATGTAGATATTGTCCTTTCTCTAATCAAATAAGTCAATTAGGCCATCTCAAGAAAATCCCATCATCTTCATCAACCATTCCTCCACGGTGGGTAATGCCCAATCTTTTCGCTTTTGTGCTACAATAATGTCACTGCAGTCAGCATGTACAAAAACAGCGTTTCATGGTTCTTTGGTACAGATAGTCCTTGACTTACAACAGTTTGATTAGTGACCATTCAAAGTTACGACGGCAATGAAAAAAGTGACTTGTGACCATTTTTCACACTTATGACCTTTGCAGCATCCTCATGGTCACGTGATCAAAATTCAGCCGCTTAGCAAGTGACTCATATTTATGACGGTTGCAGCGTCCCGGGGTCATCTGATTCCCATTTGGTGACCTTCTGACAAGCAAAGTCAATGGGGAAGCCAGATGCACTTAACAACCGTGTTCCCAACATTACAAATGCAGTGATGTACTTGACAAGAAAGGTCATAAAATGGGGCATAATTCCCTTAAGCAATGTCTCAGTTAGCAACGTAAATTTTGGATTCACTTGTGGCTGCAAATCGAGGACTATCTGTAATTGTACAGCCATCAGTCCCAGGAGAAAATTTCCAAAGAATGTTCACCTTGGATTTTTCTTGTGGGTTGCCACCAAACGATGGACCTGTTGCAACTACTTTTACTTCTTTTTTGGTGGGTTCAAATCCCTCCAAGCCATAATGATGGTCCAACCTATCTTTTCAAGTTGTGAAGATAATCTGGAAGGAGCAGAAAAGGAAATCTGGGCTTGTTGCAAGAAAAGGATGCATTTGGGATAGAAATCGATCTTTTTAGCCTCCAGTCCAGTTGCTCCCAGAAATAAGATGAAGACATCTCCAGAAAGGAAGAGTTTGGTGGGATGTCAGGGTGTTAACACAAAATAGGTATGTTAAACATCACCCTTAATTTTTTTTTTTAAAAAAAGCATCTCCAAATAGTGTTATCTTACCAACAGATTTCAGCAATATTTTCTTGGAGGACTACCCAGCTTAGAAAAAAGGCCTAAAGAGCACATTTTTGCTGCATTATAGATTGGCCCATTCTGTTTGAAGACTGTGTGATCAACCAGAAGCTGTTTGCTCTTTCCCGCAGCCCAGTGCAGATCCAAGCAATGATGCAGAACACTTGGAGCCCACAGAGCAGTAAAATCCCAATTCTGCACCAAGAGGTTCTAGGCTAACCAAAGGTGTGGGTTTTAAGTGACTGGCTTAATTGCGACAGCAGAGCATCAGATTCCTGTGCTGTGACTCCTCTGAATTCAGTTGTGAGATTCATCCATCTTTTCCTCTCTGACTGCTTTAGAAATGTATATTGGGGGGAAATGAACAGAGATTCTCAGGATTCTTATTGGTCAATAAGGCTGAGCTTTGTTGTTTGCGCTGCGCATTGGTAGAGCCCATGTGTGCAAACATACACATAGGCACATACTGTACACACATATGCAGGGTGCCCTCACCTGTTCCTGGCTGTTGTCTTTTGTCTCATCTGTCATCTCTTGGGTGCCCCAGATCTGTGCTCTGGGCTGCTGCTTTCCTGACCCTTCTTTCTCCACATCTGGCCAAGAGTTGCTTGGAAACATCAGTGTAAGGGCTGGAGGGAAGAGCCAAGCGTTCTCACAGGAACGGATGGGAAGCATTGCAAAGTGCAGGAGGAAAGCCAGGTCCACGGCAGACACTGTTCTCCTTCCTTCTTCCTCTTGCTGGAGAGCCTCAGGAAATTTTGGGACAGGCTGGGAACATTTGGAGGAAGGAGGCAGAGAAGAAGGAGGTGGGGGAACAGTCGGAGCATCCAGAAAACAACAGAAAAGCCCTCTTTTGCAAAGGTCCCCCGAGCTAGCAGAAAGATGAGGGTCCTCTGCAGTTGGCAAGCAGCAGGGAGGAAGTGGTCCTCTGGAGTGGTGCAGAGCGCCTTTGGAGGTGCAAGACAGCCGAGTCTGCCAAAACCATGAGGTCACTTCCTGCTGTGGCTTTTCTAAGATGTGGAGCCCTTCTGGAGCTGAGCCAGAGGGCGGGAGATCCAGCAATGGAAAGAAGTTTTGTTGCCAAGGCTGATGAGAAGCGAAGAGATGGCCAGGCCTAATGGAAACAGCACAGGAAAGATGTTTAGGGTGGGATTGTGGGAAGTTGATGGAGACTGATCTGCCTCCCTCCCACAACTGTGGCCAGGGAGACACCTCTTGACCCAGATTTCGCTGTATCCCGATGTGCAGCAAATTTCTTAACGGCTGATCAGAATTGGAGATCTGGAATCTTCCAGCAGCTCTGCCCTCCTGGTGTTGCTGTTGGATTGGGGCAAGAAGGGGGGCAGGTTAGACAGCTTGGCGAGGGTTGAAGTGGGATGGGCTTCTAACCCTTGCAGAGATCTGTGGTACCCATTTCACCCGCTAAGCCTCTGTCAATCCACACACTCATCCCACCGCCAGCTGGGCTGATTTTTCCCCCTTTGGGAGCTAAGCTTAAAAGCAAAATGGATATTTTTGTGGCTGTGCTCATGTAACAGGCTCAACCTGGTTACTGTTTCCTTGAACTGAACCATCTGTTAAGCCTGCATTTGTCAACCTTGGCAGCTTTCAAGTGGGTGGACGTCAACTTCCAGAATTCCCCAGCCAGCTTGTGGGCTGGGGAATTCTGGGAATTGGAGTCCACCCATCTGAAAGCTGCCAAGATTGAGAAACCCTGTGCAAACAAAAAAGGTTAACTACTAAACTAACAAAGCTTACTATGCACTCTAATGCAGCTGCTGTGTTCTCAGTGGGTTTGATTAAACACATTGGGCGGAAACAGCCTTTAAACCAGCCCGATTGCTCTTGATAGCCTCCTGGTAGGACCCTTCCAGGGGGGAAAAAATGGGTTCCACTTGCCACTCTGTCACCCCCAGCCCTAAAGGTTTTACCTGCCTTGCTTAGATTTTGGAAAGAAGGCAGTTGCTGGGCCAGAGAGAGGAGCCGGCTCATTCCTTTAGGAAAATGCTCGGCCTTCTTTCTTTCTTTCCTTCTCCAACTTTTGCAGCCCTGAAACCAGAATGCCTTGGCCTCTCTTCAGCCCAGCTTCAAAGCCTGGAGTTCTCTCCCCCCCAGGGCCTCAGCAGTCATCTTTAGATGGGTAGAACTTCTCCTTCTTCCAGGATCTACAGGCAGACTGGGACGTTGTGGGAATCGGGGTGGTTCAGGTCATCCAGGAAATGCTAATACAGGTAGTCTTCAACTTATGACCACAACTGAGCCCAAAATTTCTGTTGTTAAGTGAGTTTTGCCCCATTTTACGACCTTTCTTCTCACACTTGTTAAGTGAATCGCTGCAGTTGTTAAGTTAGTAACATGGTTATTAAGTGAATCTGGCTTCCCCATTGCCTTTGCTTGCCAGAGGGTTGCAAAAGTGATCATATGACCGTGAGACACCGCAACCATCGCAAATATGAGTCGGTTGCCAGGGGTCTTCATTTTGATCACATGACCATGGGATGCTGCAATGGTTGTAAATGTGAAAAATGGTCATAAGCCACTTTTTTCAGTGCCGTTGTAACATTGAATGGGCACTAAACCAATGGCTGTTAGTTGAAGACTGACCAATTGAGTAACTGGGGAGATAGAAAGAAGCTATCTAACAAGTAAATAATATGGCGATTACATTAAATTAGTTACATTAATTTACAAAGACCTTTTAATGTTAAAGTCTTCGTTTTTCTGTTAAAACTGTGTAAAAACAGCGATGCCACTGATACACTATTTATGGACATTTTTGTTGTTCCTTTGTATGCTGCCCAGAGCTATTATAAATTTTCTAAATAAGATCAGATTAGATCGGATCAGATCACATCACATCAGATGAAAATTACCCAGAGCTGATAGATTTATCCGGTCATGATTCTGATGACAATGCCTCTCTGCACACCAAGTGCCTGTCTTTTCTTTTCTGGAAGCAAACTCTTTATCAGTGACCGAGGGCCTGCAAGCTCATTGCATTTCTTTGCTGTTTCCAGTGGCAGACTGTTTTTTCCTAGCTAGTTGGCACTCTTCATATGGATGCCGTTCTCATCATCTCTAGGAGGCATGGCAGGGGTAGGACTGGAGAGGATGGGGGCCAGCACCACCACGAACAGAACCACTGCTTTGGAGCATCTTGGGAATGCCAGTTTTCAAAGGAAGAAAGAACTTCTTTGCTAGAGAAACACTTTTCCAATCTGATGCCTTCCAGATGTGTTGGACTTTAACTTCACATCTGGAGGGCAGCAGCTTCTGAAAGGCAGCTTGGGAGGCTAAGGAAAAGACCAGTGGTCCAGCAGTGTGTGACACACTCAGAAAACCATCTAGGTTAGAGGTCCCCAACCTTTTGGGCACCAGGGACCGGTTCTGTGGAGAAAGGTTTTTCCGTGGACCGGAGGGTGCATGGTTTTCTATGCTGCCTGCATCCCACGGATGGGGCTTTGCTTGTTTGTGCAGCCCGGTTGCTGGCATGCCACAGCCAGTACTGGTACACAGACTGGGGGTTGGGGACCCCGATCTAGGTGAGCAGATATGTTGCCACAGTTTGCTGGTAGGTTTGCAAGAAGTATCCAAACAACTCCAATCACATCCAACAAGTTGCAGTTGTGATACTTCGGTCCTCATCCTTAACTGATAACGAGAACCCAAAACAATGAGTATCAAACCATTTTTTCCAATAAGGAATAATGTAGTGAGTCACAAGGCAGCGGACACCTGCCTTGATTCTAGAGTTCCTGAGAAGCGTAGCCAGGGATGCATTCTGGGAGTGATCAAATCATGAACCCCAGGTCTGATTCTGAAGACTTGGCCTGATAATCAAGTTCCTGAATATCTCTGAATTCTCTGCTGCATTTTGCAACCAAAGACCACACACAAAAGCATATATGCATTACGGAAAGATGTTTACAGAAGTGCATGCATTAGGGAAGATTGAGGAAAACAAATACAGGCTGCCAATGCTAGGGGAACCTCCAAGAAATACCGGTATAAAGGATTTTTCTACCTTTAAAAAAAAATAATAATAGCAGAACAATGCCAAGATTCGTATTGCTGAATACGAGTAAATCTCGTAGAGAGCAGAAGTACACCTCCATCCGTACCCTGAACTCAAGTGATATTTTGTGTCCTTTGTATATGGCAGGTACAGCCACGGTCTTCATGTCTGAAAGAAGATTTAGCTGTTTCATTGTTTTGCTCCCTCTTGGCTCCACGTATGTTATGTATGTGCGTGAATACAAGA